>CM036758.1:15980995-15993495 GCA_020796225.1 Arion vulgaris
TACAATTATCCCAACGATATTCTTTGTTAAGAGACAAAGAAGAAGAAGAAAGTAAATATAGATACACCTGGCAAACAGTGTCCTAAATCTGATTATCATCATTGAACCTACACTACCCGTGTTATTATACGGAAATGAAAAATAAGGCAATTTCAAACACACCTGACATATGTTGTACTAAATATGATCATGTCCTCATTGTGTCAGTAATAGGCGTTAAGAAGCGAAGAAGATTCAAATTTCCTGTATTATTGTTGTACATTGATGATGTTAATTGTGGAACTTGTAACTTATCCTGTAACCATGTCTCTCCTTCATCAGAGTTCTAGATTTGCAGCAGAACCTTCTGGTCCATCTGCCGGAGACGTTGGTCAACTGTCGCCATCTTGTCGAACTTTTCCTAACGTCAAATAGACTGACAACGTTACCGAAAGGTTTATCGGGATTGAAGAGTCTCAAGGTTTTAGCCATTGGAAATAATCAGTTTGAGAATCTTCCAGAAGAGGTAAGGATTTGGCCAGTTTGAGAACCTCACAGAAGAGGTAAGGATTTGGCCAGTTTGAGAACCTCACAGAAGAGGTAAGGCTTTGGTCAGTTTGAGAATCTCACAGAAGAGGTAGTGGTACAATCAGTTTGAGAATCTCACAAGTGTTACAATCAGTTTGAGAATCTCACAGAAGAGGTAAGGATTTGGCCAGTTTGAGAATCTCACAGAAGAGGTAGTGATACAATCAGTTTGAGAACCCCACAGAAGAGGTAGTGATACAATCAGTTTGAGAATCTCACAGAAGAGGTAGTGATACAATCAGTTTGAGAATCTCACAGAAGAGGTAGTGATACAATCAGCTTGAGAATCTCACAGAAGAGGTAGTGATACAATCAGTTTGAGAATCTCACAGAAGAGGTAGTGATACAATCAGTTTGAGAATCTCACAGAAGAGGTAGTGATACAATCAGTTTGAGAATCTCACAGAAGAGGTAGTGATGCAATCAGTTTGAGAATCTCACAGAAGAGGTAGTGATACAATTAGTTTGAGAATCTCACAGAAGAGGTAGTGATACAATCAGTTTGAGAATCTCACAAAAGAGGTAGTGATACAATCAGTTTGAGAATCTCACAGAAGAGGTAGTGATACAATCAGTTTGAGAATCTCACAGAAGAGGTAGTGATACAATCAGTTTGAGAATCTCACAGAAGAGGTAGTGATACAATCAGTTTGAGAATCTCACAAAAGAGGTAGTGATACAATCAGTTTGAGAATCTCACAGAAGAGGTAGTGATACAATCAGTTTGAGAATCTCACAGAAGAGGTAGTGATACAATCAGTTTGAGAATCTCACAGAAGAGGTAGTGATACAATCAGTTTGAGAATCTCACAGAAGAGGTAGTGATACAATCAGTTTGAGAATCTCACAGAAGAGGTAGTGATACAATCAGTTTGAGAATCTCACAGAAGAGGTAGTGATACAATCAGTTTGAGAATCTCACAGAAGAGGTAGTGATACAATCAGTTTGAGAATCTCACAGAAGAGGTAGTGATACAAATCAGATTGAGAACCTCACAGAAGAGGTAGTCATAAACGTTTACCAAGTGCAGAAAGTTCAGTACACGTTGTACTGGAAGATTTTGAACTCGGATGTGACGTCAGTAAGCAGAGACCCCTGCACGGGCACATACGTCTTATGTAAAACCAGGTAGCTATAGGAATAATCAGCAGTATATAAAAAGTACAGAAAACCAGTCTTCATACCATATGGTATATTGCGGGATAACAATGTAAGCCCATATTTGTCTTTGACCAACGTCCCAAAATATATGTTGTGTTTACCATCACGACGACCGTTTTACTTTCAATGATCAGCGACGTACATCCTTCACAATATTTTCAAAGATATTGAGCAACTATAGATTTGTTTATTTGTTTGTTATGTAGGAAATTAAAGCACTTTAAACCGAGGTATAAATAAAAATAAATGACCAAACGCTAAAGCAGGTGAGAGAATTCAAATACCTTGAAGTATATTCACATCTGATGGTAGAATGGACAGAGAGATCGAAACTAGAATCCAGCAAGCCAACAACATTACATACCAGCTTACCCCAATTTTGAAACACCCAGCTATTCCAGTAGTGACTAAAAGACAGATTATAAATTCAATCTTTATACCAACACTGTGCTACAAGAGCCAAACATGGGCACTGACAAAAGAACAAGAAAGGAAAATTACCACATGCGAAATGAGATGCCTGAGGAAAGCAGTAAATAAAACAAGAAGAGACCATATAAGAAATGAGAAATTAGAAGAACAGTTGGAACAACACCTGCTGTTAGATTTATTGAAAAACAGAGACTCAAATGGTTTGGCCACTTGGTCAGAATGAACCGAATACACCAGTTGCAAGAGCGTACAACCTGAAAATGGAATCATCAAGAGGAAAGGGCAGACCAAGAAAAAGATGGGTTGATGGAGTTACAGACATCTTAAAACTCCACAATACCACACCATATCAAGCGACCGAGCGTGCATTATCTCGGAAACCGATCATCAGTTAAACCTGCTACGCCTAGCGGCAAAAAAAGCAGAGAAGGACAACAGAAAGAAGCCGAGGTACGCCTCTTTCAATTTATAAACGAACATTACTTTGGTTATATCATAGCGTGTGTGCCAATAAACATGAATAATAAGAATGAACTACTTGCAGAGAATCCAATTAATTAATCGGAAATGCCACAACGAGTGGACCCGTACGATTGAACATGTTAACTAATAGCGTCATCAATCTTTCGAATGAAAGCGCTCAGAGTTTAGTGGGTTTGAGTGCGCCATTTGGCGTTTTGCAGTCTCCACCCTTTGACCGCGATCAAGTGGTTACTACACTTTGATCTTGTTTTTTCTTTAACATTGTTGGGCCCTTACCCTTTAGTGTCGCAGAAGGTAGTACCCAGTGACATTTCAAGTGTGTAAAATCTCGAGCGTCGTTATACTTTCGAACGAGAGCTGCTATAAATAAAAAAAAAAAGATTTAGTTGTCTATTGGCTTAATGAAGGCTCCCACCATTTAGTTGCCATCAACTAGGCACTACACTTTGATCTTAGCCAATAGGACGAGAAGCAAAGAGAATACATTTTAAGTATAACATATATAAGTCTGCTTTGATGGCGGTTAAGTTGGTTATGTGCACCAATAACCAGTAGTATCTGAACATTTTACAAGTCTACACGGCTTACAAAGACGGATACATGTTAAGCTATTTCTCTTCCATATTTCTCCAGGTTGGTCTACTCTCAGGTCTCAGGGTGTTAGATCTCCATGGCAACAAACTGTGGCACCTACCATTCTCCCTTCAAGAACTCAGACATTTGTTTAAGTTGAATGCCAGCGATAACATGTTTGATCATGTCCCCTTGGTTATAACAAAGATTACCTCCCTGCAAAATCTGAATCTATCGAAGTAAGTTAAAATCTAAAAGTTAATTGCATATTCTTTACTCTGCGAATCAACCCAGCTTTTTAACGCTGTTTGTAATTTTCTAGGCATTATTACGTTCAGTAGTTTGCCATTGCTTTCTGAACAGGTGGTGCCATCGTCCTTTGGTTAAAATCCACGTGAAACAATTTGCAACCAAACTCTCCGCAGCGTGATTCGAACTCAGAACGTCGGGGTTAATAGACCGAGTCACTATCCCCTAAGCCACAGACGCTACCTGTTACAAATCTACCTTTTGGAAATGTGAATTTTATTTATACAAAATCTGAATCTATCGAAGTAAGTTACAAATCTATCTGTTGGAAATGTGAATATATTTATACAAAATCTGAATCTATCGAAGAAAGTTACAAATCTATCTGTTGGAAATGTGAATATATTTATACAAGTCTTCGTAATGTCGTCTATGCTGGTGATCTTGGATGTCCATATGTTAAGGCAAGGTGGGAGAGGGATTCGAGAGGAAGGAGTTGGGGTGGGGAGACGGGGTGGGAGGAAGAAGAGGGGAGAATAAGGGGGTAGTGGGAGTGATAACCATGGAAAGTGACTTTTTGATAACACAGTTTGATACGAATCTGATCTTCTCTATTTCCAACTCTATTTCCACGTAGTGACCAACTTTCAACTAAAATTTTAAAAGTTCATTTTGTCTCTTCCTGGAAGACTTGATGTTGACGCCCATGCCGGCGATGATGCCAGGGTACATTGAAGAGATATGATCAGAAATCTTTATTGCCAAATTCTCGACTGTCTAGCCTGGTAAGGTTGATAACAGGATACAGTGGACAGATAAAATTAGACGTCTTCGAACTGTCTGGTCACAGTTCTCGGTAGCAGAAGACCGACTAGTTCAGTTGAAAAATCGGAAATTCCCATGAGAGTTGGCTGACTTTTACATGTGTTTGATATTACAATGAAAACTGTGTTGAAATTTTACACGATTAGCCCTTGGTTATTTATTTGATAGATAGTGGTAATAATATTGATATTGCTTCGTGTACAATTTATTTTATTATATAATATAATCTTGTTTTACGCGTTGTGTTGTTTGTAAAATGAAAGTATTTTAATTTAACAATATTGAAATGCGAATATGAAGAGCACACACACACACCCGTTCTAGAAATCTCTTCCTATCCTAACCCTGGAAGGATTAGAGAAAAGTAAGGAGAAAGAAATACTAATATCACATGATGTAGGCAGGATTGTTTCCGGGAATTTCTACTTTAACTAGTGGGTCGTTTGTTACAGAAGGCTGTGTGTCTAGTTTAATATGGCGATTGGACTAACGTCATAATTTTCTACAGGAACCGGCTGGCGTCCTTGCCTGTGAACTTTGATGACTTGATCAGACTGCGAGAATTAAACTTAAGTCACAACAGTTTTGTGTCCATCAGTTCCTTGTTGGTTTCTGTGAAGAGACTCAAGTATTTGAGTCTTGCTAACAACAGGCTTAAGTTTCTTCCGTATCAGATGGCACAGTTACAGGTGAGAGAGAAGAAGAGAGTGGAAGTGTGAGTAGATGAGAGAGTGGAAGTATGAGTAGATGAGTGAGTGGAAGTGTGAGTAGATGAGAGAGTGGAAGTGTGAGTAGATGAGAGAGTGAAAGTGTGAGTAGATGAGAGAGTGGAAGTGTGAGTAGATGATAGAGTGAAAGTGTGAGTAGATAGAGAAGTGGAAGTGTGAGTAGATGATAGAGTGAAAGTGTGAGTAGATGAGAGAGTGGAAGTGTGAGTAGATGAGAGAGTGGAAGTGTGAGTAGATGAGAGAGTAGAAGTGTGAGTAGATGAGAGAGTGAAAGTGTGAGTAGATGAGAGAGTGAAAGTGTGAGTAGATGAGAGAGTGAAAGTGTGAGTAGATGAGAGAGTGGAAGTGGGTGAGTAAGAAAATTGGGGTGTATGTGGATGAGAGAAAGAAAGAAGTGTGTGTGAGTGAGAGAGTGTGTGAGTAAGTGAGAGAGAATGATAATGTGTGTGCGAGTGAGAGAATAGTAGCGCGTGGGTGAGTGAGAGAGAATAAGAGTGTTTGTGAGCGAGAGAAAGAGGAAGTGTAGGTGTGTATGAGAGAAAGAGAAAAAGAGGGGGTGTGTGAGTCAGTAATTGAAAGCGAGAGATAAAAAAAAGTGTTCGAGTGGGAAAGAGAGAGCGAGAGAGAGGATTATGTGAGGGACTTAGCTGGACGTAGTTATGAAAAGCGTTGAGAGACACACTACTTGGGAGTTATTTGTTTAGTAGACAGTGATAGCTTATACTTGACCTCAATGTCACCCCAGGCATGATCAGTCTTTGAAATCTCTCTCGCCTGTGTGTGCCGCCGGGCCGCAAGGAAGCAAAGAATAGTACCACTGTGACCTACAAGGCATGTCGTAGAGGCAACTGATGTAGGACCTAGGGAAGCTACCCAGTAAATAAAAAGCATTGTAGAAATCGGATGTGCTGGCTTACTTGTAGGTGCATAACTGGCACAATCGCTCTTAGGCTCAGATTACATACAAATCACAAAGAATGGTTAACAAGTGGTCGATATGGAGCGTTCGAAGAAGAAGAGGAAAGAAATCTCTCTCTCTATTTCTCTCGCTCGCTCTCTCTCACTCTCTCTCTCTCACGCGCACAAACAGGTGCGTGCACACACACACACGCGTGCTCGCAGTACTATGTACATACATATTCTATTCTTTCTGTCTCCCACAGAGTTTGCGTGTCTTGCACTTACAAGAAAACAACCTCAGCCATGTTCCAACTCTCATGAAGAGTCTGCAGTACTACAATGTGTCCAGTAATCAGTTGACTAGCTTCTCTGTTGAAGGCATGCGTAAGCTTGTCTCCCTCACAGCATCATGTAGGTAACGTCTAACATCAAGACATCATCATTGACATCAAGACTATCATTATCATCACTCGCAAGACAAACATCATTATTTACATCATCAATAAACAATAACTACATGTGAAATGCGTTGCCTGCGAAAAGTTACCAACAACACCAGAAAAGACAGAGTCACCAACATCAGCATAAGAAAGAAATTTGTCACAGAACCTTGCTTGAATTACATAGAGAAACAAAGAATGAAGTGGTTTGGCCATAATACGAATGCATCCATACTCCACAGTATACAGAGTCTTCTACAACAGAACATCGGGAGAGAACAAAAGGAAAACCACGAAAAAGATGGTTAGATGGCGTAGCCGCCCGAGTGGTTACCAGGGCCCAAATTTGGGATGCAAAGAATAGAACCACTGTTACCTGCCACGCATGTCGTAAGAGGCGACTAAGGAGGTTCGGCTGAAATCGGATGCATGTGTCCGCTAGGAATGCTAACCCGAAACAAATGCTTGCAGAAAACGGATGCACCAGGCCGTAAGACGCATAACATGGTGCAACGACCCCTCACAATGAGGAATGGGATAACGGATTCTACGGTCGCCAATCTGCCTCTGAGATTTAGCCACGCGGTAAGAATGTCAGACCCACCATCACGAGGGTGGCCAAAACTTACTGCAGGAAGAGATCGGCACAAACCGAGAAGCAGAAATCATAGGAATTATATCCTACAGAACTGCCCCAGTATGCAGACTTGAGAAGAAAGAGGTGGCCCATTACACTAGTGTCCCAAAACAAAATGTATGGCGTGGCTGATAAGCTGAGACAGACAGCTGCCTTTATTAGAGAATCTGAAATCCCAATCTAGTGAGAACGCAGAAGACAAACGTTATGGCGTGGCTGATAAGCTGAGACAGACAGCTGCCTTTAATAGAGAATCTGAAATCCCAATCTAGTGAGAACGCAGAAGACAAACTGTATGGCGTGGCTGATAAGCTGAGACAGACAGCTGCCTTTATTAGAGAATCTGAAATCCAATCTAGTGAGAACGCAGAAGACAAACTGTATGGCGTGGCTGATAAGCTGAGACAGACAGCTGCCTTTATTAGAGAATCTGAAATCCAATCTAGTGAGAACGCAGAAGAAGAAGATGGCGTAACAGAATCATGTGAAAGAACAAAGATAACAATCACTTAAGCCTCCAAAACAGCACAAGACAAAACAGAAAACCACGACACTGGGCAACAACCCGGTAGCAGTGTGACGACACTGGGCAACAACCCGGTAGCAGTGTGACAACAAAAAGAAGAAGAATAACAACATCATCTACGACACTCATTATTATTGACGTCATCAATAACAACATCATTGACATCATCAATAAGAACATCATTGACATCAACAATGTCACTATTTACATGAAAACTATATTCATTGACATGACCTATATCCTCCACCACCTCCACGGCAAGATCATTAATATCACCATCAATGCCATCTTTGATACGATCACTATCATAATTGACATCAGCATTGACAGAACTACTTATATCGTGTTTGAAATGATCCCTGTCATCTTCATTGACATCATCACAGACATCATCATCAACACTATCATAATTGATATAATAATAATAATAATTCCTCTCGTACCGTTATACGTTACATAGGGCCTGCAAGTAATTTCTCCATACCGTTCTATCCTGGGCAACTCGCTCAATCTCCTCCATGGAACTGAGACCGATATTTCTTGCCTCTCTCAGCAAAGTTCCTTCAGGGTCTCCTTAGGTCGACCTCTCTTTCTTGAACCCTTTGCATCCCACTTCAATGCCTGCTTTGTTATTCTTTGATCATTTCTCCTCAAGGTGTGCCCAACATATCTCCATCTTCTCTTTCTTATAACAGTTGTCACTAGTGGTTGACCAGACATGTCTCTGATTTCATCACTTCTCCTGAATTCGTTCCATTTTATATTTTCATTATTTTTCGCAGACATCTATTTTCAAATGCATTCAACTTGCTTTCTATATCTTTAGTCATTTTCCAACTCTCGCTGGCATATGTTAGGATTGATACAACATTTGAATTGAAAATTCGTAATTTAGTTTTAATACTATATAACTTGCAGTTCCATATTTTATTTAGACTTTTAAAAGCTGATGTTGCTTTTCCCAATTCGTATCATAATTTCTTTTTAACATTTCCTGTGCAATCAAAATTGCTACCCAAATAGGTGAACTGCTCTGTTATTTTTATCATTTTAGATTCCAGTGTGATATCTGCATTACTTGCCATAGGTGTCTTCCTTATATTTGTTTTTTCATAGCTTATCTGCAGTCCAACTTTTGATGCTATAGATGACAAGTTGTCTGTTCATTGATAATTGATATGATCACCTTTAATTGTTTAACAGTATCGATAACATTACAATCATCACCGTCATTGCCACCATAATCATCTTTAGAAGCAACATCACCAACATCATCAATCTTGCCATCAACATCATTATATTTGCTATCAACATCAACCTCACAGTCACCATTCATCATCAAGTGCCTTGCCGGCTGGCGTAGGCGATCATGAATCTCCACAAATCTCTGTCGTTGGTGTTTGCTATCAACTCAGATGTTGACGCTCTACCGTGCCATGAAGTCAGGCTATCCAAAATTTCTCTCTGTCTTCCTCTGTCTCGTCTACCCTCGATTTTACCGGTTGTTACAATGTGGTCTAAACTTCCCTATCACACTATCACACATTAACGTGACAATACGAACATCATCTATAGTATCAAAATTATCAATATTGACATCGACATCAAAGTCCCTCATTTTCATCGACATGAACGTCATCCCCATTGACATAATATAACTTCAGCAGTAATGACATCCTTGTCAAAATCAGCAACAGCATCATAGTGATTTACTTGTGTTTACTAATTCTCCATTATTTTGTGTCAGGATGACAAGAGACAGATTGTGTGTAGGATGCCAGTTTGAACATATTTTAGAAAGGCTACTCTTTTAAAGCCTTGGAACCCATTTTTGGATATTATTTTCTCCACAAATTTAATTACTTTGTTATTATGTTTTCAATATTGCATTTCATTCTTTTATCGATATTCTGTTGCAGTTAACAATCTTGAGACTGTTCCTCGTGGTCTATACAAACTGAGAAAGTTAAGATTTCTTTACTTGGACAACAACCACCTAGTGGAGATTAACGAGGACATCAGGCAGCTGAATCAGCTCAGAGTGCTAGATGTCTCCAATAATAAACTCACTTCTCTACCTAATTCTTTGTACATACTTGCTAAACTTCAGAGCTTCACGGTCAAGGGAAATTACAACATTAAGAGAACAGGTGTCAGACCAGGTGGGCCAGGTACCAACAGCAAGAGCTCGAAAAATATTTTCACGAAACGAAATATGACAAGAACTGATGAAATTGTTAATGAGAATTTTAATGAAAATGTTAACAGATTTGAGCGCGAAGATGATGCCTCAGAGAATAGTAAGGGAGGAGGAGGGATGAGTCTGGGTAAAAGTTATGGAGAACAAGAGAGAGTAGGTAGACAATCTGGAAAAGAACATTATAAAGCAAAGATTAAACATGGTTTATTAAACCAGAACGATTTATTAGAAATCTCTAAAGTTTCACCTGACTTAGAAGTGAATAATATACAAGAAAATGGCCATCTTCAACATCAGAAGATATTACAGCTACAAGGAAATTCATTTAGTAACATTGAAAAGTCGGACAGAACAGAAATATTAACATTACCGTCAGAAAATAAAACCAAAAATACCAGAAAAATTAGTTCTGTGAAAGCTTTGAGGGATTTTCTATTTAGAAAATCTAGAAATTCTAACAGAGAGAATGTCGGAAAATCTGAAGCGAATTTAATTCAGAAATCTAAGAGATCTATTCTGCTGACTGCCAACTCTGGGACTGATAAAGTGAACAGAGAAGTTGAAGATAGAACAAAATCATCGTTGACCAGAAAGTCTGGAACAAGTAGAGGATTCTCGGGAAAAGTACCTCAAAGAAATATGACATGGACACAACATGATGATGTATCAATCAAGCGCGATATTGAGCCACGATTGACAGCAAATAAGAAATTTATGATTTCGTCACAGAGGGGAGATAATGAAGACGATACTGACGCCAAGTCTGATAGTTATGGTTATGGTTCTTGGCGTTCCAAAAGTCACACACAAATTGAAGACTTTCAGCATGGCAGAATATTGTCTGGGCACAATGAAACATTCACTGAACATGGATTCATGCAAAGATCTCAAGGTAGTCAACACGAAGGAGCATCTAACAAGAACAAGGAATACTATACACAGACACAAGACGAGTCTAGCAGAAACTCATTTTCCAGTGACCTACCACCGACAGAAGGCGTGTATATTCCCTTTCGCCTGCAGCACCAAAAGAGAAACGCCAGATATGACTATGAAAGAAGCAATACAGATCAGATGTATGGAAGCAGAACGTTCGAAATGAGTCATAGAAATGGAGATGTAGATAATAGATACCCGTATTCAAACGTTAAGATGCATCACCTGTCGCAAGGTCAGAGTTATCCTGGTGATAGTAAGAATACAATATTAGAGAAGGCTTCACAATATCCGAGGAACAGAGTAGGTCAAGGTAAAACTGATTTATTATGTTCAGCATGGTCGAGAGAAGTCAGCAGAAGTCAAGACAGTGACAGAAATGCAGAGTTTGCGGGAAGTCGTATGCGAGATTTACTTGCACGTGACCCTCGGTCAAAGGTCGAACACAGTTACAAAGGTCAAGGAAATCTACAGCTGCAGTACACCACAGGACAACAATCTCCTCTAAAGACACCAGTTACTTCAGAGATGTACACACCAGAAGCTACTTCTTTAAGAACTTCTAGAACAAGCTTCAGGACTAAACCTTTCAGTTCTCAGTTGTATTTCAACAGACAGAAAACTCAGTTTCAAAATCAGTTCTCTCAAGAGAACCAGCAACACTTCCATACACTTAATTCTAACGACAGATTATCATCCCACATGCATAACAGTAATCCTCTGCTCAACAGGGAGCTTAGTAGTGCTCAGGAGAACATTTCTGGATTTGAAAGAAGTCATTATATCCAGGAAAAGGACGAACATACAAAACCACACGAAATTAAAATATCTGAAGCTGAGATTCGATTAAAATCAAAGCCTATTTTAGCAGACTTCGATCACGTGTTATTCACCAAAAATATCACAGAAAATGAAAACAAACAATTCGGAAGTCATGTGATGAAATATTCTAAAAATAACAATACGTTCAATGATAGAAACGAGTTTAGAGATAGTTTTAGAAGTAACAAAGAAATTAATAATATGTTAATGCGAAGCCGAAGTATGGATTCTTTAATGGATAAATCCGGTCAATCCACTTCCTGGTCTCAACATATCAATAAACTGAAAGATGTGTCAAGGTCACGAGTGTCATCTGCAAGAAATGTCGGATTTGATGCAGCAAACGATGTCCACATTCAATCCAACGTTGGAGATAATCATGGTAGGACCGATTACAATCTTCTTGGCGTATGCAAACATGCAGAGACATTACTAAACAAGAAGTTTATACAGCCTGGTTTTGCTTGGACACAAACTGGAAGTCGAAGGTAAATGTTTGTTGTAGAACGATAACTCGCCATTTATGATCTTCGCGACTCATCGGCATTTGTTTTCTTTTAGTTTCTACGTGTGTTCAGTTTATTTTGTTGAGAAATTTGCACAGAAATTTGAGAAATATTAGACATTGTTAATCGTCTTTAGAGAGATACTTGTTATGAAGCAGTGGTTTTGTTCGTTGCTCGTTTCTTTGAATCTGACTTCCAGAGTACCGCGCACGAGTAAATTGACAAGAAAGAATTAGATCGGAAAATGTTGTAAATGGGAGATAACTGCTACTGTACAAAACTAACATGATAAAACATTTACTGAATTACGTACCTTGCATTGATAGTTTATTTTGAACAAATAGGTGATATAAGGAAACTTACAGATCTGAAGTGGTCAGAGCGGGTCAGATCAGATCTGGAGAAGAAGATCAGAAATAGAGAGAGGGATAGAGAAAGAAAGAGAGAGAGGGATAGAGAAAGAAAGAGAGAGAGGGAGAGAGAAAGAAAGAGAGAGAGGGATAGAGAAAGAAAG
>CM036758.1:16598495-17021815 GCA_020796225.1 Arion vulgaris
TGGCATCAATTTTGTTGTTTATGCGAAACCTCTATATACGCCTGCTGACAACATATCAATGAGTGCCTACTGTTCTTATAGTGTTATCATATTCGTGAACATTGCATAACTTTTGTAGCTGTTATATCATGTTCCACTAATACAGATAAAATAATGATACCATAACAACCATGACACTAGACAACAACTTATAATCAACAATTAAATATTCTACATGGGGTCAGAAATGTTACCATTCAGGACACCAATGTACTAGAAACTAGTACAGCATAGACAGATAAATACAGTGATAGCGTTCTTTGGGAAGGAAATGAACTCAATTGATTCTCCTTGTGGTGAATGTGGCTGGCGATAACATAAGGCAGGCGAGCTCATGTAAATATTCTAGGAAATAAGACCACAACTGTCACGTGACCTCACATTCCACTAATGTTAGATAATGACAAATTCATTTTTTAAATAACACAACATGCGAGAACAAGGTTATCTTTTGTTTAAAATTAAGTTAAATACAAAGGAATTTCAGTATTATTAACATTTTTCATCAATAAATAACCATGGTAACTTAGAATTGTGTAAAATTACAGAAAATCTTATAGTGTTCTCAAACACTTATAAAAAAACTATTCCCTATTAACTCTTTCCACGCCATTTATTTTCTCAATTTTTAAGCAGTTAATTCAAGGGAAGTAAAAAAATTTTTTTTTAAATTACGATCCCAACTACTCGTCAATAAATAAACATATATATTATTATATACTAAATTGAAGAAAACTGGGCAACCTAATAGAATAACAAGGTTGAAAAGTAGTAGAAGTAAAACAGTAGAAGTAAAACTAGAAAGACTTCTTATAAGGGAAGCAACTCTATGGCGCAGTGTGCGGCTTAAAGCGTGCAACGGACTTCCGCCGTGGCACAGTGTGCGGCTTAAAGCGTGGAAAGAGTTAAACAGGAATTTAGGTTTTCCTGTCTGATCTAGTCGACCTTATGTTGCTATGTGCTGAAAAACTTGTGTCTGATGATTCTCATTTACTTATCTTTTAATAAATACAAACCAACAAGATGATAGTAAATTGTTGCTGATGACATGTTTCATGCCAAACATTAAAAACATATATAATTACCTGTTTAATTATTCACCATACATTAAGTATATTTTACAACTTACATCAGTGGGTATTTTTTTCAAAGAAAATTTATGGACATTTGTAAAACAAATCAGATTGCAAACATGATTCATATTCCATTTGCCAGGATTTTATAGATAATTCATACCGTTTTTTGCCAGGATTGTGTTTAGTTTTGTCTGCTTGTAATATTAATTTGTCAGTATCGTTTTACCGATTATGGGTTACATGTGAAGTAGTTAGTGTTCTAACTTGAAGAGATTGAGTTAGTCATCTAGAATAGAGCGTTATAGAGACATTGCAGACCCTGTGTAACATATAACGGTGCAAGAAGAATATAATAATGTTAATCTTTGACAATAAATAAAGAAGTAGGAAATACTTCTGTCGTAAGTGCGGTTCATGAGCAAAGATATTTAGAAAGATTATTGCTTACCAAGGATAAAAGAACTCAAATTTTCCATAAGTAGTTTGCTCTCTTGTCCTAGAGACCCTGATATAGCAACAAAAAATTGTCTCAGCTTAAAGCAGCTTTAATTGCCTATCAAACAAATAAACTAAATATGGTGTGTTTTATTTACTTGTTTTACGAAAAATTGTTATTAAAATGTTGATATGCTATTGTAGCTGTCAGCTCTGGTTTGTTATTCAAGCATATCCAGGATTATTGGAGGCAAAGCTCGTGGGTGTTCAGCTCAGGTGTGGCTTGGAAGCATGGCAAGTCACCAAGTTATTAGGTACTAGTGGGATCCAGACCTTTGTCAACGGATGTCTTCAACGGGTTCTCAGGCTGGAATGGTATGGTAATAGAGTTGCTGACATGTGGGTGGGATCAGAATAGGAACCCATGATGACAAAGGTTAAGAGGAGGAGATGGATTGGGCATACCATATGGAAGACACAGTTGAGTTTCACTAGACAAGCACTTAAGTGGAACCCGAAAGGAAAATGTAAAAGAGGACGTCCTTAACAGATCCGGAGATGAAGACTTCTTGAGGAACTGAAGGGTGTTTGACTATCTTGTGAACCATAAAGAAAACAGCCAGAGACTGTTGAGGCCCTATGCTCCATGAGGAGCGGAGAGGAATAAGTCAAGTAAGTCATGCTATTGCAGCTGTCAACTCTAGTTTATTATCCAGGCTTACATTTTATTGTCTGATACCAACATTCCAAACTAAACATTCCATTTCTCGATTTGTTTATCATATACTTAAAATTCTGTATAACTTGAACATTCCATTCTTCTACCTGTCCATCAGTTAACTTGTATAGACTACATATGTCATATTACCCAATACATTTTTCTTTGTGTTAAAAAATATTATTTGTTTTGTGTAGTTTTTCTTGTTTGTAATTTTGTTATGCTATGAAAGTTTCAGTTTGATTGGGTGATACTTTCAGGGTCTTACATGGTTCTACTGATCCTGTACATGCAGATGTTTACAGTAATGAGAGAGAGCAGACATCTATATCCTCTTCATGTCCCGATTGACATATAAGGATTCCACAAGAGACTTCCACTGTTGCCGTTCTGCTGCCTTTCTACCGACCGCTAAACATTTATTCTGAAATGTCTCCAATTTGTGTATTATGTGGTGGTGCATTTTCCAGCATTCCCTACTGTATACCTGGGAAGTACAGTATCGTAAGATGGAGATTCAAAAAAGGATATTCTTCTTCTTCGTTCTCACTAGATTGGGATTTCGGATTCTTTAATAAAGGCAGCCGTCTGCCTCAGATTATCAGCAACGCCATACAGTTTGTCTTGGACGCTAGTGTAAGTGGGCCACCTCTTTCTTTTCAAGTTTGCATACTGGGGGCAGTTCCGTAGGATATAATTCCTATGATTTCTGCTTCCCCGTTTGTGCTGACCTCTTCCCGCAGTAAGTTTTGTCCACCCTCGTGATGGTAGTTATGACATTCTTACTGCGTGGCTAAATCTCCGAGGCAGATTGGCAACCGTATAATCCGTTATCCCATTCCTCATTGTGAGGGATCGTTGCACCATCTTATGCGCCTTACGGCCTGGTGCATCCGTTTTCTGCAAGCATTTGTTTCGGGTTAGCATTCCCTAGCGGACACATGCATCCGATCTCATCCAGACCTCCGACTAGTCGCCTCTTACGACATGCGTGGCAGGTAACAGTGGTTCTATTCTTTACACCCCACATTTGGGCCCCGGTAACCACTCGGACGTGATGTTTCATTCGACATTCTTTTATTACATTCACGTAGGGTCTTCTTCTTCTTTGCGTTCGTTCTTTACGACCAATTTTAATCACTCTCTGTGATATGTTTGATCCTTGCCAAGAACGTGTATACGTTGCACATTGGTTTGGTAGGCCCCTAAACGCATAGATTCCTACACGTTTAGGACACATGCATCCGATTTCAGCCAAACCTCCTTAGTCGCCTCTTACGACATGCGTGGCAGGTAACAGTGGTTCTATTCTTTACACCCCAAATTTGGGCCCGGTAACCACTCGGGCGGAAAAGGATATAGAAAAAATCAAGACGGCAAGACAAACTTTTACGATGCTTAACAAAATTTGTAAACATAGGGACTAAATCTTAGGACAAAACTTAAAATATATAGAATGAATATAAAATGAATGTTGCAGTAGAGAATAAGAGTGATAATGATGGGTGTGAGATGGAAAATGTAACCTGGCAGAGAGCTGCTGCAGTATTTTAGCTTTTGCAGAACAGCAAAACCCAACTTTGTATTAAAAAATAAAATTTAAAAAACTCATTACTACTTGTAGTACTATTGTTATGGGCAGTGTAGGGCATCTGGGACGAGAGCCTGAGTAATTTAATGGCCACATGGCTAGTGCAGTCTCCACGAAGCTGTTCAGGTTATGATTTTTCATTTATTTGTATGAATGGTGTAAATCCTCAAAGCAAGATGATATTCATTGAGAGATTCTCAATTCATATGGTGTCCATGGACCACTATTTTCTAACGTCATGACGTTATATCAAGATAGCCAGAGCACAGAAGGATGACCGACTGGTTATCCATTACATCAGATGTCAGACAGGAATGTATCCTCTTACCACTACTCTTTATCTCACATATGGATAAAATAACTCAAGTCAAATTTAGATAATGATTGAATTAATGAACTGCTTTTCGCAGATGGTCAGTGCCTGATACATTAAAAAGATCAAGGCCTACATATTGACACCATGAACCTTCTTCTGCGATCAACCTCTGCTATGCAATTACTCCAGTATGTGCTAAAACAGGGCGGTGTGCTTGAGGTCTTCACCGGTTCCCCATAATTTGTCTTGTAGGGTTATTTCTGTTGGCCAGATCTCCATTCTCACACTACTCAGACTAGGACAGTCTTGCCGGATAAATAAATAGCGAAACACGTACAAACAAAGTACTATAGTTTTACAAAATACAGAAACAGTGACGATAAACAGCAACGTTTCGACCAACACGGCCTTTATCAAGCAAACGAACAGTGTTGTCCTGATGACCTCCGCAGTTATGCACAGCTCTTCATCCAACACAACAGCGCTGCAAAGCTCTTCTATGGCCCCTGTGTCATGAGTCTTTCTGCTTCGTCATTGTGGTCTGTCTGCTGTATGTAGCGTTGGAGGAGAGCTGTATCCTTATTTTCGTCTGACTTCTGCCAGGCCGAGTCAGTGCTCTGGAAATCCTGGATGCATTTACGTCTTGCAGCACCATTCATGCGCTAGTGGAATCTCCAGAACGTCGACAGGGACTTCTCAGCGCACAGCCCCCTGCAGAATTCATCCCATGCAACACTCTTAGCCAGATTTGCAGTTTAATATTATAGCATAGAAGAAAGCTAGTAACAAAGAAATGAGATACTGGACAGTTTAGCATCTTGGCGAAGAAGAAAGTACTGGGCAGTTTAGCATCTTAGCGAAGAAGAAAGTACTGGGCAGTTTAGCATCTTGGCGAAGAAGAAAGTCAACTACAAATAGAGAAAGTACTGGACAGTTTAGCATCTTAGAGAAGAAGAAAGTCAACTACAAATAGAGAAAGTACTGGGCAGTTTAGCATCTTGCAAGAAGAAAGTACTGGACAGTTTAGCATCTTGGTGAAGAAGAAAGTACTGGACAGTTTAGCATCTTAGCGAAGAAGAAAGTACTGGACAGTTTAGCATCTTGGCGAAGAAGAAAGTACTGGGCAGTTTAGCATCTTAGAGAAGAAGAAAGTCAACTACAAATAGAGAAAGTACTGGGCAGTTTAGCATCTTGGCGAAGAAGAAAGTACTGGGCAGTTTAGCATCTTAGAGAAGAAGAAAGTCAACTACAAATAGAGAAAGTACTGGGCAGTTTAGCATCTTAGCGAAGAAGAAAGTACTGGGCAGTTTAGCATCTTAGAGAAGAAGAAAGTACTGGGCAGTTTAGCATCTTAGAGAAGAAGAAAGTACTGGGCAGTTTAGCATCTTAGCGAAGAAGAAAGTACTGGGCAGTTTAGCATCTTAGCGAAGAAGAAAGTCAACTACAAATAGAGAAAGTACTGGGCAGTTTAGCATCTTAGCGAAGAAGAAAGTACTGGGCAGTTTAGCATCTTAGAGAAGAAGAAAGTACTGGGCAGTTTAGCATCTTAGCGAAGAAGAAAGTCAACTACAAAGAAATGAGATACTGGACAGTTTAGCATCTTAGAGAAGAAGAAAGTACTGGGCAGTTTAGCATCTTAGAGAAGAAGAAAGTACTGGGCAGTTTAGCATCTTAGAGAAGAAGAAAGTACTGGGCAGTTTAGCATCTTAGAGAAGAAGAAAGTACTGGACAGTTTAGCATCTTAGCGAAGAAGAAAGTACTGGGCAGTTTAGCATCTTAGCGAAGAAGAAAGTACTGGACAGTTTAGCATCTTAGAGAAGAAGAAAGTACTGGGCAGTTTAGCATCTTAGCGAAGAAGAAAGTACTGGGCAGTTTAGCATCTTAGCGAAGAAGAAAGTACTGGGCAGTTTAGCATCTTAGCGAAGAAGAAAGTCAACTACAAATAAAGAAAGTACTGGGCAGTTTAGCATCTTAGCGAAGAAGAAAGTCAACTACAAATAAAGAAAGTACTGGGCAGTTTAGCATCTTAGCGAAGAAGAAAGTCAACTACAAATAAAGAAAGTACTGGGCAGTTTAGCATCTTAGCGAAGAAGAAAGTCAACTACAAATAAAGAAAGTACTGGGCAGTTTAGCATCTTAGCGAAGAAGAAAGTCAACTACAAATAAAGAAAGTACTGGGCAGTTTAGCATCTTAGCGAAGAAGAAAGTCAACTACAAATAAAGAAAGTACTGGGCAGTTTAGCATCTTAGCGAAGAAGAAAGTACTGGGCAGTTTAGCATCTTAGCGAAGAAGAAAGTACTGGGCAGTTTAGCATCTTAGCGAAGAAGAAAGTCAACTACAAATAAAGAAAGTACTGGGCAGTTTAGCATCTTAGCGAAGAAGAAAGTCAACTACAAATAAAGAAAGTACTGGGCAGTTTAGCATCTTAGCGAAGAAGAAAGTCAACTACAAATAAAGAAAGTACTGGGCAGTTTAGCATCTTAGCGAAGAAGAAAGTACTGGGCAGTTTAGCATCTTAGCGAAGAAGAAAGTACTGGACAGTTTAGCATCTTAGCGAAGAAGAAAGTACTGGACAGTTTAGCATCTTAGCGAAGAAGAAAGTACTGGACAGTTTAGCATCTTAGCGAAGAAGAAAGTACTGGACAGTTTAGCATCTTAGGTAAGAAGAAAGTCAACTACAAAGAAATGAGATACTGGGAAGTTTAGCATCTTAGAGAAGAAGAAAGTACTGGGCAGTTTAGCATCTTAGAGAAGAAGAAAGTACTGGACAGTTTAGCATCTTAGAGAAGAAGAAAGTCAACTACAAATAGAGAAAGCACTGGGACAGTTTAGCATCTTAGCGAAGAAGAAAGTCAACTACAAATAGAGAAAGTACTGGGCAGTTTAGCATCTTAGAGAAGAAGAAAGTACTGGACAGTTTAGCATCTTAGAGAAGAAGAAAGTCAACTACAAATAGAGAAAGTACTGGGCAGTTTAGCATCTTAGCGAAGAAGAAAGTCAACTACAAATAGAGAAAGTACTGGGCAGTTTAGCATCTTAGAGAAGAAAGTCAGACCTACAAAGAGAAAGTACTGGGCAGTTTAGCATCTTAGCGAAGAAGAAAGTCAACTACAAATAAGAAAGTACTGGCAGTTTAGCATCTTAGCAAGAAGAAAGTACTGGGCAGTTTAGCATCTTAGCGAAGAAGAAAGTACTGGACAGTTTAGCATCTTAGCGAAGAAGAAAGTACTGGGCAGTTTAGCATCTTAGCGAAGAAGAAAGTACTGGGCAGTTTAGCATCTTAGCGAAGAAGAAAGTACTGGGCAGTTTAGCATCTTAGCGAAGAAGAAAGTACTGGGCAGTTTAGCATCTTAGCGAAGAAGAAAGTACTGGGCAGTTTAGCATCTTAGCGAAGAAGAAAGTCAACTACAAATAAAGAAAGTACTGGGCAGTTTAGCATCTTAGCGAAGAAGAAAGTCAACTACAAATAAAGAAAGTACTGGGCAGTTTAGCATCTTAGCGAAGAAGAAAGTCAACTACAAATAAAGAAAGTACTGGGCAGTTTAGCATCTTAGCGAAGAAGAAAGTCAACTACAAATAAAGAAAGTACTGGGCAGTTTAGCATCTTAGCGAAGAAGAAAGTCAACTACAAACTAAAAGAAAGTACTGGGCAGTTTAGCATCTTAGCGAAGAAGAAAGTACTGGGCAGTTTAGCATCTTAGCGAAGAAGAAAGTACTGGGCAGTTTAGCATCTTAGCGAAGAAGAAAGTCAACTACAAATAAAGAAAGTACTGGGCAGTTTAGCATCTTAGCGAAGAAGAAAGTCAACTACAAATAAAGAAAGTACTGGGCAGTTTAGCATCTTAGCGAAGAAGATAAGTCATACCAAATAAAGAAAGTACTGGGCAGTTTAGCATCTTAGCAAGAAGAAAGTCAATTTAGCATCTACAAGAAGAAAGTACTGGGCAGTTTAGCATCTTAGCGAAGAAGAAAGTCAACTACAAATAAAGAAAGTACTGGGCAGTTTAGCATCTTAGCGAAGAAGAAAGTACTGGACAGTTTAGCATCTTAGCAAAAGAAAGTACTGGGCAGTTTAGCATCTTAGCGAAGAAGAGAATATGGCAGTTTAGCATCTTAAGCTAAGAAGAAAGTACTGGCAGTTTAGCATCTTAGCGAAGAAGAAAGTCAACTACAAAACGAGTAGATATTGGTAGTTTATTAACATGGCATGGAATAAAGTCAACTACAAATAAAGAAAGTACTGGGCAGTTTAGCATCTTAGCGAAGAAGAAAGTCAACTACAAAACGAGTAGATATTGGTAGTTTATTAACATGGCATGGAATAAAGTCAACTACAAATAGAGAAAGTACTGGACAGTTTAGCATCTTAGCGAAGAAGAAAGTCAACTACAAAACGAGTAGATATTGGTAGTTTATTAACATGGCATGGAATAAAGTCAACTACAAATAGAGAAAGTACTGGACAGTTTAGCATCTTGGCGAAGAAGAAAGTCAACTACAAAACGAGTAGATATTGGTAGTTTATTAACATGGCATGGAATAAAGTCAACTACAAATAGAGAAAGTACTGGACAGTTTAGCATCTTAGCGAAGAAGAAAGTCAACTACAAAACGAGTAGATATTGGTAGTTTATTAACATGGCATGGAATAAAGTCAACTACAAATAGAGAAAGTACTGGACAGTTTAGCATCTTAGCGAAGAAGAAAGTCAACTACAAAACGAGTAGATATTGGTAGTTTATTAACATGGCATGGAATAAAGTCAACTACAAATAGAGAAAGTACTGGACAGTTTAGAATCAGACAAGAAAGTCCGAAGTAATGAGAGCAAGTGAGAGATACGATATGACATATCAAATAACACATTTTGCATGCAGCTTGATGATGATACTACTTTAAAGGATACAATAAATTTGTTTGACATAGCAACACACTTCTGCTTCTGTCTAACACAGATCTGACCTACACGGAAAAAAATATGTTCGCAGTTGCATAGAGGAAATTGGAGTCACAGAGAATTGTCGCACGTCCTGCCGACATAATGTGTGTGACTGCTACAGTAAAACCTTGTTTTGTTCAAACATGTTTACACTTTTGTAGACCATATGTTTGCATCAAAATCACATTTAATCGCAGTATTAAATATGGATAATGGGAACCTTCTGCAGCTGTTTATCGATCGTCATTAGAAATTAATCACGCATCATCAATATTGGGTTTCTTTTTCTTCTTTCATTCTCAGACGTCAACTTGAATACACAGGCTAAAATACATTCATAAGAGGAACATATCTTTAGCTTAGTTAGGTAGGCATGGTTTCAACTTCACGTCAATGAGTTCTTGGCGTCAGAGATCACCGCTAGAAATGCTTGTCATTGTCATGTGAACTCGTGAAAGAAAATTCCGAAACAAACCGGCAGTTTTTTTGGGTTTTTCACGTTTCGCTATTAACCTCATGCCGTGGAAATTCTGTAGTTCGAGGCCATCGTGGGTCAAACGTTTTCCGTGTGCACATGGTTAGACTAGGTTCTCCGATCCTTTACTTGGGAATCTAAATTACAAGTCAGGTACTTCTGAAGTCGGAGTAACGCTCGCCTGAATGGAGAGCGACAGTGGTGATAAGGAAAGCAAACTTTCACGGCAAAATCAGTCAAATGCGCCAAGACAGTGTGCCAAATAGGCGCACTGATTACGTCTGAATTCATAGCGGCCAAACGAACGAAAAAAATGAACTGTTAAGTAAACCCGTTATTTATTCTGTTCTTCTACTTTATTTTTCTTTTAAAATGACGTTTGTTTTGGTGTGATACAGTTTACATAAGCAGATTGCCAACAGACAGTGCACCTCAAAGAGGAATGCTGCTCCGATACAAAGGATACAAAGCAAAAGGCCGGCAACGCAAAAGGTGAACCTCAGAAACAACAGAGGCGACGAAAGACACTATTTATGAAGCGCACACAAGGCCTCGTTCTAGAAATCTCTTATTCTGACGCTATGAGGCAAAACAGGATTGGAGAAGGAAAGAGAGTTTACAATGATACTGCGATATCCGCACCTGTCGACTCGACATATTGATTTCATCCAGGTATTTCTGTGACTAGTTACCATCCTTGTTCGATCACTACTGTGCCATCACTTACAGGGTACGTGGGATCTTGGTCAACTCAGGTTCACTCACAGAATTCTACGTGCATTTCATTCACTGTTTTCAGACTCCTGTTATTTTTCACTTAGACTTTACGTAAAGTAAAACATACTTTTAAAAGTTTTACTGCAACTTTGTGCCCGTTAATTTTCGTCAAGGTCAACAGGGACACGTCCTCGGCCCTCGGTCTTGGACTAGACTGCGGTTCTTTATATTGTAACCTTTATATTGACATCGGTAGCATTCGGTAATACTCGGAACGTGAAGTTTATTAGACGTCGTATCCCAAGATGGCCAACGTTTGTTTAGTTCTAGGGCTAGTGTCCTCTATTATGAGCCTCATCTGCATTGTGATCGCTCTGGCCAGCTCACAATGGCTCCTAGTTCGTGCTTCAAATTTTCAGAATGATATGGGACTAATGCGACATTGTGATGTAATCAGTTTGTTCTGTGGCGACATGGAGCATTTGAGTTCCTTGGTAGAGTCTGACTATGCTGGTATGTTTTTGTTTAGTTATTATTGTCTTTTAGTGAAAATGTTTATTATGGTTCAGTTAGCAGGATTTTTAATTTTTTTAATTTTTTATTTTAAACAAAGAATAGTAGAAATAATAATATTCTGTTATCACAATGTTGTTGTTGGAAGACTTTAGAATTACGAAAATTTAATTCACTCTTTAAAAAAAAAAAGTGAGTAGGAGCCACACAGTACACTGCAGGGGAAGCAATGAAGCCAATACATTAAATCGACAAGTGTACAAATATTATATTAGGGCCTTCCGAAAAAAACCCCATATTACCAAACACATAATTCGAACCACGAACCCTTATTCCTTACTGCAGTAGATACTAAGATAGGTGTGACACATTTGAAGAGCAGAAAGTGTCACACACCTGTGAAGTCAGATATGTGATACACCTGTAGAATATACTAGGCGTGACACACTTTCAGAGCAGGAAGTATCGCACACATGTGAAGTCAGAGATAAAATATGATAAACCTGTAGAATGGTAGGTATGTGTGACACACTTGGAGAACAGGAAGTGTCGCACACCTGTGAAGTCAGAGATATAATGCACCTGTAGAATAGTTGGTATGTGTGACACACTTGGAAAGCAGGAAGTGTGGCATACATGTGGAGCAGGAGGTGGAAATATTAGATGTGTCAGAGACAGAAAGCATGTTGCCTGTTATATACAAACAACCAGTGACAGTGATGATTAACTTTGAATTTAGAAGTTTTGTGTAGGTTTGTATGTTATGTTATGCGATCGACGTCATGGCACATTGGGCATTCCCATGCGTGCTCTGTCCTTTGCTGCAGCAGCCATCCCAAAGTCCATTTGCTCACTGTACCCATGAGAAGTTGATTAGTATATCTTCTCTCTCTACCACGAAGACGAGCATGTCAAAACTTAACTCAGAATTCTCGGACTCGTTCCATTGTCTGAGACACGCCCATATCACATAAAGGAGAGCGTACGTCATTGATGACATTGGCTCTCTCCATACTTCTGCCCGCTTGAGTAGGGCAGTGTTTACAAGAAAGTCAGCATGCTTGTTACCCTACACTCCAGCATGTCCAGGTGTGTACAGCCAAGTTATTTTCTTGAGATATGATCTCTGAATGCTGTGTAGATACTTTATTGACACTGGTTAGTAGAGCCTCATTCACTCAGTTTTACACAACCCATTGTGCTTATTGTCTTTCATCAATTGTTACATCTGAAGTCTGAGAAGGCACGCATGTATGGTGGGGGACACTGATAAAATGGAAAGCAAGCCTTCACGCAAAAATAAGTCAGAAGCGTCATATCAGGCACTCTGACTGCACCTAAATTCATAGTGGGAAATATATAAAGAAGAAGAAGAAGCAAATGTTTGCATACAGTAGGCCTGGCCATTTGTTGCAGAATTTGTCTGTGTGTTACCGGGGCTCTCTTGGGAAGCAAAGAATAGTAACACTGTGACCTACAAGTAAGAGGCGACTGAGGTAGGAGGAGGAAGCTACCTAGTAAATAAAAGCGTTGCATAAATTCGATGTGCTGGTCTACTTGTAGGCGCATAACTGGCACAGCGTACAATCGCTCTTATGCTCAGATCACATACAAATCACAAAGAGTAGTTTAACAAGTGGTCGTTATGGAGCCACCATCTTTACGACCAATTTTATTCACTCTTTGTGATATGTTTGATCTTTCCCAAAGAACGTGTGTACGTTGCACATTGGTTTGGTAGGCCCTAAACGCATAGACTTCTACACGTTTAGGACACATGTATCCGATTTCAGCCTAACCTCCTTAGTCGCCTCTTACGACATGCATGACAGGTAACAGTGGTTCTATTCTTTACACACCAAATTTAGGCCACGGAAACTACTCGAGCGAAGGTGATGCTCTGATTCCCGCCTCAACAAATCCAGTAGCCCAACACACCAGTTTGATGTTGATTCAATTAATCTTTTTTGCATATTTGGTATGTCATTATTTTTTGGGTAGTACCAATATCGACAATCATAAATGAAATATTCTAACCTGAGCATCTTGCGGTGACTGCACTAGCCATGTGGCCATTCAATTCCTCAGGCTCTTGTCTCACCTGTCCTACACTGCTCTAAAAAAGCGGTACTACAGGCAGTAACGACAGTTAACCACCAATACCGACAACCATCGCCGTCATCTGGTTAGCGACTGGTATTCTCAACCCTGAAACTCTTCTGTTTGGAAAGACTCTCAATGAGTTAAGAATGTCATTTCGGTCCATTGAAGTTCATTCCGATATCATAGCGTTCCAACCAATCTATCAGCTCATTTATTGCCCCTGACTCCTGCGTGCCCAGGTACTAATTTTTATTTAAAGATAGTGTTAATCATTGCAAGTAACAATTGTATTCTCTGTATCCTCAGCCTGGTACAGATCTGTACAAACTCTGTACCTGCTACATTGTCTAGGAATGCTGGTCACAGCTGTGACTTATATCCTGTACATGGTCAGGTTTCTTGAGTTCAAAGACAGCTTTAGATTCCTGACTGTTCTGAACGTTCTGACATGTAAGTTACTGCAACCATTGAGAGGAAATTTAATTTTATAGGAAGTATAATCAGATATGTAACTTGGGAAATCCAATAGAGAAGTTGAATCTTCACTAGTTGTCAATTGTCGTAGAACTTCCACTAGGCTTGGACAAGAAATTTCTGGCAAGCTCACGGCACGTGGTATATACTATAGGTTTCCTGACCACAGATCATTACTTGAGGATCCAAACTGCAAGTACCTGATGATACTCGTCCATCACGGGTGATGATGACCACACAATTTTCATCCAGGGAATGTAGTTGTGTTATGTTTGTCTGTGTGCGCGTAGATGACTAGTGAGCCTGATGCGGGCTTGAATTGTTCTTGTACAGCGTGGGTAAGGTATACTTGCACTTTGGGGAGTTTTACTGTCTTTCTATTTGGACGTTTTTGTTCCATCCGTGCTGTTCTACCTGCCTCGCAGGCAGAAGAACCGTGTTGAAGAAGTGTGCGCCAGGCTGATCTGTCCTGAGCAACATTCTCCCAGTTGTTGACATCTATGCCAAATAATTTCATTGAGTTCTTGAGTGTGTTTTTGAATTGCTTTTTCTGACCAACTTGTGAGCGTTTACCACTATGCAGCTTACCATAAAAGAGCCGTTTGGGTATTCTGCAATCCGGCAGGTACCTATGAAGTCTGAGAAGGCACGCCTATATGGTGGGGGAACACTGATGTAAAGGAAAGCAGGTCTTCATGCAAAAATCAGTCAGAAGCGCCATACCAAATGCCATGACTACGCCTGAATTCATATCGGACGTATGCAAGAAGAAGAAAACATGTAACTATAATTTTGTGTGTGGGTGCTTTTCTAACTTACTACAGCTCCGCAGAAATGGTGCGCCGTCTGCTGAGAGTATTGCACAACGCATGAACTGCCATAGCTCTGGCAACAATCCTAATGGTCTCTAGAAACAAATACACTCATGAACAGAATGGCGCAGTCCGGACTCGAACCCACAACCTTCGAAATGCTAGACAACGGCATAACCACTTATCCACAGAGCTCCCCCCTCCTAAGTAATGAGGCTAACCCACCAAAAATTAAAGCGTGCACAAACTGGATGTGCTGGTCTACAGATCTGTAGGCCCCTAACTGTCAAAAGGAACTCTCTAATGTGCAAATCACATCCTGACCACAAAGAGCGGTTTAACAAGTGGTTGGTGTAGATCGAACAAATAAAAAGAATAATTGAAGCTATTGGTGTTGTGATCTCATGACTGATTGAACAACAGCAAAGAAGAACATTTTCTTCTTCCTCGAGCGCTCCATATCGACCCCTTGTCAACCACTCTGTGTGACTTGTATGTGATCTGAGCCTAAGAGCAATTGTACATTGTGCCAGTTATGCACCTATAAGTTGTGCCAATTATACACCTACAAGTAGGCGAGCACATCTGATTTATGCACTGCTTTTTATTTACTAGGGTAGCATCCCTGTGCCTACATCAGTCACCTCTTACGACATGCATTGTAGGTTGCAGTGGTACTATTCTTTGCTTCCTTGCAGGCCCTGGCACTACACGGACGAGAACATATTTATAGACCACTAGAAAGTTTATTATATATTGTGATTTAATCAGGTTGCAACAAGATTCAAGTCATTTTGTTTCATCCTGTAGATCTTTAGTTTCATGATAATAAAGCAGACACAAAACCTACACCCAAGTCTCCTTTTTAATCACATGCATATACATCTATTTCACTTTTTTTCAGTGGCTGCTGGCATTTATGCAGTTTCTGTGTTTGGCACACACTCCAAAAGTTTCTTTGGCGTGACCAGTCCGCTTCTGCCAGAAGATGTTGCCACCCTCGGTTATGCTTTTTACGTTGCCATTATTGGCTGCTGCTTGTCCTTTCTGGTCACATTCTTCACTGCCACTGAAGCAATTCAGGCTGTGGAACTCCTTCAGAACATGCAGAACCGACTGACAGTCTGGACAACACCCTACACACTATTTGTGGATCAAGAAGTGTAAGAGAAGTTATCATATTTCTGCTAACGATTTGAGTTTCCAAAGTGTATGCAGAAGAAGAAGAAGCGTATTGAAAAAAAAACATAACACTTTGTCATATTTTTTTACATTTAACAACACAAAATGTTGATACAGCTGGTGGTTTGCCAGGAAGAAACATATGTATCCAAGAGCTGAACTTGATATTGCTACACAAAAACTGCCCATTTTATAACTGTTACTATTTAACACTAAATCTCATGTCCATATTTTGGCTGTTGGATATTTATATATTCAATATTTTTATTTTGTTTTATTAAACAAATCTACCAAAATAATATATATATATTGGTTGTTTGGGGAGGGTTGGGGATGTTACCTATATTTTGTACAAAATATTTTTGCATTTGTAAGTTGTGATTTGTTTTTTCTGAAATTAATCAAATGTTGTCAAGTTCCTGTCATGATGCCAATTAGGCAAATAAGACGTCGTTATTCAATAACAGCTGAAATGAAACCAGAAATCTTTGCATGTTCAATTACATTTTTCAACAATTTGTTGATAGTTTTAACAAATATTATTTTTCAATAATACAGTTTGGTTGTAATTTAGACCTGAAATTGTCTGTCTCGTTTACAGATGTAATTGTCTTCTTTGTCTTCACCCTTTACCCGTAGGTAGGCATAGGTCCACAACCAAGGTCTTCACCCTTTACCCGTAGGTAGGCATAGGTCCACAACCAAGGTCTTCACAGCCCTCCTATCCAAGGCTATATTTTCCAGATTTCTCCACTCTCGCCCCATTTTCTTGTATTCCATTTCCAACTCCTGCCTCAGGTGTTCTTGGGTCTTCCTCTATTACCCTTGAGGTTCCATCGGAGGGCATATCTCATGATGCTGTCAGGGGTCTCCTTAGTGTGTGTTTTATCCATCGCCACCTTCTGCCCCTTATCTCATGTTCCACCTGTAGTTGTCCCACTCTATCTCACAGTTCCCTTCTTGTAGATCTGTCATACCATCGCAAATAGATGTGATTGTAGCTGGTAATTATTTTTTTTAGTGATCATTTTTTCTAAATATTTTTCCATGTCAGGGACTGACAAAACAGTCAGGGCAGACAACACCACACCTTGTGGCATTCTGTAGGAGAAAACAACACAATCTCTCTACCTTGCTCGATTTCGGATCATCTTACGTAGCATGTGCCAAGTCTAGCACACACTGCATCTATTGTTTTCCACCAAATTATCTTTGATCTACCACTCTTTTACATTCCCTCAACTCATGGCAGTAATTTAAAAACATTTATGAAAGAAGACTGAAAGAACTTGTTTGTAGTTTGGAAACTTGAAAGTTGTAACTCTGTGGCAGTAAGCTGAATTTTTGTATCCACTGAACAGCTGTTCAAATACCAATACAATCAATTTTTACTAAATGATTGCCAGAGCTACTGTGTAAGTGATCATGCCAAGACTTTTAACTGCTAAAATTAATGAACATTAATAGGCCCACAAGTAGTTTGATTCCATTCTGCTTATTTTGTCCAGTATAGTTGTTTGTTGCTGTATATATGACAGGGTAGTGTTGTGTTATTTGTACTAATGGACCAAAACTTGTTATAGATCTTGTTAACTTCAAATATTGAACACAAATCTTGTTATGAATCTTGTTAACTTCTTCAAATATTGAACAAAAATTTGTTATGGATCTTGTTAATTTCTTCAAATATTGAACAAAAATTTGTTAACTTCTTCAAATATTGAACAAAAATTTGTTAACTTCTTCAAATATTGAACACAATCTTGTTATGAATCTTGTTAACTTCTTCAAATATTGAACACAATCTTGTTATGAATCTTGTTAATTTCTTCAAATATTGAACAAAATCTTGTTATGGATCTTGTTAACTTCAAATATTGAACAAAATCTTGTTATGAATCTTGTTAACTTCTTCAAATATTGAACAAAAATTTGTTATGGTTCTTGTTAATTTCTTCAAATATTGAACAAAAATTTGTTAACTTCTTCAAATATTGAACAAAAATTTGTTAACTTCTTCAAATATTGAACAAAAATTTGTTAACTTCTTCAAATATTGAACAAAAATTTGTTAACTTCTTCAAATATTGAACACAATCTTGTTATGAATCTTGTTAACTTCTTCAAATATTGAACACAATCTTGTTATGGATCTTGTTAACTTCTTCAAATATTGAACACAATCTTGTTATGGATCTTGTTAACTTCTTCAAATATTGAACACAATCTTGTTATGGATCTTGTTAACTTCTTCAAATATTGAACACAATCTTGTTATGAATCTTGTTAACTTCTTCAAATATTGAACACAATCTTGTTATGGATCTTGTTAACTTCTTCAAATATTGAACACAATCTTGTTATGGATCTTGTTAACTTCTTCAAATATTGAACACAATCTTGTTATGAATCTTGTTAACTTCTTCAAATATTGAACAAAATCTTGTTATGGATCTTGTTAATTTCTTCAAATATTTAACAAAAATTTGTTATGGATCTTGTTAACTTCTTCAAATATTGAACAAAATCTTGTTATGAATCTTGTTAATTTCTTCAAATATTGAACAAAAATTTGTTATGGATCTTGTTAACTTCTTCAAATATTGAACAAAAATTTGTTATTTATCTTGTTAATTTCTTCAATTATTGAACAAAAATATGTTAACTTCTTCAAATATTGAACAAACGTTTGTTATGGATCTTGTTAATTTCTTCAAATATTAAAAAAAAATTTGTTATGGATCTTGTTAATTTCTTCAATTATTGAACAAAAATTTGTTATTTATCTTGTTAACTTCTTCAAATATTGAACAAAATTTTGTTATGGATCTTGTTAATTTCTTCAATTATTGAACAAAAATTTGTTATTTATCTTGTTAACTTCTTCAAATATTAAACAAAAATTTGTTAGGAATCTTAGCTTTTTCAAATATTGAACAAAAATCTGAATTATAAATGGCATTTTTGTTATCAGTGTATGAATGTGGCTTAAGTCAGCAGGTTACCCTGCTGTCATGAATGATACTTTAATATAATCAGCTTGTTACAGTAACTATCAGCATTACATAAGCTTCACATTCTGCTGAAAGCGGCTGAGTACCTATATGTGTTCATTGAATACATTTATTTTGGTTTTTCTTTACTTTCTCACCATTGGTGTATATAAACTTCTGAAACAGTTCAGAAAAATGATGTGGAGAAAAACATACGGTGGAAACAACCCAGAGCACAACAATATAAATATATTAAACAGAAAAGTGCAGACAACAGTCTTCAGACTTAGAATGGAACACTTCGGCCTCAGAGCACATGTTTACAGAATGGGTCTCAAGGACTCAGCTGCCTACAACTGTGGAGCACCAAAGCAGTTCCTCAAAGCACATCTTGCAAGGCTGCTTCAGCCTGAGCAGCGGGGTAATGTAAATCTGGCCAACAGGAGCAACCCTTCAGAACAAACTGGGGGAACCGGTGAAGACCTCAAGCGCACTGCCCTATTTATGACACATACCGGAGTAGTTGCATAGCAGAAGATGATCGCAGAAGATGAAGTGTATATAAACGACATCAGAACAGATATTGTACTATATGATATTTTTCTTCTATTTTTTCCCCTATGTTTGTTACGTAGTATGGCAGTTTACAGAGAGCTGTAGTAGCATAGTTGTTAGTGAACTTGCTTCTTAGACTAGTAGTCCGAGTTCAATTCCACAGTAGGTATTCAATATTTTTCCAACCGTAACGACTCTCAGGTCAACCCAATCTTAATTGGGTACCAGGGGAAAGCACTGTGAAGTAAAGGTGGCCGGCGTGATGTTTACCACATCAGCCATCTTGTGCCGACGATCAACGAAAAATATGGCCCTAACACGGTATTATCCAATATAGCTCAAGATATCAAATGGGTTTCTTTATTTTTATTTACTTATGGTCAGATCACATACAAATCACACAGAGTGGTTAACAAGTGGGCAATTTGGAGCATTTGAAGAAGAAGAGTTGCCCTATACACATAATCTTTTATTACTTGAGTTGCCCTGTACACATAAACTTGTAATACTTGAGTTGCCATGTACACACAGACTTGAGTCAGAAATATGATGAGTATGATTCTTACAAATAACATACAGATTAGTTTTAAAAAAATTATGTTTATATTTGTCTTCTAAATAAATGCTAGTTTCTGGTTAGTAACCTAACAGATACATAACTTTTCTGTATCAAATTGTATTTTACTGAAATAAATCGTTGAATTGAATGTCTGTGTTTTACTGTCTTTATATTTTATTCTTCTCTTTTACAATATGTTCTTCTGTGTATAGTATATTTGATATGTGAGAGTGCAGTTCTTCTGTGTATAGTATATTTGATATGTGAGAGTGCAGTTCTTCTGTGTATAGTATATTTGATATGTGAGAGTGCAGTTCTTCTGTGTATAGTATATTTGATATGTGAGAGTGCAGTTCTTCTGTGTATAGTATATTTGATATGTGAGAGTGCAGTTCTTCTGTGTATAGTATATTTGATATGTGAGAGTGCAGTAAAGGTTGCTATAAGTGTGGTCTTGAACATAGAAAATGTCTATAACCAAGTCAAACATATAATTGATTGATTGATAGGACCATCATCATTGCACTTCGGTGAGTAACCAGACATGCTTTGATCTCCTTCTTACACAGGAAGATCTCAGCGGCAGTGCATGGACTCCGAACACCTGTGAAGCCCACCACAATGTAATTTAGAAGAAAGAGCATTTTTGGTAGGAATTTGTTTTTTTTAGCCTTTCTAACAAATTTTGCCAGGGCAGCAGCTTTCCAGTCTGATTTTTCGATTTTGAACTGCAAGGGTTCTTTTACATGCTCAACATGAACACATAATCTATGTTTTATTGTCTGTCTCTGATATGACTAAGAACTCTTGTTGAGTAGTCCAGTTATTGGATACAACGCTCCATGTTTACATTAACACGGCTCTAGCGAATGACGAGCATCTGGTGCCAAAATATTACACATAGGGATTCTACTGTTGTTAAAATTTTATGACCGTTTCCTCTGCGACTGCTTATTCGTCTGGTATGAAAGAAGTAGATTATATCACAGCTGACCCTACACATCTTAGAAGTTGTCCCACTATCCGTTACTCTTGGATGCGTTTAGTTTCAGTAGGTTGACGTACACGCGCCTGGCTAGAGTTGATTAAAGTTCATGCGCTGAGATAAATCGAAGTTCCCCTGTCTGAGCAGGTTTCGGTAGACGTTCATGAGCTTGATTGGGTTCTGTTGAAGCTCACGTGCATCGGTTCGATTCGGTAGACGTTCACGAGTCTGGTTGGGTTCTGTTGAAGTTCATGTGCTTTGGTCGGTAGACGTTCATGAGCCTGGTTGGGTTATGTTGAAGTTCACATACCTCAGTTCGGTTTGGTAGATGTTCATGAACCTGGTTGGGTTCTGTTGAAGTTCACGTGCTTCGGTTCGGTAGATGTTTATGAGCATGGTTGGGTTCTGTTGAAGTTCATGTACCTCAGTTCGGTTCGGTAGACTTTTTGAGCCTGGTTGGGTTCTGTTGAAGTTCATGTACCTGGGTTGGGTTGACCATATTCTTCTTCTTTGCATTCGTTCTTTACAACCAATTTTAATCACTCTTTGTGATATGTTTGATCTTTGCCAAGAATATGTATACGTTGTACATTGGTTTGGTAGGCCCCAAACGCATATATTTCTACAGGTTTAGGACATGTGCATCCGATTTCAGCCAAACCTCCTTAGTCACCTCTTACGACATGCGTGGCAGGTAACAGTGGTTCTATTCTTTGCACCCCAAATTTGGGACCCGGTAACCACTCGGGTGGGTTGACCATCTATTCCGTCCAGGTCGACTGAAACAGTTTCCAACATGTTTGTGGACAGAAAGTTGTGTAGTGTTTTCTTATTTTCTCTAATCTTGTTTTGCCTCAAAGTGTCAGGATAAGAAGACATTTCTAGAACGGGCTTTAATGTGGGCTTCATAAATAGTGTTTTTCATTGCTTCTGTTATCTCTGAGGTCCACCTTAGTGTAGTGTATTCTGAATAATATCGAAGGTCCAAACTAATCTTGTATACATATATGTATATATATATGTATTGAAATATTCGACGCATGTGACGACAGTGAAAAGAGGAAGTTAAAGAAACCTTAAACATGACGTTGGGGGAGGCGGTGGAACTTGCCAGAGACCAATAATTTATCAGACATTCTGCGATGAAAGCGGTGCTACATGATTATACCAATATTGTATTTGAAGTAAGACAACTGGTACTCTCATGTTTTATTTGTCAGTTTATAAGGTTGCATCCCTTGGAATATAAAAAAAGTGAATCTTCATTATTTTATCTCATCATCAAGTACAGTGGTTCTCAACCTTCCTAATACCGTGACCCTTTAATGCAGTTCCTCATGTTGTGTTGACCCCCAACCATAACATTATTTTCGTTGCTACTTCATAATTGTAATTTTGCAACTGTTATAAATCCTAATGTAAATATCTGATATGCAGGATGTATTTTCATTGTTACAAATTGAACATAATTAAAGCATAGTGATTAATCACAAACGCCGGGTACTCGTATGTGGGCGTAACTGCATGTGGGTGGACCCACCTGGAGACAGATAGAGAAGGATGTCTCGGTTCCTAAGACCATCGAAAATATGTGCTTTCCGATGGTCTTAGGCGACCCCTGTGAAAGGGTCGTTCGACCACCAAAGGGGTCGCGACCCACAGGTTGAGAACTACTGATCTAGTAGCTTGTCTCTTCCGGAACTTGCCTTCCACGACAGCAGTCTTGGAAAACTCTCTATTTTGTGCAAGTTGACCAGCGTCAGCAGCAGTCATTCTCAGATCGTCAATGACATCTTGCAACCATCGTCTTCTAGGTTTTCCTCTCATTCTCAGATCATCAATGACATCTTGCACCCATCGTCTTCTAGGTTTTCCTCTCATTCTCAGATCATCAATGACATCTTGCAACCATCGTCTTCTAGGTCTTCCTCTCATTCTCAGATCATCAATGACATCTTGCAACCATCGTCTTCTAGGTTTTCCTCTCATTCTCAGATCATCAATGACATTTTGCACCCATCATCTTCTAGGTTTTCCTCTCATTCTCAGATCATCAATGACATCTTGCACCCATCGTCTTCTAGGTTTTCCTCTCATTCTCAGATCATCAATGACATCTTGCACCCATCATCTTCTAGGTTTTCCTCTCATTCTCAGATCATCAATGACATCTTGCACCCATCATCTTCTAGGTTTTCTTCTCATTCTCAGATCATCAATGACATCTTGCACCCATCGTCTTCTAGGTTTTCCTCTCATTCTCAGATCATCAATGACATCTTGCACCCATCGTCTTCTAGGTTTTCCTCTCATTCTCAGATCATCAATGACATCTTGCAACCATCGTCTTCTAGGTTTTCCTCTCATTCTCAGATCATCAATGACATCTTGCACCCATCGTCTTCTAGGTTTTCCTCTCATTCTCAGATCATCAATGACATCTTGCAACCATCGTCTTCTAGGTTTTCCTCTCATTCTCAGATCATCAATGACATCTTGCACCCATCGTCTCCTAGGTTTTCCTCTCATTCTCAGATCATCAATGACATCTTGCACCCATCGTCTTCTAGGTTTCCCTCTCATTCTCAGATCATCAATGACATCTTGCACCCATCGTCTTCTAGGTTTTCCTCTCATTCTCAGATCATCAATGACATCTTGCACCCATCGTCTTCTAGGTTTTCCTCTCATTCTCAGATCATCAATGACATCTTGCACCCATCATCTTCTAGGTTTTCCTCTCATTCTCAGATCATCAATGACATCTTGCACCCATCGTCTTCTAGGTTTTCCTCTCATTCTCAGATCATCAATGACATCTTGCAACCATCATCTTCTAGGTTTTCCTCTCATTCTCAGATCATCAATGACATCTTGCACCCATCGTCTTCTAGGTTTTCCTCTCATTCTCAGATCATCAATGACATCTTGCACCCATCGTCTTCTAGGTTTCCCTCTCATTCTCAGATCATCAATGACATCTTGCAACCATCGTCTTCTAGGTTTTCCTCTCATTCTCAGATCATCAATGACATCTTGCACCCATCGTCTTCTAGGTTTTCCTCTCATTCTCAGATCATCAATGACATCTTGCACCCATCATCTTCTAGGTTTTCCTCTCATTCTCAGATCATCAATGACATCTTGCACCCATCGTCTTCTAGGTTTTCCTCTCATTCTCAGATCATCAATGACATCTTGCAACCATCATCTTCTAGGTTTTCCTCTCATTCTCAGATCATCAATGACATCTTGCACCCATCGTCTTCTAGGTTTTCCTCTCATTCTCAGATCATCAATGACATCTTGCACCCATCGTCTTCTAGGTTTCCCTCTCATTCTCAGATCATCAATGACATCTTGCAACCATCGTCTTCTAGGTTTTCCTCTCATTCTCAGATCATCAATGACATCTTGCAACCATCGTCTTCTAGGTTTTCCTCTCATTCTCAGATCATCAATGACATCTTGCACCCATCATCTTCTAGGTTTTCCTCTCATTCTCAGATCATCAATGACATCTTGCACCCATCGTCTTCTAGGTTTTCCTCTCATTCTCAGATCATCAATGACATCTTGCAACCATCATCTTCTAGGTTTTCCTCTCATTCTCAGATCATCAATGACATCTTGCACCCATCGTCTTCTAGGTTTTCCTCTCATTCTCAGATCATCAATGACATCTTGCACCCATCGTCTTCTAGGTTTCCCTCTCATTCTCAGATCATCAATGACATCTTGCAACCATCGTCTTCTAGGTTTTCCTCTCATTCTCAGATCATCAATGACATCTTGCAACCATCGTCTTCTAGGTTTTCCTCCAATTCTTCTTCTTGGAACACCCTATATCGACCACTTGATAACAACTCCGCGTGATGTGTATGTGATCTGAGCCTACTATGTGATTTCATTCTTCTTCCAGGCACCATTCCCTCCAAAATGATCTTCTCTAGGCACTCATGTCGTTTGATGTGTCCGAAATATTTAATTTAATTTATATAGGTAATGAAAATTGCAAGAATTTGTGAAAACTTGGGAGTCTATTTTACGTATGTGATGTTAAATTAAATACTTGACATGTATGTGAAGCTCTAAATAGATAAGCACATTTTTCTTCTGTGAATAGTTTCTCATGTTTCGAAGTCAAAACAGAGAGATGGGTCCCACAAATCCAGTGGTTATTAACAGTGGCCGTACCATTCTGTGTAAAATATCTGAGCTTAGTTAACTCGGTGACTCTATGAATATGATTCGTAAAGTAGAAACAGGAATGGTGAGACTAAACAGTGTGAAGGTACTGGTACAGACAGGGATCGGAGAAATCACCTTCGTTTTTCTCCCTGGGCGCTCAAGAGTCGGGGGGTAATGAATGATCTGATAGATTGGCTGGCATGGTTATGATATTAGAGGGCTTAATGGGCCGACATGATATTCTCAACACATTGAGAGAGTCTTTCCGGACAGAGGAGTTTCAGGGTTGTGAGTCTCAGTCGCTTACCAGATTGAGAGAGATGGATGTCGATATTGGTACAGCCCCGAAAAGAACGACATATCAAATATGCAAAGAGGGTGATTAATCAATGTCGAACTGGCGGGTTGGACAGCTGGACACTGCTGTATTTGTTGAGACGTGGATCTGAGCAGATATTAACATATCCGGAGTGCTATGCTGATAATCCTCTGGTAACTGATATATGAGCATAGTCAGTTTGATGGAGAGGACCATCATCATTGTACTTCGGTGAATAACTGTGTACTCCGATCTCTTTCTTACACAGGAAGATCTCAGCGACAGTGCGCGAGCTACGTAGTACCGGCGAGGGCCCCTGATGTAATTTTGAAGATGGTGCAAATTATTGTAGGAATTTGAGTTTAATATTGTTAATGAATTTTGCACCGGCAGCGATTTTCGAGCCTACTCTCATCGATTTTAAACTGCCAATGGTTCTTTTGCTCGCTCAATTTGAACATGGGACCTACGTTGTATCGTCCGTCTCCGATAGGACTAGGATCACGATCTCACCTACACTGAGATTTGTGATTTATGGAAAAATACCCCGATTGCTCTACGCGGAAAGCGAACCAAGCACCATTGGAACGATAGGCGAGCACCTTACCTCCACATCACAGAGCCCTTATGAGCATAGTCACTAACTGTATGTTGCATATATGTCATATTTTCGTTGCTAGGTATCCACGTCTATAAGGGCTGACATTATGGCGCCTTTCTTTCCGACTAACACGTCACTTAGATGTTGATTAATTAATCCTTTTGCATATTTAATTAATATCTCGTTCTTTTCGGGATGTATCAATATCGATACCCATCTCTCTCAATCTTGTCAGCGACTGGGATTCACAATCCTGAAACCCCTCTGTTTGGAAAACCTCTCTCATTGCGTTAAAAACGTCATTTAGGTCCATTGCAGGTCATTTGAATAGTGTCAAGACTTTTAATTTGACCGAGATATCTCATTTGTTTAATGTCCATCTCCTTGACCAGTTCTCTGTTCACTCCTAGTTGTTGAAGTATTTGTTCCTTTTTTTTCTTTTTCCGTTGTGGAAACTCGTCCTATTCTTCTGTATATTTACATTTCGCAAACTTCTTTCCGTTGTTTGTTCACTGTCCAGTAATGTTTCCGCTCCATAGAATAATGATGAATATATTTAGCACTTGACACGTTTTGTTAGTGTGTAATTGTCTATTCTCAGGTGGAAGATGTAGTTGGCTGTCCACTCTTGTCGTTAAGCGTAGGGGTGGGAGCTTTAATTTGCGTTCTAGGCCAGATGAGTCGCCCTTGTTGTGTTGTATCCGTGTTTATGTAGTGTGGTCTTGATATTATATACCCATCTCTTCTTGGTCTTCCCTTAGCTCTAGTACCCGATCTCTTTTTATTGTATCCTGTTATTGGTGGTTGGTTGTATTTCCTTCTCATTAAATGTCCAAACCACTGCATTTGCTGTCTTTCGTCGATGTATTCGGTGCATGAAGTTATGCCCACTCTGCTTCTGATGTCCTCATTTCGTAGTTTGTCTTTCCTGGTGACTCCCACTGCCTTCCTCAAGCATTTCATTTCACACGCGGTGAGCTTTCTGTGGTGTGTTGCTATAAGAGACCAAATTTGGCACTGGTAACAAAGTATTGGTAGGAACATACTTTTTACACGTGTAATTGTTTCGATGTTAAAACACTTTTCCTGTTGCTCAATGTTCTTGATCATTCTTATTCTCTTCTAAACTTGCTGCTCACATCTTCCATCTTCTGTTATTATATTTCTAAGATATGCACAAGTTGACACTTGTTCCAGTATTTTTCCATTTAACATTACGTTCAACATAGATTGTTCTTACATGGGCGTCCACATACATTTTTTCAAGGAGGGCAAATGAGTTTGTCGTTTACTACGCGGAAATGAAGAAGACCAAATTCGCATAAAACTGTTTTATCAATGTCATTTTCAATGGGACAGTACTCATGGTGGCACTCTTGTAACGAGAGGTGAGCATCCAAGCTCTACACCACCCCGTGATTTGTTTATCATTTTCGCCCGAGTGGTTACCAGGGCCCAAATTTGGGGTGTAAAGAATAGAACCACTGTTACCTGCCATACATGTCGTAAGAGGTGACTAAGGAGGTTTGGCTGAAATCGGCTGCACGTGTCCTAAACATGTAGAAGTTTATGCGTTTAGGGCCTACCAAACCAATGTGCAACTTATACACGTTCTTGGTAAAGATCAAACATATCACAAAGAGTGATTAAAATTGATCGTAAAGAACGAACGCAGAGAAGAAGAAGAAGAAAGCTTTCAAAATACTTTCTTTTCTTGATATATATACAGAATTTGTGATTTGTTTATCCTTCTTGTAATATTTGTATGTTCTTCCCTTGTAATTATATTAACGTTTTTATTTTACTGTTTCTCTGTAGTCAAATCAAGTTTTGTGTGTATACATACATCTCTCAGTCATCAGTTATATCTTCTATCTTCTTATTCATTGTCTAGCTACAATAAATTGAATAACTGATTACAGAAGTCGTATTCAAAACACAACTATATTGCATACGTTTCCCACAAAGCCTGCCGTTAAGTCGGAGAAGAAAACGTGGATAGGATTCTAACTTAACAGCTTAGCAAACCTGGGCTTTCATCGGTGTATTTGATGGCACGGGAATCTGGTTTATTCTAAAAGCAGGTCTCAGAAGTTCTGCTTCTTTCATGTTAACGATTTTTGCCTCGCGCTCTTTCATATCTCTCGTTTGGTTCTAGGCCTCGTCGACCGCTTTGCTCTGTCAGTTCTGAATGCCTGGTCCTGATCTGACTCATCGTCATTTGGCAGCAGGCGGAGGGATTTCGCGCAGGCATCACACAGCTGAAAGTGTTCTCTGGCGTCCTTCCACATTCTTTCCGTTTTTCCCCCCACGACTGGAGGCCAAAAGCGTTACATTTCCCACAGATCTGAGATGTGTGTGTGCAATTTGTTCTTGTCGTGTTTTCAACAAAGTAGAATACGAGGGTTTCTCCTCTTCTATTGCTGGCATGAGATCTAGCTAGATAGGCAAGGTTTTGAGAAAGAATGTGGGCATTATATTTTCAGTTTGTGAGGATTGTGGGAATGAGTATTACAAGATTGATAAGGCCATCATCGTTGCACATTTGTGAATAACCATATATACTGTGATCTATTTCTTGTACAAGATCTCATTGATAGTGCACGAACTCCGTAGCACAGCCGAGGGTTACGATGTGACGTTGAAGATGATGAAAAATTTGTTAGAATGTTATATATTGTTTTCTCAATGGGTTTCGTCTTGGCAGCCACTTTCTACAACACTCATCGATTTTTAACTACCTTGGGTTCTTATGTGCTCAACTTGAAGACGGGATCTAAGTTTTAACGTCCGTCTCCGACAAGGCTAGGAGATCGATATTTTGTTACACTGCAGTGATCCTTTTGGGATCCCTGTATTATTTTTTTCCGATGACGTTGACTCTCACATTGAACGGATCTCAACTGAGTCCCAGAGTAAGACAAGTGAAGTTGACCGCATCATCCATCGTGTTCCTTTGATCACAAAACAGAGAACACTTGGGGGTAAAAAAAATCCCGATCACTCCTCGCGGAAAACAGCCGGATACTATTCGAACCAAAGACGAAAACCGTTCTACCTGCACGCCCTAGACCCCACGAGTATTACAAGAATTTCGACAAAGCTTCGAGACAAGATTTATATATGCATATATATAGGAACGACTCGACATTAAGGGCCAGTGGGCCCGGCCCCAGCATTTGCTCTTTCCCTGAAAGGAGTAATAACTTCCCGGAATAGAAAAATCATAATAAATACTCCAAAAACCACGATTTTTCCCGAAATTTGTACCGAGCCCCATCAAGAAAAATAACCACGAGCCACCCATATATTTATATATTTATATATTTATACATTTATATATTTATACATTTATATATTTATATATTTATACATTTATATATTTATACATTTATATATTTATATATTTATACATTTATATATTTATACATTTATATATTTATACATTTATATATTTATATATTTATACATTTATATATTTATATATTTATATACGTACGACTTTATTTTCGTCTTTACAGACGGTAGATTGGCAAGTGTTTTGCTGTGACCACTTCTGAATTTGGGCATGTCTCTCTTGCCTCTCAGCTCATCCCTAAGCCCTAGCTTGAGCATCTGGTATGGGGAATGGGCCTTGCCTATCTTGCACAAGCCAGCTCTCTACTCTACTATGTCATCATCCAAAGGAAAGACGAAGTCCATACGTTTGGAATCAAGCAGGAGGTCAAATGCGCATAGGGACAACGTAGCGCCAGGATTAGTGAGCTGGCAGTAATCAAGATCCTACCCTACCTCCACGTGGTGACCCTGAAAACCGACATTGGTTCCTGTCTTGCTAAGCGGGTAGGAATCGAGGGAGAGTTACCCTGGTGTAGGTAATGATGCAGACGTAGTCAGGTTGGATGAGATCCGCTCGCAACACATACTATCGGAATCGAAGAGTGACTATTAATGCACGTCTCTCCCAGCCGATGGGAAAAGCTGAACGGATAAACATAAAGGATGAGGGGTGCATCCAGAGAGATGACGTGGGGCAAAACTCGGAGCCCTGAGGTGGGGGCCCGAGTTGAGCTCCGTGTCCGGACAGTCTAGAGGCATGGTAAATGTGAGCACGGTGATAACTGATGGACATGGTGGGCAGGCACCAGGGCAGAGCGAGCACGCATGCAGACGATGCTTCGATATGGACACCACGTGCTGGGAATCCCTGGCGCAAGATCACCAAATGTGGCGCTACAACAACACAAGAGGAACTCGCATAGCTGAGAATCGTCATGCCGTTGAGGCACATAGAAAACGAGTAGCGCGAAAAAACAGAGCACCTACATGTCTAACATTGATCATGTATGCCCCTCCTGTGGTAGGGGATTATGTTCTAGGATTGGATTCTACAGTCACCTCCCCCAACACCAGAGAGGTGCAGCAGCACACGTCTGGGGCTGTTGTTGTCATCTTCTGCGATGGACAGCTAAGTTAATTGCATATCCTTTACAGTACTTTGCGAATCAACCCCAGCTTTTTAACGCTGTTTGTGATTTTTCTAGGCATTATTACGTTCAGTAGTTTGCAATTGCTTTCTGAACGGGTGGCGTCATCGTCCTTTTGTAAAAATCCATGCGAAACAATTTGCAACCAAATTGTACGCAGCGTGATTCGAACTCAGAACGTCGGGGTTAATAGACCGAGTCACTCCCCTAAGCCACAGGCGATTCTTGTTTCTTCTTCTCCTTCTTCTTTGCGTTCGTTCTTTACGATCAATTTTAATCACTCTTTGTGATATGTTTGATCTTTGCCAAGAACGTGTATACGTTGCACATTGTTTTGGTAGGCCCCTAAACGCATAGATTTCTACAAGTTTAGGACATGTGCATCCGGTTTCAGCCAAACCTCCTTAGCCGCCTCTTACGACATGCATGGCAGGTAACAGTGGTTCTATTCTTTACACCCCAAATGTGGGCCCCGGTAACCACATGGGCGGATTCTTGTTTGAAAGACGTGTAGAGAATATAAAAATGAATGAGTTAAACAAGCTTTGAACTAGATTAGCAAGGATATTTGATATCAAGTCTTAAAGACGAATGATTGTCTTCACTGCACTAGGTTTTTCTCACATGACTCCGTCCCTTTCGGCATAAACGGCGCGACATCTGCCATGTGTGTTGCAGAATTCATGAACGCCGTAGCTCCAGCAAAAATCCTAGTGGTCTCATGACATAATTGCACTTGCGACGTGGTCCCCCCATTGATATAACTTTGTAGGACATATATAACTGGTAATGTAATTTAACCGCCCGTCTGGTGCCAGGGCCCGCAAGGGAAGCAAAGAATAATACCACTGCGACCTACAAGTCATGTCGTAAGACGCGACTGCGGTAGAGGCATGAGGAAGCTACCTAATAAATAAGAAGCGTCGCAGAAATCGGAGGTGCTGACCTACGTGTAGGCGCATAACTAGCACAGCGTAAATCGCTCTTATACTCAGATTTCATACAGATCACACATAGTGTTTAGCAGGTGGTCGATACGGAGCGGTCGACAAAGAAGAAGAAGAAGGTCAGGGCTGTGCCGTGCTATGATGCAGAGAGGCGGCCGCATCAGGCGACACCGTAAGGGGGTGGCATAAGCAGCAAAATCAAAAATACAATTAAAGGTTATTTTAAAGAAAACAGATTTAAGGGGCGGCATTTCGAAGACTTGCATCATACTGAGAAAATATACCGCACGGGCCTGAAGAAGGTAATGTAACTTTGTCCAAAAAAGTAGTAATTGGAAATATTAATAGGTCAGTAATTCATTAATGGTTGCTTGAATGGTTGCTGAATATTTGCTTCCATCTACTTCGTTCATCTTATCTTATCTTATCTTAACCACATTTGCCGTGAAGTGTCGTGGGAGAGTTAGTTTTTATCTTGTGCCAGGCGTGTTGCGCTTGACGTTGTCAGTCCATGCTTTCGCAGGGACTCTGAGATGTTATCTATCCATCGTGTTCTTGGCCTGCCTCGTGCTCTGCAGGCATGTGATGGTAGTAAATGTGGTTTCATTCTCATTAGATGGCCGAACCACTTGATTCTTTGCTTCTTGATGTACTGTATGTATGGTATAGTACCAACGATGCTTCTGATATTCTCGTTTCTCACTCTATATCTCCTTGTAACGTTGACAGCTTTTCGTAGACAACTCATTTCACTTTTTGTAATCTTTATTTCTTGTGTCTTCGTTCATCTACTAATCTATATATGTTTGCTTCCATCTACTTCGTTTATCTACTAATCTATATATGTTTGCTTCCATCTACTTCGTTCATCTACTAATCTATATATGTTTGCTTCCATCTACTTCGTTTATCTACTAATCTATATGTTTTCTTCCATCTACTTCGTTTATCTACTAATCTATATATGTTTTCTTCCATCTACTTCGTTTATCTACTAATCTATATATGTTTGCTTCCATCTACTTCGTTCATCTACTAATCTATATATGTTTGCTTCCATCTACTTCGTTCATCTACTAATCTATATATCCTTTGCGTTCCCGGCCTAGACTGATGGACCAACTTTTATCATGAATTTTACTGTTGTTTTAGGGACTCCGTTCCTCCGTACAGCTTTTCGCGAAGCTCTGTGTGTAGTGGCCATGACTCTTTCATAATCTATACATGTTTGCTTCCATCTACTTCGTTCATCTACTAATCTATATATGTTTGCTTCTATCTACTTCGTTTATCTACTAATCTATATGTTTTCTTCCATCTACTTCGTTCATCTACTAATCTATATATGTTTGCTTCTATCTACTTCGTTCATCTCCTAATCTATATATGTTTGCTTCTATCTACTTCGTTCATCTACTTTTTTTTTTCTTTCTTTTTTTTCTTTTTTTTTCGTCCGCTTTCAACTCAGACGAAGTTTCATCTCTGAAACTGATTTTTGCGTGAAAATCCGTTTTCCAATTTCTTACAATGGCAGCAGCGTGCACATTGTAAATTACTTTACACTGGCAGCCGTGTGCTCAATGTACTCGTAATTAGTATTCCCTCGCCATACAGGCAGATTTTCTCCGACTTCAGAGGTACTCACGTTATCGTCCTGAGTAAGACCAGGGGACTCGAACAAATGCCGGACAATAGGTTCGAACCCGAGCTATGAGGCGTCTCACAGCTAGCAGGCTGAGCTACTATCAACTACTCTAGGCAGTCCCCGTTCATCTACTAATCTATATATGTTTGCTTTTATCTACTTCGTTTATCTACTAATGTATATATGTTTGCTACTATCTACTTCGTTTATTTACTAATCTATATATGTTTGCTTCCATCTACTTCGTTTATCTACTAATCTATATATGTTTACTTCTATCTACTTCGTTCATCTACTAATCTATATATGTTTGTTTCTATCTACTTCATTCATCTACTAATCTATATATGTTTGTTTCTATCTTCTTCATTTATCTACTAATCTATATATGTTTGTTTCTATCTACTTCGTTCATCTACTAATCTATATATGTTTGTTTTCATCTACGTTTTCTTTTTACAATCTATGTTTATTTGCGTTCATCTATTTCTTCTTGAGTTACCCTACATGCCGTAGGGGATATAATACCGAGAACTCATAGTACTCATGCTCTCGGTGCAAACCACACAGGTAGCATAAAGCGATTAACTGGGCTGATAAAAACGAAAGCAAATAAGACATAGAAAATGATCTACTTCCTTCTACTACAAATCTATGTATTTTTTCTTTCACTTAGTTCTTCTCTTACTAATCTATTTGTATTACTAATCGCTTTCTTTTACTAATCTATATTTCCTTTTATCTAGTTCTTCTCTGCTCTATTTATCTACTTACATTTGATTTCATCTACTGCATTTTGGCTGAAATCGGATGCAGTGTCCTAAACGTGTAGAAGTCTATGCGTTTAGGGGCCTACCAAACCAATGTGCAACATATCACAAAGAGTGATTAAAATTGGTCGTAAAGAACGAACGCAAAGAAGAAGAAGAGACTACTGCATTCTTTTACTAATCTATTTCCATTTTCTTTCACTTAGTTTTTCTCTGTTCTATTTATCTATTTAAGTTTGATTTCATCTACTGCATTCTTTTACTAATCTATATTTACTATCACTTAGTTCTTCTCTGTTCTCTTAATCTATGCATGTATACTTTCAACTTGCTACTCTGTAAGCTTCCATCTACCTTTTTTAAAACATGGTTACAGGTGCATTTTATTATGTATCCCCATCCTTCGTGAACCTTCCATTTTTTTCATGCCTTGCTCACACAGCGCATATGAAGGCGCTTTACGATGCCGAAGGGAGATAATCGTATTTGGAAGGCGGGGTAACTAAAAATCTTACTGAAAACATGTTACAAAAACGAAGTCTGTTTCTGTGGCTCTGAAATAAGATGAACACAATACACTTCAAAAGCAATTGGTTCGCGTCCCATGTTCAGTTTTCCAGTGATCCCTGATTTCAGTGTAGGTGAAAACAGTTACTCTTCTTCTTCTTCTTCTTCTTCTTCTTTGCGTTCGTTCTTTATGACCAATTTTAATCACTCTTTGTGATATGATTTGATCTTTGCCAAGAACGTGTATACGTTGCACATTGGTTTAAAACAGTTACTAATACTATCGGAGACTGATGATACAATGCTGGTCTCGTTTTCAAATTGATAACGTAATTTAATCTTTATAAGTTGAAAATCGAGAAGAGCAGGCTGGAAAGCAGCTGCCAAGGCAAAAACAATTAATGCATTAATGAATGTCAACATACATTTTTTCGAAAGGGGGTGGGGTGGGAAGTAAAATTAATTAAAAACATTTTGTTTGATAGTTTATTACGTAAACATCAATCTGTGTGTTGCCGATGCTCACAAGGGGAGCAAAGAATAGTAACACTGCGACCTACAAGGCATGTCGTAAGTGGCGAGTGAGGTAGGGGACTAGGGAAGCTACCGTAGTAAATAAAAAGCGTTGCAGAAATAGGATGTGCTGGCCTACTTGTAGGCGCATAACTGGCGCCACGTGCAGTCGCTCTTAGTCTCAGATCACATACAAATTACAAAGAGTGGTTAACAATATGGAGCGTTCGAAGAAAAAATAGAAGGTTACGAGGTAATCAAGAAGACGAGATTCAGATGAGATTTTAATTGCAGGTTCTATGTATAGAACATTTAACTTATGACAAATGTATACGCCATGTCTAGTTTCAATTGCAGGTTTCATGTATAGAACATTGAACTTATGACAAATGTATACGCCATGTCTAGTTTCAATTGCAGGTTTCATGTATAGAACATTGAACTTATGACAAATGTATACGCCATGTCTAGTTTCAATTGCAGGTTTCATGTATAGAACATTTAACTTATGACAAATGTATACGCCATGTCTAGTTTCAATTGCAGGTTTCATGTATAGAACATTTAACTTATGACAAATGTATACGCCATGTATAGTTTCAATTGTAGGTTCCATGTATAGAACATTTAACTTATGACAAATGTATACGCCATGTCTAGTTTCAATTGCAGGTTTCATGTATAGAACATTGAACTTATGACAAATGTATACGCCATGTCTAGTTTCAATTGCAGGTTTCATGTATAGAACATTTAACTTATGACAAATGTATACGCCATGTCTAGTTTCAATTGCAGGTTTCATGTATAGAACATTGAACTTATGACAAATGTATACGCCATGTCTAGTTTCAATTGCAGGTTCCATGTATAGAACATTTAACTTATGACAAATATATACGCCATGTCTAGTTTCAATTGCAGGTTCCATGTATAGAACATTTAACTTATGACAAATGTATACGCCATGTCTAGTTTCAATTGCAGGTTCCATGTATAGAACATTTAACTTATGACAAATATATACGCCATGTCTAGTTTCAATTGTAGGTTCCATGTATAGAACATTTAACTTATGACAAATGTATACGCCATGTCTAGTTTCAATTGCAGGTTCCATGTATAGAACATTTAACTTATGACAAATGTATACGCCATGTCTAGTTTCAATTACAGGTTCCATGTATAGAACATTTAACTTATGACAAAAATATACGCCATGTCTAGTTTCAATTGTAGGTTCCATGTATAGAACATTTAACTTAGGACAAATGTATACGCCATGTCTAGTTTCAATTGCAGGTTCCATGTATAGAACATTTAACTTATGACAAATATATACGCCATGTCTAGTTTCAATTGTAGGTTCCATGTATAGAACATTTAACTTATGGCAAATGTATACGCCATGTCTAGTTTCAATTGTAGGTTCCATGTATAGAACATTTAACTTATGACAAATGTATACGCCATGTCTAGTTTCAATTGCAGGTTTCATGTATAGAACATTGAACTTATGACAAATGTGTACGCCATGTATAGTTTCAATTGCAGGTTCCATGTATAGAACATTTAACTTATGACAAATATATACGCCATGTCTAGTTTCAATTACAGGTTCCATGTATAGAACATTGAACTTATGACAAATGTGTACGCCATGTCTAGTTTCAATTGCAAGTTCCATGTATAGAACATTTAACTTATGACAAATGTATACGCCATGTCTAGTTTCAATTGCAAGTTCCATGTATAGAACATTTAACTTATGACAAATGTATACGCCATGTCTAGTTTCAATTGCAGGTTCCATGTATAGAACATTGAACTTATGACAAATATATACGCCATGTCTAGTTTCAATTGCAGGTTTCATGTATAGAACATTTAACTTATGACAAATGTATACGCCATGTCTAGTTTCAATTGCAGGTTCCATGTATAGAACATTTAACTTATGACAAATGTATACGCCATGTCTAGTTTCAATTACAGGTTCCATGTATAGAACATTGAACTTAAGACAAATGTATACGCCATGTCTAGTTTCAATTACAGGTTCCATGTATAGAACATTTAACTTATGACAAATATATACGCCATGTCTAGTTTCAATTGTAGGTTCCATGTATAGAACATTTAACTTATGACAAATGTATACGCCATGTCTAGTTTCAATTGCAGGTTCCATGTATAGAACATTTAACTTAGGACAAATGTATACGCCATGTCTAGTTTCAATTGCAGGTTCCATGTATAGAACATTTAACTTAGGACAAATGTATACGCCATGTCTAGTTTCAATTGCAGGTTTCATGTATAGAACATTGAACTTATGACAAATGTATACGCCATGTATAGTTTCAATTGCAGGTTCCATGTATAGAACATTGAACTTATGACAAATGTATACGCCATGTCTAGTTTGCAAAAGTCAATCACAATGTCTACCACGCACCACAACACGCACCACAAGAAGCTATATCAACAACAAGTTTAAAGGGTTTAAAAGCCGAAGGATTGAGTTCATTGCACCGGGTTTTTACCCTATATGGCTCGGCCCCTCTCCGCAGAAATGGCACGCCACTTGCCGAGAGTATTGGGCAAAGCACGAACTCCGTAGCTCCGGCAACAATCGTAGGCGTCTTTGGAAAAAAACTGCACGTGAACAGAAGGCCGCGGTCCGGATTCGAACCCACGACCTCCGACTCGAAAGGCAAAGGGCTTAAACACTCAGCCACAGAGAGCCCTCTGTCTCTCAACAACAAGTACAACCACAATACCATAGAAGAAGAAGAACAGCAACTAACACATGGTGTCATTTTTCCCAGTTTCATGTCGTTAGACTTCATACATGCTTTGTGTTTTTCAATGTTGGAAGTACTCCTACGTTGTGTAATCTGATTTTGTCCTTCCTTTATTTCCTCGCTGTGGGAGAGGAGGGGCGGTATCATTTTTCTATTAGTTGGTTTGTGTCAGTTTTATTGTACAATGTCTGGATTGTTATATCCGCCCCTGCATGGCTCTTGGTCTTCTTCAAGATCTAAAAGAACCAGTCTAACCAGAATGATACTTGATCATGTGATAGTCTGATTTCTTAAAAACTAGAAACGTTGCAGTAACTTCTTTTTTCGAATCCTGTTTTGTCTTACAGCGTCAGGATAAGAAGAGATTTATATGACGTGCTTGAAAAAATTAGGTACGAGACACAGAAATATCCAACAGAATAAACTTAACTGAACGGACGACTGACCACAACCAGGCAAGTCTACTGGTGTGACGAGCTTCAGACACGAAGTGTTATAATAGTTTTGATCTGAACCAGTTTCATGCTGGAAAAATTTGAAGTTAGTTTCCTTGCAGGACTTTGTAAGACAACGTTGGACTCTGTTATTCTCAGTGAAATAGCCCATATGTTCAGTGATGGGTCAATCAATCGAGAAAGATAATAAGTTATAGCCTGGAGGAAGGAAATCTCGGTTGATGAAACAAACCTACTGTCTCGCAATCTGGAGATGATAAGACTAATGTATACAATCTAAACTTGGGTATGACTCGAAATTTGTCCTGGTCATGCATTGACAATTCGGCTATGCAAATGACTTTTTTTTAAAAATGGCACGAATCGGCTGTCATGTCCTCCTTATGACTAATTAGATCTGATACAACTTGGAAGGGCTGGAGGGAGCCTAACACAACACTACCCAACACAAAACTTTACAGAAGCAAAGACTGGAGGGAGCCTAACACAACACTACCCAACACAAAACTTTACAGAAGCAAAGACTGGAGGGAGCCTAACACAACACTACTCAACACAAAACTTTACAGAAGCAAAGACTGGAGGGAGCCTAACACAACACTACTCAACACAAAACTTTACAGAAGCAAAGACCGGAGGGAGACTAACACAACACTACCCAACACAAAACTTTACAGAAGCAAAGACTGGAGGGAGCCTAACACAACACTACCCAACACAAAACTTTACAGAAGCAAAGACTGGGAGAGTCTAACACAACACTACCCAACACAAAACTTTACAGAAGCAAAGACTGGAGGGAGCCTAACACAACACTACCCAACACAAAACTTTACAGAAGCAAAGACTGGAGGGAGCCTAACACAACACTACCCAACACAAAACTTTACAGAAGCAAAGACTGGAGGGAGCCTAACACAACACTACCCAACACAAAACTTTACAGAAGCAAAGACTGGAGGGAGTCTAACACAACACTACCCAACACAAAACTTTACAGAAACAAAGACTGGAGGGAGCCTAACACAACACTACCCAACACAAAACTTTACAGAAGCAAAGACTGGAGGGAGCCTAACACAACACTACTCAACACAAAACTTTACAGAAGCAAAGACTGGAGGGAGCCTAACACAACACTACTCAACACAAAACTTTACAGAAGCAAAGACCGGAGGGAGACTAACACAACACTACCCAACACAAAACTTTACAGAAGCAAAGACTGGAGGGAGCCTAACACAACACTACCCAACACAAAACTTTACAGAAGCAAAGACTGGAGGGAGTCTAACACAACACTACCCAACACAAAACTTTACAGAAGCAAAGACTGGAGGGAGCCTAACACAACACTACCCAACACAAAACTTTACAGAAGCAAAGACTGGAGGGAGCCTAACACAACACTACCCAACACAAAACTTTACAGAAGCAAAGACTGGAGGGAGCCTAACACAACACTACCCAACACAAAACTTTACAGAAGCAAAGACTGGAGGGAGTCTAACACAACACTACCCAACACAAAACTTTACAGAAACAAAGACTGGAGGGAGCCTAACACAACACTACCCAACACAAAACTTTACAGAAACAAAGACTGGAGGGAGCCTAACACAACACTACCCAACACAAAACTTTACAGAAACAAAGACTGGAGGGAGCCTAACACAACACTACCCAACACAAAACTTTACAGAAACAAAGACTGGAGGGAGCCTAACACAACACTACCCAACACAAAACTTTACAGAAGCAAAGACTGGAGGGAGCCTAACACAACACTACCCAACACAAAACTTTACAGAAGCAAAGACTGGAGGGAGCCTAACACAACACTACCCAACACAAAACTTTACAGAAGCAAAGACTGGAGGGAGCCTAACACAACACTACCCAACACAAAACTTTACAGAAGCAAAGACTGGAAGGAGCCTAACACAACACTACCCAACACAAAACTTTACAGAAGCAAAGACTGAGGGCCTAACACAACACTACCCAACACAAAACTTTACAGAAGCAAAGACTGGAGGGAGCCTAACACAACACTACCCAACACAAAACTTTACAGAAGCAAAGACTGGAGGGAGCCTAACACAACACTACCCAACACAAAACTTTACAGAAACAAAGACTGGAGGGAGCCTAACACAACACTACCCAACACAAAACTTTACAGAAGCAAAGACTGGAGGGAGCCTAACACAACACTACCCAACACAAAACTTTACAGAAACAAAGACTGGAGGGAGCCTAACACAACACTACCCAACACAAAACTTTACAGAAACAAAGACTCTCTTGAAACAATCCAGGAAAATGATGTGGAGAAAAACAAACGGAGGATACAACCAGAGCCAACTATAAACTACTGGGCCTTCGGGCTCAGGTAAGAATTGTGGGAAATCAGACCCCAACTACACCACGTGACCTCGCATTTCAGTATTGGTGTATATAGACGAATTCATTTTAAAATCAACACAAAATGCTAACTCGAAGTTATATTATGCAACAAGTTAAGTTTAACAATAAGGAATATCAATATTATGAATATTTTTCACCAATAAATAACCATAGACTCATAGAATTGAGTAAAATTGCAAAAAAGCGTGCAGTGTTCTATCAAACATCTGTATTTTCCAGATCCCTTTTCTTATCTAGGTCAGGGAATACCCGGCCAGTTGTCTGGCCTGTGCTAGAGCCTGGCTGTGATACAACTCAAAGTACGACAGTATAAATACACTAAACAGAAAAGCACAGACCACAGTCTTCAGACTTAGAACGGAACACTGCAGTCCCAGAGCACACCTCCATAGAATGGGTCTCATGGACTCGGCTGCCTGCACATGTTCAGCACCAAGCAGTCCCCAGAGCACATCCTGCAAGACTTCCCCAGCCTGAGCAGTGTAAGAATGAAAATTTGGCCAACAGAAACAACCCTACAAAACAAACTATTGGGGACCGGTGAAGACCTCAAGTGCACCGCCCTGTTTATGACACATACCAGAGTAGTTGCATAGCAGAAGTTGATGGCAGAAGAAGAAGAAGATCTGATACTGCGCCACAGTATAACTTCTGATATGGTACTTGAAAGTGAAGTTTTTCTGTTTGCAAAATCTTACAGTTACACGTCTATATAAATGTGTGTCCTGTTGAATAATATGCATACACCTTTGCCGACATTCGGATATATCTGTACTATATGCCATATGGGCCTGACGCGGCGCAACATACTCACGTTTTCGGTGCAAACCACACAGATCACAAAGAGTATAAAACTTGGTTGATAAGTACCAACACAATGGATACAAATTGAAGAAGAAGATAACTAGGGTATCGACAATAACATCTTTCACAGTTACAAACAAAACAGGTACACACATAGTTTGATTACTTTATTGAAAGGATCATTATCATTGTTAGCGACAGTGCACCAACTCCGTGACACCGACGAGGGTGCAGGATGTAATTTAGAAAATAGTGAAAAAGGAATAGGAATTGAAAAAAAAATGTTTTAATGAATTGTGCATGGGCTGCGGATTTTTAGCCTGCTCTTCTCGATTTTGAACAGACACGCGCCCCAGTGGTTACCGGGGTCCAAATTTGGGGCGTAAAGAATAGAACCACTGTTACCTGCCCCGCATGTCGTAAGATACGATTAAGGAGGTTTGGCTGAAATCGGATACACGTGTCCTAAACGTGTAGAAGTCTATGCGTTTAGGGCCTACCAAACCAATGTGCAACGTATACACGTTCTTGGCAAAGATCATACATATCACAAAGAGTGATTAAAATTGATCGTAAAGAACGAACGCAAGAAGAAGAAGAATGAGCTGCCACGGTTTTTACGTGCTCAGCTTGAAGACGGACCTACGTTTTACCGTCCGTCTCCGATAGGACTAGGAGCTCGATCTCACCTACACTGAAATCTAGGATCTCTAGAAAAATATCCTGACGGCTCCATTAGGAGCGAACTGAGTACCTTTAGAACGAGAGGCGAGCACCTAGACTCTACGTAACAGATGATACGACTGTGTGAAGAAACACGAGGCACAGCTTGTAATCTGTAATCGACATATTCAGAGTATTAATCTATAGAAACCTGAGAAGTTATGCTAATATAACATAAATAGGATGTTGTTCGTTCTCTTCAGGCGCCATAAAATAGTTCGAGTTTTCTTTGTGCCGTATAGTATAGAAATTCGTCGATATTAACATGTTTCTGCTCGATACAGCCGTATTTAGAACATCAGTTTGGGATCTTGTTTACATTCTCTCTTCGATCCTACTTGCTTAACCAGTGTGCAGTGATACAGCTGTTACCAGGACTACTACGTGGAGGCGGAGAATGGACTTGGTCAACACTAGCTTGCGGACCCAGTCTTATGTCCTTTCATTTGCTGCGTCGTAAATCTCAAATTTGGATTGCCTATAGAGAAGTTGAAAACACGCTGCGGTAGTGTCAAAGAGCCGTGAAAATTGTGAGATTCGATGCCAGCTTGGGTAAAAAACTGTCGGTGCGTATACTGTGCTCGGTGCACAGTCAACCCTTTTCCTTCACTTGGGGAATCTTAATTACAAGTACGCCCGCGTGCCCAGCGTGTTCGTAGCGCGTTGGACTGCGGGTGACTAGCTTTCTGTGTGTGCGGGTTCAATTCCGCGGGCTGGCAGAAAAGCCACAGATTCCCCAGATTCACGGTCGTAGGTTCTGTATGGACACCGAACCTGAGAAGGGTTGCGATGTCCATGGCACCGGCGAAGCTCGGAAAACTCAAGTGCTTTACAGGACGTAGCCATCAACCACAGTAAAAGAGTCGTTGTTTTTCTAAGCACCACTTATACGTTCAGTAGTTTGCCATTGCTTTCTGAACGGTGAGGTCTATTTTTACCTTTTTTAAAAATCCCACAGAAACGAATTTGCTTCCAAACTTGCCCACCGTGGGGTTTGAACCAGGTACGCGTGGGTTTGTGATCGAGCTCACTACCGCTTGAGCTACAGACGCTCACGCTAAAAAAGTACTGGAAGTAAACTTGTGGGTTTTTAAATATCGAAAACCTAGCAACCCTGTTTCAATCGATCAAGAAATTGTATACAATAACATATATCAGTTCTACCTGTCTTTGTTCAAGTATTTGTCATAACATATGACAGTTCAACCTGTCTTTGTTCAAGTATTTGTCTTGAAGATGAAGACAGTATATCTTAAATTCTGCTCAAATAATTAGACAGTCATCTTAAATCGTAGAAATCAATGCAGCAAAAAAAACTTACAACTTTGTCATTGCCTACGAGTTCGCGGGTTCTGGGAGTTCGTTGTCTGTCCTCGCGTTGTCAAGTATTGTCTGTAATGTCTGCGATGTATCTTGGCACTGCCATGTCTTGGCACTGTCAGATGTGTGCATCGATGTTATGATCACTCCTCTATTTCCTATCAGCAAACCAGTTATTTTTCTTATCTTCTTTTCTTGTAAGAAAGCTGGCGTGTTCAAGAGCGATAGCGTTGTCAAGTGGTTTCAGCACGTGTTTTACAATAGAACAAGACTGTGTTTCGGGTTTCCCTCTCTCAGAAGAACTTATAAAAACTGAAGATGGACTCACTTGAATCAGTAATTGTTGTTATTTGTTAGTGTTGGCTCTAGAATAACCACTTTTAAACAACTCTTTGTGATTTGAGCCAAACATCGTGAGTGCACTTCCCTCTTGGTTTGCAACCGTTAAACTGCAATATGTTGCGATTTTAATCCCATCAAATTCTGATTCAGACTGCGTTTTGTTTTTGTTCGATCTCCCTAGATATTAACAATCTTTACACTTATTATAGGGTGTAAAATGGAGGTCAAAGTGCAGTGTCTGGGATGACAAAAGTGATAGTCAACTGATCAGAATTAACTAAGACCCTATTCCACATTCAGGGGAAGTCTTGACAACAGCATAACCGCAGCATTGATAAGCGAATAGTGATCAAATAGTACAAGCAAGCCTCGTTTGAAATAAGGCTTTTTGAACACGGGTGAGACGAGCAAGACTTTTCTCATGGTGTCATCTATTGTGCAAGACTCCCAGTCTTTGCTTCATAAGACTTCTCTCATGAGTGTCGATCTCTTGTTAATGTGCATAGACTCCAGTCTTTGCTTATAAGACTTCTCTCATGATGTCATCTACTGTGCAGGACTCACCGTCTTTGTTTCAAGACTTCTCTCATGGTGACATCTATTGTGCAAGACTCTCAGTCTTTGCTTTATAAGACTTCTTTCATGACATGATATCATCTACTGTGCAAGACTCACAGTCTTTGCTTTATAAGACTTCTCTCATGATGTCATCTACTGTGCAAGACTCACAGTCTTTGCTTTATAAGACTTCCTCATGAAGTCATCTATGTGCAAGACTCACAGTCTTTGCTTTATAAGACTTCTCTCATGATGTCATCTACTGTGCAAGACTCACAGTCTTTGCTTTATAAGACTTCTCTCATGATATCATATACTGTGCAAGACTCACAGTCTTTGCTTTATAAGACTTCTCTCATGGTGCCATCTATTGTGCAAGACTCATAGTCTTTGCTTTATAAGACTCCTATTGTGCCATCATTGTCAGACTCAGTCTTTGCATAGATTCTCTCATGATATCACATGAACTTACAGTCTTTGCTTATAAGACTCTCTAATGGTGCCATCTACTGTCAAGCACAGTCTTGCTTTATAAGACTTCTCATGGTCCATCTTTGCAACTCACAGTCTTTGCTTTAAAGACTTCTCTCATGGTGCTCTACTGTGCAAGACTCCCAGTCTTTGCTTTATAAGACTTCTCTCATGGTGCCATCTATTGTGCAAGACTCACAGTCTTTGCTTTATAAGACTTCTCTCATGATGTCATCTACTGTGCAGGACTCACCGTCTTTGTTTCAAGACTTCTCTCATGGTGAAATCTATTGTGCAAGACTCTCAGTCTTTGCTTTATAAGACTTCTTCATGGCATGTATCATCTACTGTGCAAGACTCACAGTCTTTGCTTTAAGACTTCTCTCAGGATGTCATCTACTGTGCAAGACTCACAGTCTTTGCTTTATAAGACTTCCTCATGGTGCCATCTATTGTGCAAGACTCACAGTCTTTGCTTTATAAGACTTCTCTCATGATGTTATCTACTGTGCAAGACTCACAGTCTTTGCTTTATAAGACTTCTCTCATGATATCATCTACTGTGCAAGACTCACAGTCTTTGCTTTATAAGACTTCTCTCATGGTGCCATCTATTGTGCAAGACTCACAGTCTTTGCTTTATAAGACTTCTCTCATGATGTCATCTACTGTGCAAGACTCACAGTCTTTGCTTTATAAGACCTGGTTAACCAAATCAGTTGTACTAAACTTCGTACATTTATGTTTCGATCCAGAAGCACTTGAGCTTTCAGCTCTTCGGCTCGTGCCATGGACATCGTAACCCCTCGGTTCGGTGCCACGAACACCGTAAATCTGGAGAACCTGGAGCTTTTCTGCCAGCCCGCGGAATTGAACCGCACTCACAGGGGGCCTGTAGCTTTGTACATAAGAGAAGCAGTTAGAATATATGATTTTGCATGGTTTGTGTACCTCAGTGACAAAGAGAGCTGTGCCGACAGAGTTATACAAGCTGGACAGGTCAAACGAGAGAGGTCAGACTAAACATGGCCTAGTTCTGTAGGTTGGGGATTGCGCAATAAGCTCATTCAAATATAAGCAAGATGTAGTTACAGAAACCAAAACCAAATTGTCTAGGTTAAGGAGGAGACAATGGAGATGGGTCGGGAATACTCTGTGGAAGACACAGTCTAGTGTACTAGACAAGCTCTTGAGTGAAACCCACAGGAAAATAAAAAGGGGCGACCTAAACAGACATGGAGACATATTCTTCTTGATGACCTGAAGAATGCTGGACTCAGACGCCCCAAGGATTGTTGACGGAGCTACGGGGTTTATACTTTGTGCAATACTATCGACAGGTGGCGTGCCTCTTATGTGGAAAGGGACCAAACCATATGGGGTAAAACCCGGTGCAATGAAGTCAATTCTTCGGCTTTAGACCCTTTAAACCAGGGTCATGGAAAAGTGGCGAACAACTGCTGAGGTCCTATGCCCCACGAGGAGCGTAGAGGAATACGCATAGACGCAGCACTGACACATGGAAGCGAATCATGGATGATAAATAAACTAATAGAAAGCTATATATCGGCCACATAAATGCGGTTTATAGAAGAATACCGAGAATCTCACGGACTGCTTAAATGACTAATGTTGCTAAGCTGAAAGAGATCAACGTATCTAGGGACGCTGATTATCAACAGCAGAAGTTGGCAATCATAATTTATCGGGACTATCACGAGAAAATGATGTTTATAACACATTGTGACATCTGACAAAATCAATGGGAGCAGACGACACTGTGAGAACGTCGGATACCTGGCGGCTGAATTTCACGACACGGCAAAATGTAAACATTGGTAATCATAGTGTAGTAGTAAATATAACCGTTTGTGCAGATACATACTCGCCTACGCCAGTCGACACATAACTATGGGATATTAGGAACAGACATTTGTCTAGTCTATACTACACGCTCTGATATAACCAAAATAAGGATTGTCCTTAGGTTGAAAGGGCGTGCTTCGGCTTAAAGTGGCTTTAGTCCCCTGCATAACAAACAACAATAGGCGATATACTTTGCAAACATTCACAATCATATGGCCGCATCTTGTTTCTGTCACCAAAAACTTTACGGCAACGTTGGTAGCCTAGAGCTAAATGCTTCATTAGCTTTCGTAAGTCTAAAGTAAGCAAGAAGATATTACCCCACAAGAAATTATACAATACAGTTGGCAAAAAAACAACACACAACCCCATTGCATAACACGTTATAGATAAACTGCTATGTAAATGATACAATGCCGTATTCATTATAGGGACATTGTTTTTGGTCCTCTTCGTGTCTTGTATCCTTTTCTTGATGAATGTCGTTTGTTCGAAGCCTCGATGTTTCCTTGTTTCTGTACTGTGTAAATCTTTTTACGTTGCGATTTAATTTCTCGCGTAGTTAACTGCAAGTATATTTTCGAATATATCTTCGGCGTTCTAAAAATGTCTCGTAAAACACAATATCCCGTTTCTCAGTGCCTATCTTAACTTTATAATAAACCTGAATACATTGTATGCAATTTTGTAGGCTGGGTTCCACATTGACAAACCTATACTTGGGCCTGTAAGTCTGCACGTTTGTGACACAGCACTTCACCATTCAGTGGGAAAAAGCGTCTGCCGATTAACTGACCTATTTATGGAAGGTGCTGTCATGGCGTGGTTTAGGCTCACATTTTCATATACTGTATATAGTAGGAAAAGAGATCCGACAATTTGTGTCGAGATGACAACAGTTGGAAATATGGGCTGTATAGATAAAGATAGCATCGATAAGTAGAATGAGGTCACTGCACGATTAGACTGAGCCGAACGCGCTAACATCTGTGAAACTGTGTGCCAAGGCGAAGTCTGTTATCTGTGGAGATGTTTCGCCTAGTTGGAGGCTGGAAGAGCGAGCGGGAACAATCGGTTGAATATATGTGTGACTGGTTGGTAAGAGGCCTACAACTAGGCCTGTTTATATGTAGGGATATTTTAAGTGTCGTGGTCTTTAGCTAGATCTGAAAGGAATGAAGAGAAAGAGAATTGATTCAAATACGTTTAATTGCTATCCAAGATTCTCTAGAAAAATATGGCTTAGAATATTTGTGAGAAGAAGTGGCGGGGGAGAGAAGTAGGGCTAATCTGTCAGCAGAGAAGAGATCCGGGATTGAATCGACGGCTTTTCAGACGGGGGGTTTCTTTCTCTCCTTTGTCGTTTTGTGCAGTGCGGGAAAATATATCGGGCTTCAGGTCTGAGATCCTGTGCTTGTGGATTGAGAGAGTGGATCGACTTGGCAAAAGGGAGCGGAGAGAGGTGAAGTACAAGAGTATGTGGGAAGTGGGGTGACGGACAAAATAAACCCGCCCTTCTTTCGAAGCTCGCTTTGCTGGGTTTCCCTTGAAGGTTTGGCCTATGCTTAGGTTCGTGTTGACTCGTACTAGCTAGCCTGTGCGGCGGATACATCTGTGACTGATGTATAATCACGCGGGCTGCAAGGAGCGAACGAGAGATCCCGTGCAGTTTGGCCCAGTTAAAGTTTGCAGGGAAGGACTCAGACTGGACGCGTTGCAACCGCCAGATACCACAAGTGAACTACATGTAGGCCTCGCTTGCTGGGGCTTGAAGCTACGTTTAGGCTGACTTGATTTCAGCCAGCCAGGTCACGGACAAAACACGTCTTTGTACTTGACACGACAATAACAGCTATTGCTGACTTCTTTAAGACGCAGAAAATGGTAAGTACTAAATATGGTCTATCGTTTAGTTGGATTTATGTTAACTGGTTTGATAACATTTGTTGGCAGATTGGTATATAGTTCATTTGTGGGTCTGTTGATCGACCTGCCTTGTCTCCCAACGGGGCACACTGACGTCACGCCAAGATGGCTGCCTACTGTCAAACATGTACTGTCTCAGGGGTCCCCTAACTTCTGATGATCAGATTACTCAAGTATTGTGGTCGCAAACCAAAATATATTGCCAGCGTTAGAAAAACTATGGAGTAGTTAATTGCGACGTTTCCTCTTACATGTCACAGCGATGGGAAGGAAGAGTTCCTGATCCGTGTGTTGTGAGGGATCTAAAATTAAATAAATATTGACATTATCATAATAATCAATTCAATATTGTTCAATTATGATAATTGATATTATTATATGGTATTGCCATTCATTCAGCTCATCGATCGCACGTAGAACCGGGATGTTGTAATAAATTGTAATTGATCCAGTGCTGCTTGTAACAAGTTGAGGCCGGACTACTTTATAGATGTTTGTTGTTTTCTCATCTTGTTATTTGTAGTGGTCCTGTTGATTATAATTGATTTGATGATCATCAATAACCAATGGTCAATTCCACACGTTCTAGCGTAACTATCATCTGTCTTTTGAATATCATTCTCTTTTCCCATCCAGTATGTCATTTAAGGTCTGCATCTCTGCTTTCCTGCACATCTCTTGCTCTCCAACCTTAATTTATAACGTTATCCAAACTCATAGGAGACCATATTTTACCCATTATATTTCAGTGCTTGTTTATCTTATACTTTTCTATCAGATTTTTTGCATTTGATTTCTCACCTGCTTATGGTGTATTCATCATTCTTACAAGGAACATTTCTATTACTGCAGGATATTGTTTTGTCTGCTTGTTCATTGTCCATGATTCACTTTCATACAATAGTATTATTTCTACTTGACCTTTCAACTCCCGTCAGAGCACAGGTCTTCAATAAACTTCTTCCATCCCTTCTCTCTTGCCACCCCTTCCAATTCTTTCCACATCTTGCCTATCTTTTTAATAGCAGTCTCCAGTTCTCTTCTCCAGGTATTGTTAGGCCTTCCCCATCTCCTTTCCTGTGGGTTCCAAAATAATGCATGTCTTGTGCTTCTGGTCAGTCTTCTCAATGTGCAGTATCATTCGTAACCAGTCTGGCGAACAGAGACAGACATCAACATAAAGCTGTTTGGAAGCCTTGATAACTAACAAACACAACAACATACATCCAGAGAACCGGACTCATTGTGTAGACATTGAACATCAGCGAACATGAAGAAGATTTCTATCCAATGTTATTTTGGATGCAGAGAAGCTGTGTGCACCAGGGCCAGAAAATACCCTGGCCAAGATCATGCTTCATCTTCCATTGGGCATCTAGAAGCATATTTGTCTGGCGAGGCGTGGATTGACATAATCTTCACCATGGTGAAGAATTTTTCATGTCCTTACCTGTTGACTGACAGTGAAATCTGAAAGCTGATGGATTTTGTTGTGTCTTGTAGGGCAACAACATCCTCTTCTCAATCTTGCTCTGATGGAGAATCTTTTTGCAGGATGCCTAAGTCTGATTCACATTGCATCTCTGCTTCCACTGTTATCTATAAGACCATCTTTTGGGGCCTTTTTTCACCTTTCCTTTGAAGACTACTGCGTGGATGTTCTTGTGATGTTTCTTTTTAGGATCACTTCTAAGTAGGCCAGCTATCCAGCTCCAGCATTTTATCATTGCATTTCCTCCTGGTTGCACCTATTGAGCAGTTCTTGGTTGCACCTATTGAGCAGTTCTTGGTTGCGCCTGTTGAGCAGTTCTTAGTTGCGCCCATTGGGCAGTTCTTAGTTGCGCCCATTGATCAGTTCTTGGTTGCACCTGTTGAGCAGTTCTTGGTTGCACCTGTGAAAAAAGTGGTTCAAGTTTTTAGTTGTCAAAACTAGTTCTGCTTTGAATAGCTCCACATTTGTACTATCATGACTTGGTTCTTTTACTTTCTCCAGTCTCTTGATGATTATTATGATTTTTTCTTATTGGGCATTTGCATGAAATGCTCCATCCATCTCTCTTTCTGTCCCATTTCTAGGGTTGTGCGTGCTTTCTATTTGTCTATTACTTTAGTGATGTTTGCGCTTTGTTTTCCATTAGTGACTTTTGAAACCTTATGCACTTTTCTCTGCTCCTTTCTCTGGGCTATTGCTTCTGCTTCTCTTACAAGGTCATGTATGCATTTCCTCTTATTGTTTCTACTTAGATTTGTACTTTTTTTTTTAGGCTGTATACTGTATAGCTTTTTTTAGTCTAGCACTCTAGAGGACTTTGCTTCCAATTTCTTCTTCGTAATTGAAGTCTTTGGTGTGTCTGGAGTTCTTGAATTTTTCATTGTCTTCCTCGTTCATTCTCATACCCACACTGGTTATAGCAGAATGCAGTCAGGAATACATTGTATTAGTTTTCAGACAGCTGTTGTATCTGCACCTTTCAGTCCAACACAACCAGGTTAGCTTCTACCTCATCGATCTCCACAAACTTAGCCAGATTCTTGATAGTTGTCTGTTTCCGGGGCCACAGCGGGGAGGCGGATTGAAGTCTTGGTCAGCTTTGTTCTTATGCTGACCTTGACTCTAGCAGTCAGCTACTAGTCGCTGAATGCTACAAGCCTGCTCTGCTTGTGTGTAGTCCTCTGAAGTGGGCTGAGCGTCTGACTCCGGAATTCTTTCTAGAAATCCCGATCATGTTTCACTGATGTATATGGATGTGAATTTTACTCAAATTTCTGATTGACATTTTCATTATTCAACTGTTCTTCTGTTCTTGCCTTCATAATAACACTTTTTTAATGTCTTTTACAAAGCATCTTGAGTAGATCTATTTCTTTGTTTGTATTATATTTTCTCTGCTGTTAGATCTTTGTACTTGAATTACCACAAGTTTTATCTTGATTCTAGCTATCTGTTGGTAATCTGTTAATGTGACCTAACCATTTAATTTGTTGTTTCTTGATGAAGTTAACTACTGATGTGTTACCCACTTTTTTCCCCTGATGTCTTCATTTCTAAACCGATCTTCTCTTGATGCTTCCAGCATTCTGCTTAGACACTTCATCTCTGCCGTGACTAGTTTTCTTCTATTATTTGATGTCAGTGTCTAAGTTTGACACAGATAGCATGATGTTGAGAGAAAGATTGTGTTAAACAATGCTCTTTTAGTGTTCATGGTGGAATGTTTACATTTCAAAACTGATGCTATTTGTCCTAAGATTTGATTTGCTTTATTGCATCTATATTGGTTTTTGTTAGCTATTCTTCCTTTTGCTGAAACAATGCTCTCTAAGTATGTAAAGTCTTTGACTTACTGTAACTAATGTTTGTCGATGAAAATATTGGTGGCGTTTTCCTCTCTAGCGAATGTCATTACTTCGGCATTGTTAATGTTTATTCTCATATTGTACTCATTGCATGTTAAGTGGAGTCTGTTAATGTGTTGCTGTAGCTGTTCCTCTGTGTTGATGTCTGATCATCACTGCTAAACTATAGGTGTTATATTGAACTATGAAATGAAAATCGTGGCATGTCCTTTACAGGACATAGTCGTCAACCACAGTAAACGAGTCGTTGATTTTCTAGGCACCACTTATACATTCAGTAGTTTGCCATTGATTTCTGAACGGTTATTGAACTTTGCATACATTCAAACTTCCTTATGGCTGATGTTATAATTAACACTGCCTAATTCCAAACTATTTTATAGCTGGTATTATATAGAGCCACACCTACTCCTGACACACAACCCCTTCCCTTTCCCATTGTCCCATTTTATTATCAAATTTTTCTCCAATGTTATTCATCTGTTTGTTGGTTGTCCACAATTCACTTCCACTTTCAGCAGTATTAGTTCTATCAAATGTTACAAGACACTATTTTCTTACTTCCTTTCAGAATAACTGGCATGATATGACAATGGTTGATTGAATATTATTCTCAAACCTTAATTTTAATGGCATGTTCTAACTTTCTTCCTGGTTTGCACAGAAAATTTCAAGTTGTCTAAATGTGTTTTGTAACTTGGGTTTCATATCATCCAGTTCTCTCTCTCTCTCTCTCTAGCCTGTGATGTTCCTAGTGCTTATGGCAGCAACAAATCCACACCATTCATCTCTATTCTTGGCCTTCCTCTGTATTGTGTTATAGCTGGGATTCATGTTCTACTGCTCTCCTCCAGGTCATATTGGGTCTTCCATGTTTTCGTTTACCATCTGGTGTCCATCTCAGTGCACTTTTCGTGATAGAGTTAGTCTTCATGCTTATCACATGTTCCGATCCCTCTCCAGTGTCTCTTTTGAATTATGATTTCATCTAGCATTATCTCATTTATAGTTGACATATGGAATCTGAGACGTAGGAAATGAGGTGAGTCAGGGACTGCTGACCAAGGCCCTACTCCATCTCCAAGTGGTGGCTCTGGTAATAGATTGCTGCAATACAGTCTGACTAATTGAGTATGGATAAAATTCTTTGTCAAACGCTCTATATCAACCACCCGTTAAACCACTCTTTGTAATTTGTATGTGATCTGAGTCTAAGAGCGATCATACACAGTTATGCGCCTACAAGTATACAAGTAGGCCAGCACATTCAATTTCTGCAACACTTTTATTTACTAGGTAGCTTCCTAGGCCCTTACCTCAGTCGCCTCTTATGACATGCCTTGTAGGTCGCAGTGTTACTATTCTTTGCTCCCTTGCGAGCCCCTGCAACCCATAGGCGAGTATGGATCAACGATGGAATACAAAGCTGGTTTGAAAATTGTTGTACATAGTACAGATGCGTCTGACAAAAAGGCGCAGATATCGCAGTCTCGATGTAAACTGTTGGTGCGTAACAAATGCACTTTTCATGACAAAGAAGAAATGTTAAAAAAGTATTTTCTTCTTTTTGCTTCTGAACGTATAAAACTATCTCTATTCACTCTTTCTCTCTTCTTCTTCTGAATAAGTTGATCTAAACTGAATAGAATCAACAAATCAATATACTGAAACTGTCAGCGACAGAGCACTTACACAGCAACTTCAGCGATGATTCTGAAGTTTCTCCCAGCTTAGAAGATGACTGCTACTGGGTTCTGCCAACTTTGAATTCCTTATAGCTAGCATTGTACCGAGCTGTGCAGACTCCTGTACCTTCTAATAGGTTTTCACTGAGCTGTGCAGACTATGAACCCCTTATAACATTGTACTGCTTATAGCATTGTACTAAGCTTGTGGACTTCCACAACCCCTTATAACTAGTGTGCTGAGCTATGCCCATTTTCAAATTCCCTTATAGTTGGTGCTATACTGAACTAGACTGTGCAGACTCCTGAATCCCCTTGTAGCATTGTACTGAGCTGTGTAGAGTCCTGAACCATCTTCTAGCATTGTACTGAGCTGTGCAGACTCCTGAACCATCTTCTAGCATTGTAAAGCTGTTCAGACTCCTGAACCTCCTTGTAGCATTGTTCCATATTTACCATCGTCCTCATTCCCATCTTTTCATTTATGGATCCAGTCAAGTTTCCTGATATAATATAGAGCTATTTCTTGCTGAAAGTCTATAGTATATATAAGGAAACTGGCTGATGCTACAAATAAGAAAATTGAGGTATTTTGGACATATAAAAAGACACGAAGGGCTGGAGAAGACCACCATGGAAGGAGGCATGCCGGCAAAGAGAAGAGGAACACCACAGAGAAGATGGATTCAGGATGTAACTGATGGTTTGAACATGACGTCTGCAGAGGTAAAATGAGAAATTCTGAAGGACTGTTGGGGTGGCAAAGTTATGCTCAGGACAAGCTATTTGATGATGATAAATTCTAGAGTTTTTATTACTTCTCCAGCTGTATTCAGTGTTGCCTTGTTGTACAAGTCTATGTTTGTTATTACTTCTGGAATCTTCAGCTTATTAGTTGTTTTATTCTACTACAAGTCTGTTATGTTACCAATACGGATGGCTTGTCATTACTTGATTGTCTTGTATTATTCAACCAACCAGTAGTATAATATCTAGACACAGCCAACTCTAAATCAGCCAACTCTAAATCTATGAGTTTAGAGTTGGCTGCGATCTAGATCACTACTTGTGCTTCTCTTGATTTGGCAAGAGCAAGGTTAGACAGAAAGTTATTGTCTGCTGTAACGATTCTCGCGCTAGTTTGGCGGATGTCCACACCACGCCTTCGTAGCCACGTAGCCCATCCGCTCGTGATCGTCACGAGCTGGCGCTTAGTCCTACTTTTGTGGTGATTTGAATAACCTGTGTGACCTTTAACGCTTGTTGAAGGGACTGACATTATGGAGATTAGCAACACAACACCAACACAACACAACACAACTAGGTACTGGTTCTAGATAAAACATTTGAAGCTCCAGGCTAGATGTGGAATATGTACTACTGAAATCGAAAATTGTGGCATATCCTTTACACAGGACGTAGCCACCAATCACAGTAACAGTAAACAAGTCATTGATGTTCTAGGCATCACTTAAACAATCAGTAGTTTGCCATTGCTTTCTGAACGGTGAGGTCTATTTTTACCTTTCGTAAAGTCCCACGGAAACGAATTTGCTTCCAAAGTAAAAAAACCCCAACTAGCTGTATTGTTGCAGGAGCTACGGAGTTAGTGTTTTGTACAATGGAGATCTAATTTCGACAAGAGGTATAACATGTTGGTGATCTATTACAGTCAGTCTTGGTTGTGTAGATTTGATCACTACAAGAGGTATAACATGTTGGTGATCTATTACAACCAAGTTTCACTGTGGAGATGACATCTATCTATGAAAATCACTGCATATCCTTTACATGACGCAGCCATCAACCACAGTGCACGAGTCGTTGATTTTCTAGACACCACTTATACGTTCAGTGGTATATATATCTATACAGGAGACAAAAACCCCCCTTTAAAATTATCCTTCAATATAGATATGGTACCTGATCTGATTGTTCTTCTTCGAACGCTCCATATCAACCACTTGTTAAACCACTCTTTGTGATTTCTATGTGATCCGAGCCTAAGAGAGATTATACGCTGTGCCAGTTATGCGCCTACAAGTAGGCGGCCAGCACATCCGATTTCTGCGACGTTTATTTACTAGGGTAGCTTCCCTAGGCGCCTATCTCAGTCCCCTCTTGCAACTTGCTTTTTAGGTAGCAGTGTTACTACTATTCGCGAGCACCGGCAACACACTGGCGCCTGATCGGATTAATACAAGTCACAAACGTTGAAGGTCCTTTAAAGTCAACATTAGACGCGGAGATGTCACGTCATCATATTGTCTACTTCTGCTTTCTTGTATGTGGCCATGTTAAATTTGCAGGTCTGTTACCAAGGGCAAAGTTCATCGTATAACTGATAAGAATGTCAACATGGCGTTAGTAGTGTGGTCATATTTCTCTTGTTGCCTGTATGCCCTAATTTGATTCTGTTATTCCCAGCTGACATATTGTGTTTTCGTTAGGCCCGCGTTTATGTCTGATCTAAAGGCCCGCCTGCCCAGCGTGTTCGTAGCACGTTGGACAACGGGTGACAAACCCCTGTAAGTGCTGGTTCAATTCCGCGGGCTGGCAGAAAAGCCACAGGTTCTCCAGATTTACGGTGTTCGTGGCACCGAACCGAGGGTTACGATGTCCATGGCACCGAGCCGAAGAGCTGAAAGCTCAAGTGCTTCTGGATCGGAAAACAAATTTGATATAAAGTAGATGATTGGACATTGTACAATGTCAACAACAACAACTGCGGTATGGTTCCAATCAGGATGAGACTACACTATAGAACAAATAGAGATAAACTAACTTCTCAATAACAGCAATGCTTTTTTTCTTGGTAAGGATCCGTTAATGTGTTTCAGATTAGGAGTTCGCCTGTGTGTTGCCGATGCTCTCAAGGGGAGCACAGAATAATAACACTGCGACATACAAGGCATGTCCTATGGAGGTGACTGATGTAGGGGCCTAGGAAGCTACCATAGTAAATACAAAGCGTCGCAGAAATCGGATGTGCTTGCCTACTTGTAGGCTCATAACTAGCACAACGTACAATCGCTCTTAGGCTTGGATGACATACAAATCACGAAGAGTGGTTGTTAACAAATGGTCGATATGGAGAATTGGAGGAAAAAGATGAAGAGTTTGTATGCTGTGTAGGTGTCAGCCTTATCTTAAGCGGTAGTAAGCTCGATCACAACCCAAACCTACCTGGTTCAAACACAGCGACGGGCAATTTGGAAGCATGGATTTTCGTGGATTTTTACGAAAGGTAAAAATCGACCTCACCGTTCAGAAAGCAATGTCAAACTGCTGAACATATAAGTGGTGTCTAGAAAATCGACCTCTCGTTTACTGTGGTTGATGGCTACGTCCTGTAAAGGATACGTCACGATTTTCATTCATTTTTCTTGCTGTGTAATAAGAACTCAAAATCAAAGACAACTAGTTGTTGCTACAAATAAGAATGAGAAAATGTGAGTATTTTGAACTTAAAAAGTTACACGAAGGACTGGAGAAGTGCATCATGGAAGGAGGCATTCCGGCAAAGAGGAGAAGAGGAAGACCATGGAGAAGGATTCAGTATGTAATTAATGGGTTGAACATGACGGCTGCAGAGACATCTGCCCTGTGAGAGAAATTCCGAAGAACTGTTGGGGTAGCAAAGTTCTTCTCAGGACAAGCTATATGATGTGAGATGTGTAGATACACAGATATTAAACACGTATTAAGAGCCTCTGATAAAAAAACCCAACAATTTACCTAACACAGTATTTCAACCACAAACCTTTAATTGATATGACACCCATTGCCTAGCCCTGCAGACGATTGTTTTTCAGAGTACAATCAGCAAGCTCTTCCCCAAAAAGGGCGCTACTTAGTCGTGTCTTTTCAACGGCATGTTTGTTTATATGAGACGAAACAACAGCATTATGTACACACAGGTATACATATACATACATTCATATATGTCCTATACATATAATATACATGCACACATCATCCATGAAGGTAGCTTCAAGTAGATTTGTAACAAATGAATAAAGAGTTTTAAGAACCCGAGGAGAAGCACCGAAGCCAATGAATATGATAAATAAATAGTAAACAAGTATTAAGGACCTCAGGAAAAAAAACCAATTTGCACATTGTCCAGCATGAAGTAATAAAAGTTTGTGGTTCGAATCCTATGTGTGGTAAATTATTTTTTTTCTGGAGAGTCTTAATACGTGTTTCATCATCATTAAATAGCTTGTCCTGAGCAGAACTCTGTCCACACCAACCAACAGTCCTTGGGAATTTCTTTCTCTCATAGGCCAGATGTCCCGTCTCTGCAGCCGTCATGTTCAAACCAATAGTACACCCTGAATCCATCTTCTCCTTGGTCTTCCTCTTTGCCCGGATGCCTCCTTCCATGATGGTCATCTCCAACCCTTTGTGTCTCGTTATATGTCAAAATGATTCAATTTTCTTACTCTTATTTATAGTAGCAACAAGTTTTCTTTGATTTTGAGTTCTTTCTGAATCGATCTATTTCTTTTCTGTCCATGATATACGGATGACTTTTGTAACGCTTATGTTCAAAAGCACGCATATATTTTTCCATTGCCTTGTTAAATGTCTATTCGCCCGAGTGGTTACCGGGGCCCAAATTTGAGGTGTAAAGAATAGAACCAGTTACCTGCCACGCATGTCGTAAGAGGCGACCAAGGAGGTTTCGCCAAAATCGGATGCATATGTCCTAAACGTGTAGAAGTCTGCGTTTAGATGCCTACCAAACTAGTGTGCAACGTATACACGTTCTTGGCAAAGATCAAACATATCACAAAGAGTGATTAAAATTAGTCGTAAAGAACGAACTCAAAGAAGAAGAAGAAGAAGAAATGTCTATTATTTGTTTACTATTTATTTACCATATTCATTATGTCCGGGGCTTCCCCTGGGGTTCTTCAAACTCTTCTATTCATTATGTTGTGTAGATGAGCAGCTTTGTAGTTAATATATGATTGTTGGTATCTGCTATAATATTTGCTGTCATTGTTTCTGCAAAGTTTTCACTCTTCGGACGTGTCCTATTCATAGATACTTTAGAAAGTGCAAAATCCTACTAACCTCATCGTCGCCTTGGCCAGACATCACATGCTTCATAATGATGATGGATACATGTAGACGAGACAGATACAAGCTAATATGATTGATTGATTCATCATCATTGCACTTCCGTGAATAACCATGTGTGCTCCGATTTCTTTCTTACACAGCAAGATCTCAGCGGCAGAGCAGGAACTCTGTAGCACCGGCTAGGTTCCTCGGTGTCATTTTGAAGATTCGGACAATTTTTTGTAGGAATTTTTAATAGCTAATATGTTGTTATCACAAGACATTTTGTTTCTCGGACAAAACAAGACATGTATGTATGCCGGTTACAAACACTTGTGCATCACTGAAGACAAACACAGTACAAGTACAGATCAGATGATAAGAAAGTCTGGGGGAAGGTTAATGGCAAGACAAGACTCGGTGAAATCCATTCATGGGTGGACACTTGCAGAACTCTTTCGTATACTAGACTGTGTTAAACATACTAACTTTAACACTGTTCCTTCAGGAACTTGCGGCATACCACTTAGTCGCTTGAAGTCTGCAACAGCCTCCTGTGTGCCAGCATGAGAGCGAGGGGGGTTGGAGTGGAGGGGATCTAATGGATTCGTTCCACATACGTTATGTTTTTTCCTCCCCAGCTCTTGCTGATAGCGTATTCCTGTCTAAGCTGTATTATTCATGATCTGTTCTGTTGCCGTTGGGAAAATTACATGTGTTCGTGAAGTCTAGTCTCTCCAGATTAGTCTTTGATATTAGTGTTGACATTAGCGTAGTTGTTGACGGTAGCGTAGTCGTTGATTTTAGCATAGTCGTTGACGTTAGCGTAGTATTTGATGTTAGCGTAGTCTTTGACGTTAGCGTAGTCTCTGTATATTAGTCTAATGTTAGTGCTATCTCTCTGTATATTAGACTCTAATGTTAGTGCTATCTCTTTGTATATTAGTCTAATGTTAGGGCTATCTCTCTGTATATTAGTCTCTAATGTTAGTGCTATCTCTCTGTATATTAGTCTCTAATGTTAGTGCTCTCTCTCTCTATATTAGTCTCTAATGTTAGTGCTATCTCTCTGTATATTAGAATATTAGACTCTAACGTTAGTTGGTATCTCTCTCTACGTTAGTGGTATCGCTCTACGTTAGTGGTATCTCTTTGTACGTTAGTGGTATCTCTCTGAAGTGAAGAGAGATGTTTGCATAATATGCAGAAGTTGACTATTTTAGAAAAAAAATAAAACAATGAGTTGGAGCGCTGCCTATCTTCGCATTCGTCGTTGGCTCTGAGTATAACCTGGTACAGTTTTCTTTTGTGAGTTTAGAAATGTGTACTTGAGCCTGTGGAACTTAATTGCCGCATGGCTAGTGCAGTCGTCACGAAACTGTTCAGGTTAGGATGTTTTCTTTATGCTCTCCACAGAAAAAACTCCTTGGCTTTACCGTGGATTGAACCCGGGTCTCCGGCATGGGAGCAGCGCACTTTCTAAAACTATATTCCCCAATATTCCACATGTTATGCAAACGAGCTGTTTACTTGTATTGTAGACTTGTGGTTAACCGCATGTATAATATAACACATATTCTTTACGTGACAAACAAATAGAAAAAACGTTAGTATCCGAAGTTGAAACTATCTGTAAATGTCTGAGATAACGTAGACAAACAAGTAGACGGGTTTGGTGGATCTTTCAATGCATGATAGATACTAAAAGTTGGGATACCATAATTGCTGTAGCAAATGGAGGCAGTCTTCGAACGCTCCATATCGACCACTTGTTAAAACACTCTTTGTGATTTCTATGTGATCTGAGCCTAAGAGCGATTATATGTTGTGTCAGTTATGCGCCTACAAGTAGGCCAGGCCAGCACATCCGATTTCTGCGTCGTTTTCTATTTACTAGGGTAGCTTCCCTAGATCCCTGCCTCAGTCGCCTCTTACGACATGCCTTGTAGGTCGCAGTGTTACTATTCTTTGGTCCCATTGAGGACCCCGGCAGCACACGGGCGAATGGAGGCAGTAAGGTCATTTTGAGGACAACGGTAACTAAAGACAGGAGGCGCAACAGATGTAAAACCACATCATAATAAGTGACCTCTTTTCCTGACTAGTATATGGGTGCGTGATGATACGCAAGAAGTCTGATCGATGAGACTACTACAGTAGCAGTTTTCTGCTAGCTACAAGGTTGTATCCAGTCTTTATGTGTTTCAATAACCTCTGAAAACGCCCTTGACTTCAGAGTTGACTTAATCTAGGCAGTCAACCATAACTTGTATATGCTATATCGTAGCGTAAATTCCTTCTTCTGACAAAAACCACATTTATTACATTATACCATAGTTAACATCGGGGCTTCAATATTTGTGCCTTACGAACCGACACGTCTGTTTTCCATACAACATTTTAGACTGAATGTGCCTTCCATTTGGATTCCTATTCGCTTGTTCACAGATACCAGACTGCAGTAATGCAGACTGTTATCAGGACAATTACTTGTAGGTTGAGTAGGGTCTATTCAGTCACAAGTTTTCTTTCCCATTTCTCTGATTCGTTGCGTCTGTTATCAAAGCTACCATTCTGAAGTGGTGTGTTGTACTATTAGTCGGCTCTGGTTCTGTTAACTTCTGTCAGCTTATTCACTGTACTTTAGAATCTGCTTGCATATTGACAACGGTGCATAGTGTGCCTGCAGTTGATATTTCAGATATGAATTTCCGTGCCATTTTGATTTCTTTCTTCTTCCTCGTCCCATCAGAATTTCATTTTCCTTTATGCATCTGTCCTGCATCTTTCTCTTCTACCTCTCTTCCTTCACCGTTGTCAATATTGGTGGTCAAATACTGTCTATTGCCTACATGTCAGTGTTAGTGATCACATACTCACTGCCTACTGCCAGTATTGGTGATCAAATACTGCCTACTGCCAGTATTGGTGATCAAATACTGTCTATTGCCTACATGTCAGTGTTAGTGATCACATACTCACTGCCTACTGCCAGTATTGGTGGTTGCACACTAAATTGGAGATTCTGGTCGCCAACGCCAGCGGGCGTTATTTATCTTCTTTGCGATCGGTTTCATATTCTCAACTCTAAACTGTGCGATGGGTTGTTTCTATGACGCTGTACATCAATTGGAGTTCCTTGTGGGTTCCCATATGTAAGCTTCGTTCATGAGGCTATTTATTTCGCTTTATTTCGATGTTGTTTGTATGATGGACATGACTGCAGGATGTGCTCTAAAGCTTGTACACAGCAGTCTGAGCAGGCTTTATTATGTGAATATGTGAGCCTGCAGTGTACCATTGTGAGACGAAAGATTGTTGTCTGCTGTTTTCTGTTGAGTCTGTGTTTGCTGAGGGTTTGTTCCCACCACAACTGTTTGTATTTTTTGTTTGATATGTGTCTTGCTCTCTGGTGGTAGTGACACTGGTGTTTGGGTTGTATTAACTTTGTTCCCTCCTTAGCCAGCTTCTCTGCTCTCTCATTTCCTTATATGCCACAGTAAGCTGGTATCCACTGGTTGTGTACAGATAGCTTGTTTAGTTCGAATGTCAGCTCCCTCTTCATATTATCTAGTGGTTCCCTTCGTATATCCTGCAGGACTGACATGCAGACGCACATGAAGACAAGTTTGTTATATTGTATGTCTCTTCCTGGAGCTTCTTTCTGGTATCAATAATTGCCTGTTATTGATATAGCTCTAACATTTGTTGAGAGTTATCATGTGGTACTTGAATTTATTATTATGGTGTCAATTTGAATTATAATGAAGTTAGACTCGCTGTCATATCCGAGGATCCATCTGTGTATAAATGGATAATCTTGGGTCGGGAGTATGAGATGTTGATGTGCTCAAGTGTCTTTGCTCTCAGGGTGGGATCTGTTTCTTCAGACATTTTGTCTATATCTAGAATTGTTGTTATCACTGTGAAATTGAGTTTATATGTTTGCGTTATTGTATGATAGTATCATTTCTCAGGATATCGCTGTTTTTTTGCAGAGGTGATTTCGACATGTAATGAAATCTGTTGTCTTTTTATGCAGATTTTGGTTGGTTTGTTAACTGTTTTGTACATGTAGTTATTTTCTATGCGCTTGAACTTTTCTGTTAAGGTATTTTCTTTTCCAGGTTGCCCCAGGCTCTACGATGCCAGCAATTGACCCCAGGCTCTAAGATGCCAACAATTGCCCATATGCTCTAAGATGCCAACAATTGCTCCCATGCTCTAAGATGCCAGCAATTGCCCCAATGCTCTAAGATGCCAGCAATTGCCCCGATGCTCTAAGATGCCAGCAATTACCCCCATGCTCTAAGATGCCAGCAATTGCCCCCATGCTCTAAGATGCCAACAATTGCCCCAATGCTCTAAGATGCCAGCAATTACCCCCAGGCTCTAAGATGCCATCAATTGCCCCCAGGCTCTAAGATGCCAGCAATTGCCCCCAGGCTCTAAGATGCCAGCAATTGTCCCCAGGCTCTAAGATGCCAGCAATTGCTCCCATGCTCTAAGCAGCTCGTGCAGCAATTGCCTCCAGGCTCTAAGATGCCAGCAATTGCCCCCAGGCTCTCGCCCGAGTGGTTACCGGGGCCCAAATTTGGGGTGTAAAGAATAGAACCACTGTTACCTGCCATGCATGTCGTAAGAGGCGACTAAGGAGGTTTGGCTGAGATTGGATGCACGTGTCCTAAACTTGTAGAAATCTATGCGTTTAGGGGCCTACCAAACCAATGTGCAACGTATACACGTTCTTTGGCAAAGATCAAACTTATCACAAAGAGTGATTAAAATTGGTCGTAAGAACGAACGCAAAGAAGAAGAAGAAGCCCTCAGGCTCTAAGATGCCAGCAATTACCCGCAGGCTCTAAGATGCCACCAATTTCCCCCATGCTCTAAGATGCCAGCAATTGCCCCAGGCTCTAAGATACCAGCAATTGCCCCCAGGCTTTAAGATGCCAGCAATTTCCCCAGGCTCTAAGATGCCAGCAATTGCCCCCAGGCTCTAAGATGTCAGCAATTGCCTCCAGGCTCTAAGATGCCAGCAATTGCCTCCATGCTCTAAGATGTCAGCAATTGCCTCCAGGCTCTAAGATGCCAGCAATTGCCTCCATGCTCTAAGATGTCAGCAATTGCCTCCAGGCTCTCAGATGCCAGCAATTGCCTCCAGGCTCTCAGATGCCAGCAATTGCCTCCAGGCCTTTGTTAGATGTTGATATTAATTATCTCTCATTTGTTTATGTAAGCTTTCTGATGCTACATTTTGCTTATGTCAGTTTTATTTCTATACATCGCCCGTCGTGGTGTCGGGACCAGCAGGGAAAAAGAATAGCACCATTGCGACCTACAAGGCATGTCATAAAGGGCGATTGATGAAGGACCTAGGGAAGCTACCCTAGTTAGTAAATATCGTCGCAGAAATCGGATGTGCTGGCCTTCTTGTAGACGCATAACTGGCACAACGTACAAATGTTCTTAGGCTCAGATCCCATACAAATCACACAGAGTGGTGAACACGTGGTCGATATGGAGCGTTTGAAGAAGAAGATTGATTTCTACCCATTATCTTTCAGATCAGATACATTACCGTCCTTGATTCAAGAAACGATGCAAGGAATGTGTACTTTATGTCTCTAATCGTAGTTATAATAATAATAATTCCTCTCGTACCGTTATACGTTACATAGGGCCTGCAAGCAATTTCTCCATACCGCTCTATCCTGGGCAACTCGCTCAATCTTCTCCATGGAACTGAGACCAAACTTTCTTGCCTCTCAGCAAAGTTCGTTTCAGGGTCTCCTTAGGTCGTCCTCTCTTTCTTGAGCCCTTTGCATTCCACTTCAATGCCTGCTTTGATATTCGTTGATCATCAAATCATAGTTATACACGTATGTAAATCTCTTGATGTTTCCTTCTTACTTGTATCATTGTCTGGGAGCTTACGATAGCGTGATTTGTTTAATTACTAATTTCCCTAAAGTAGTAGCTTTGTTTATTGTCCATCTTTCTTCCCATACTTAATCTCTTCCCATACTTTAATCTCTTCCCATACTTTAATCTCTTCCCATACTTTAATCTCTTCCCATACTTTAATCTCTTCCCATACTTTAATCTCTTCCCATACTTTAATCTCTTCCCATACTTTAATCTCTTCCCATACTTTAATCTCTTCCCATACTTTAATCTCTTCCCATACTTTAATCTGCATTGAAGTGGGATGCAAAGGGTTCAAGAAAGAGAGGTCGACCTAAGGAGACCCTGAAACGAACTTTGCTGAGAGAGGCAGGAAATATCGGTCTCATTTCCATGGAGGAGATTGAGTTGCCCAGGATAGAGCGGTATGGATAAATTACTTGCAGGCCCTATGTAACGTATAACGGTACGAGAGAAATTATTATTATATACTTTAATCTCTTCCCATACTTTAATCTCTTCCCATACTTTAATCTCTTCCCATACTTTAATCTCTTCTTTGTAATGATGTTAATTTCTGCTGTGATTTACTTTGATGTTGGATATATTGATTTCCAAATAAAAAAATACATGATGTATGCAGTTTTCTTACTTGTTAAAGAATCCAGCTGCCAACGTTTGTGCTGCGTAGAAAACTCAACAATTTGCGTCTTAAATGTAGTTCCCTTAGGCAGTCAATTATCTTTTTGAGTTTCCCCATCATACAACGGATCCTACTGTTGGGAAGAGGATACAGACCTGGAGACGGGCCAGCTCAGACTTATTTCAGGGTCTGGTTGCCATGGCAGCGAAGATTCCAATTCAGCCTGGCCTAGAAATGCCTGTCATTTAGATTATGTATCTGCCATTTTTAGTTTCACGTTTGAGAGGCGGGACGACAAGCATGTTTATCGATCAAGCGAGCTTCGTTGGAGAGTGTCTTGTGCTCGTGGCTGGTTTAATCAAACTTAATATGTCATGGTAGAAGTCTTCCTATCACCAGTCACGGCTCTTTCCACCACAGACTAGTTTTTTGTTAATCAGCAATATTAAGGTGTCGACGGCATAGTGCTGGGGAAAACAAAGTACATGGTTACGATAAGAGATTATAACCATAATTAGAAGGTTGGAGTTAGACCGACAATGTAAGCATATAGTAACTGATAGTACCGACTATATAAACACAGAGAAAGAAGAAATCTTGTAGTAACCGATAGACGTCGGAATTAACTATATGGCAGCGGTTCTCATCCTTAGTTGCACGATGCACTCATGTCATCATTTCAGAACATCATTTACTCATTTCAAAGATTGTCTGACTCACAGATTGTGTGTGTGCGTATGTGTGTGTGTTTCCACCCAGAACATGTGATTTCGTGTATTTTTGTTGTGTCCGGGAGAAGGACCATTCTGTAAGTGTTACATCAACTTCGCTGAGTTGGTTTCATAGAATCTTTTTGACAAAGTTTTGCTGCACATTGAGGTCTTTCCGAATTTGATGATGATGAATAATAATGAATATTGAACATATTAATAAGGCTGAATTTTTTTTTGACGTGGGTCTTCTTCGTCCGCTGTGAAAAGGGTTTTTGTTAGCTGTGTTGTCGTTTAAAGTTTGAGGCAAAGTTTGATATTTGCGATTTTAGGCCAATCACGTCCGTTCTCACATGGCATTTTTAGGACATTGTTTGTTTGCTCTTCGATTCATGTTCGCTTTGCTGACTTTTATGATGAGGGCGGTTATTAGGCTACCACTTTGGTCAGCTCTTGTTCTCTGACATTGTGGTCTGACATCTCTGTCGCTGCATGTTACTTACTTTGTTATTCATCTCTGCTCCTCGTGGAGCATAGGGCCTCACTAGTTGGCCTCCACTTTCTCGGTCTCTGACAGTTTTTGTTATATCTTCCCAGGATAGTCCAGCATCCTTCAGTTCCTCAAGAAAACTCCCGTTTCCAGGTCTGTTTAGTACGTCCCCTTTTCCATTACAGTTGCGGGTTTCACTTAAGTGCATGTCTAGTGAGACTGGACTGTGTCTTCCTCAGGGTATGCCCAACCCATCGCCATTTTTACTAGCTCATCATTGGTTACTGCTTGTAAGACTGCACTTTATTAGTTTGTTTCTGACGACCATAAATTTCCGTATGGAAAGCACTTCATTTTTAACCATGCTGTCACTTGCTCTTCTCTCATCAGTTAAACTATGGTATATAATAACGTGACATCTCTTGGATTGTTGCTGGAGCTGCGGTTCACACTTTACGCAACACTCTCGGCAGACGGCGTGCTATTTCTGTCGAAAGGGACGGAACCATATGGGAAAACCCGGTGCAGTGAAGTCAATCCTTCGCGTTTAGACAACTTTATACAGTAACTTGTGATGTCCTGCAGATTGTATACACTCTCTAGATAAATCAGTCTTTCAACAGTTTAAGTTTGTGGTTATTTGATTGATTGGACCATCATCGGTGAAAAGCCATGTGTTCTTTGATCTCTTTCTTACACATGAAGATCGTAACGGCAGTGCGCGAACTCCGTAGCTCCGGTGAGGGTCCCATGTGTAATTTAGAAGATGAGGACACTATTTTTGTATGAATTTTATATTTTAATCTTTCTAATGAGTTTTGCCCGGGCAGCGACTTTCCAACCTGGGCTTCTCGATTTTGAACTGCCATGGGTCATTTTACGTGCTCAATTTTAACACGGGACCAACGTTTTATCGTCCGTCTCCTATAGGACTAGAAACTCGATCTCACCTACACTAAGATCAGCGATCTCTGGGTAAATATCCCGATCGCTCCACGAGGGAACGAACTTAGTACCGTTGGATTACAATTCACTATTGAAAAACTTGAATTTTCACATCCCGTCTTTTTATCTCACAGAAGAGAATTACGTAGGGTTAAGAACGTCTGTTCAGTGGAGATGCCACGTATGATTAGACCAGCTACTAATTTTCTGGTGTAACACTTCAGTTAATGTCTGGAAGAAGTGTACACAGAAAGGAACAAAGTCAGTTGCTAGACCAGCTACTGATTTTCTGGTGTAACATTTCAGTTAATGTCTGGAAGAAGTGTACACAGAAAGTAACAAAGTCAGTTGCTAGACCAGCTACTGATTTTCTGGTGTAACATTTCAGTTAATGTCTGGAAGAAGTGTACACAGAAAGTAACAAAGTCAGTTGCTAGACCAGCTACTGATTTTCTGGTGTAACATTTCAGTTAATGTCTGGAAGAAGTGTACACAGAAAGTAACAGTCAGTTGCTAGAAACTGTTTTTGTATTGCTTTCAAAAGAAAGTTTGTATTATTGTACAGTTCTTTGTTGTCTGTGTCACACGCCATGAGATCATGGTAGAAGTTTTTCTCTAGTCTACTGACTACGAGAGCAATAACAACCTACCGAACAGATCCGACCTAACCAGCACACACTTGGCTAGACACTAAACACACCAGCCATGTCCCGGCCAAGACACGCCAAGTCACACACGATCGGCATTGATCGGCCTAGCTACATCGGAAACGCCGAGTCTTTAAGCTGCTACTCACCGACCTCCGCTTTGGTGCATAACAACAAAGGTGTTTGCCCGCTAGGCTAGCCTCGTTCAGTTCTCCTGTTAGCTCAAATCCCTTGCCAAAGCTGATTGTAGACTCCGCTTTTAGTGCTAGGGTTGATTTTTGAACGACCTACATGTAGATAGCGGAACGGAAAGGGGTTGTAGAATTTAAGAGAACATGCTTCTTGTGATCATCTCCCCACCAGGTGGAACGTATGGCCTCAGCGTTATCTCGATACTGATATCTATTTTTGGCAGTATGAAGTGGTTTTCCCTCTTCTAACTACACGTCTCAGAAGTCAGCTCGGATATCATTTCTGAATAGTGCAGTTTCGCCAATGTGTTCCCGCAGCTCACACGGGCAGCAAAAAATAGTAACACTGCGACCTACAAGGCATGTCGTAAGAGGCGACTGAGATAGAGGCCTAGGAAGCTAGCCTAGTAAATAAAAGCATCGCATAAATCGGATGTGCTGGTCTACTTGTAGGCGCATAACGGGCACAACGTACAATCGCTCTTAGGCTTGGATCACATATAAATCACAAAGAGTGGTTAACAAGTGGTTGATATGGAACATTCGAAGAAGAATAGTGCAGTTTAAATTGTGAATGTATGACATCTATAGAGCTTGTCATAGAATGTACTGGGAACTTCCCAGAGTAGTTGATAGTATCTCGGCCTGCTAGCTGTGAGACGCCTCATAGCTCGGGTTCGAACCTACTGTCCGGCATTTGTTCGAGTCCCTGGTCTTACTCAGGACGATAACGTGAGTACCTCTGAAGTCGGAGAAAATCTGCCTGTATGGCGAGGGGAATACTAATTACGAGTACATCGAGCACACGGCTGCCAGTGTAAAGTAATTTACAATGTGCACGCTGCTGCCATTGTAAGAAATTGGAAAAACGGATTTTCACGCAAAATTCAGTTTCAGAGATAAAACTTCGTCTGAGTTGAAAGCGGACGAAAAAAAAAAATTGAATGTAGTGATGGCAGTAACGTCAGATTTTCGATACATCATTATATTATGCACACTTTTGTTGTTACGGTAACTGTTATCTACATAGAGAATGTCACAGAATGGTACTTTTGTTGTTATGGTAACTGTTGTTATCTACATAAAGAGTGTCACAGAATGGTACATCTGATGACCTCGTCAGATTGTCTATACTTCATTATATATTGGGAACTTTTGTTGTTATGGCAACTGTTGTTATCTAATCTCAATTTAGCTTTGTCACAGAACAGCACTGATGCCAGTCATGTACGCTTTTTCTGGTCTACATATGCTGGATACTTTTGTAAGATTGACATCCTCAGTCTATACAACTATATATGACAGTCTCAGTCTATGCAGCTATAAATGACATCCTCAGTCTATACAACTATATATGACAGTCTCAGTCTATGCAGCTATAAATGACATCCTCAGTCTATACAACTATATATGACAGTCTCAGTCTATGCAGCTATAAATGACATCCTCAGTCTATACAACTATATATGACAGTCTCAGTATATGCAGCTATAAATCACATCCTCAGTCTATACAACTATATATGACAGTCTCAGTCTATGCAGCTATAAATGACATTCTCAGTCTATACAACTATATATGCCAGTCTCAGTCTATGCAGCTATAAATCACATCCCTAGTCTATACAACTATATATGACAGTCTCAGTCTATGCAGCTATAAATGACATCACTAGTCTATACAACTATATATAACAGCCTCAGTCTATACAACTATAAATGACATCCCCAGTCTATACAACTATATATAACAGCCTCAGTCTATGCAACTATATATAACAACCTTAGTCTATACAATTATATATGACAACCTCAGTCTATACAACTATATATAACAGCCTCAGTCTACAACTATATATGACAACCTCAGTCTATACAATTATATATGACATCCTCAGTCTGTACAACTATATATGTAGGCCCCAGGCTATAAAATGATGTCAGCCTGAGACTAAACTTATATGTAACTTATCTTGTTCTTGGTTTTGCGAATCGCTGCTAGAGGTTTTGTCTATATACTGTGGTGTTTGTGCGAATCGCTGCTAGGGTTTTGTCTATATACTGGTGTGTTGTGCGAATCGCTGCTAGGGTTTTGTCTATATACTGTGGTGTGTTGTGCGAATCGCTCTAGGGTTTTGTCTATATACTGCGGTGTGTTGTGCGAATCGCTCTAGGGTTTTGTCTATATACTGCGGTGTGTTGTGCGAATCGCTGCTAGGGTTTTGTCTATATACTGCGGTGTGTTGTGCGAATCGCTCTAGGGTTTTGTCTATATACTACGGTGTGTTATGCGAATCGCTCTAGGGTTTTGTCTATATACTACGGTGTGTTGTGCGAATCGCTCTAGGGTTTTGTCTATATACTACTTTGTGTTGTGCGAATCGCTCTAGGGTTTTGTCTATATACTACTTTGTGTTGTGCGAATCGCTGCTAGGGTTTTGTCTATATACTACGGTGTGTTGTGCGAATCGCTCTAGGGTTTTGTCTATATACTGCGGTGTGTTGTGCGAATCGCTGCTATGGTTTTGTCTATATACTGCGGTGTGTTGTGCGAATCGCTGCTATGGTTTTGTCTATATACTGCGGTGTGTTGTGCGAATCGCTCTAGGGTTTTGTCTATATACTGCGGTGTGTTGTGCGAATCGCTGCTATGGTTTTGTCTATATACTGCGGTGTGTTGTGCGAATCGCTCTAGGGTTTTGTCTATATACTACGGTGTGTTGTGCGAATCGCTGCTAGGGTTTTGTCTATATACTACGGTGTGTTGTGCGAATCGCTCTAGGGTTTTGTCTATATACTGCGGTGTGTTGTGCGAATCGCTCTAGGGTTTTGTCTATATACTACGGTGTGTTGTGCGAATCGCTGCTAGGGTTTTGTCTATATACTACTTTGTGTTGTGCGAATCGCTGCTATGGTTTTGTCTATATACTACTTTGTGTTGTGCGAATCGCTGCTAGGGTTTTGTCTATATACTACTTTGTGTTGTGCGAATCGCTGCTATGGTTTTGTCTATATACTACGGTGTGTTGTGCGAATCGCTGCTATGGTTTTGTCTATATACTGCGGTGTGTTGTGCGAATCGCTGCTATGGTTTTGTCTATATACTACGGTGTGTTATGCGAATCGTTTTGGTTTTGTCAATATATACGGTATGGGCGAATCGCTGCTAGGTTTTGTCATATACTACGTGTGTTGTAGAAATCTGGACGGTTTTGTTCTTTATACTCGTTGGTTGTAGCGAATCGGCTAAAATTGATTATATGCTACGGTAGATTTTGCGATATCTTGTATGGTTTTGTCTATATACTACGTGTATTGCATAGGAATGCACGATGGTATTTTGTTTTACTACGGTAAGCTGTTGTACAAGAATCGTGCCATGGTATTTGTCTATTTATACTAGTTGTTTGCGAATCGTTGCTATGGTTTTTTTCTATATACTCATTTGTTTGTCCGAACGCCTGCTATGGTTTTGTCTACTATCTGGTGTTTTGTAGAATCCTCAGTCTTAACTATATATGACGTTGTTTGAGCAATGACTCCTAGTCTTCTATATATGCGGTTAGTCTGTGCGAATCGCTCTAGTTTTACAATATATGACAGTTCAGTTATGCAGCATCAAGCTCCCAGGTTTGCTATATATGCAGTGTTATGGTATAAATGACATCCTCAGTTTACAACTATATGCGTTGTCTGTGCGCTAAAGATCAGCTTAGTTATTGAGTCTCAGTCTGCAGTCGTATAATGAATCGCCAGGTTTTCACTATATACTACAGTTGTCTTGCGAATGCATCTAGGTTTTGTCTATATGACGCCGTTAGCAGCTTAATGCAATCGCTCTAGGTTTTGTGTCTATAACTAGAGGTGTCTATCAAATCGCCTCAGTTGTCTATATATCTAGCTTGTACTATGTAGCCGAGTTTCGCCTGAGGGTTTTTGGTCTAATACTCGTTCTGTGTTTGCGAATCGCTGCTAGGGTTTTGTCTATATACTACGGTGTGTTGTGGTCTACATAACCTGTGGTCTGCATACTCTCGGCTATATACTCTGTGGTCCACACAGTCCATGGTCGACATACTCTCTTGTCTGGTGTACACACTTTCACGTCTGCATACTATCATCTACATACTCTACGCCACTGTCCTTTCAAACAGAGCAACGCCCGCTGTTGTTTGTCCTTCTCACTGTATACACAGCAGGTATCACGCGTGTTTAGAATGTAGGACTGGGACGCACTATGTCTCTTGCAGATGACATATTGATCTATCGGCATGACAAAGACAGATGAGATAGCAACGGCCCTTCAGCGAGAGCTTGATCGATTGAATGCGGCAGAAGCGAAAGTCAATCCGGCAAAGCGTATGTGATTTGGTTCTCGCTAAATAAGCGAATCATCAACACATCTGCGCCGATGATAACAGTATGTGTGGACATGATGATATTGAAAGGACATCGTATCTCAAACTATCTCTGCGTCAATTTTGGTAAAAGCATGTCATTTTGAAATCATGTTGATGGCATCATCATTAAGACAGTAAAGGGTTTGGGAACGTTTAGAGTGATTGTACTGCTGGTCTTGAGCAAAAGCTGTTCTTTATTGTGTCAGAGACTGCTGGTCTTGGCAAGTTGTTCTTTGTGTCAGGACTGCTGGTCTTGCAAAGTTGTTCTTTATTGTGTCAGAGACTGCTGGTCTTAAGCATAAGCTGTTCTTTATTGTGTCAGAGACTGCTGGTTAGGTGATTGACTATGAACTGGGCTTCCTGACTAGCAGCGTCAGAGACTGCTGGTTAGATGATTGACTATGAACTGGGCTTCCTGACAAGCAGCGTCAGAGACTACTGGCTAGATGATTGACTATGAACTGGGCTTCCTGACAAGCAGCGTCAGAGACTGCTGGTTAGGTGATTGACTATGAACTGGGCTTCCTGACAAGCAGCTCAGATGATTGCTGTTGATGATTGACCATAACGCTTCGACATCGGTGAATGCAGTTGTGACTCGATCTGAACTGGCTTCGGGGACAGCCTAGAAGAGGATAGTAGCACTGCACTCTGTGGAGTCAGCTCGGTTCGACGCTCTGTCCGGCATTTGTTCAGTCCTGGTTTAAGAGTAAAGTACTTGAATCGGAAAAAATCTGCCTGTATGCGGAATAATATTAGCCATTGACACACTCGTAGTATTTAATGCGCTGCTGCCATTGTAAATTGAACGATTTTCACGCAAAAATCAGTTTCAGAATGAAATTGTCTGAGCTGAAACGACAAGAAAGAAAACATAAACCCAAACTGCTTCTGACAACGCAAACTCAACTGATTGCTTGATCTGAATGACATATCATTGCACATCGGAATAACCTGTCTTCGACTTGTTCCACAGACAACTAGAACAACAAGACGAACTCTGTATGATCTCGATGTAATTTTGAAGATGGTAACGTTTTTGATTTGAATGAATAAATCTTTTCTGAATGAATTTTGCCTGAACATCGACTTTGTAACCTGCACTTATTGATTTTCAACTGCCAATGAAATCTTTTCTGAATGAATTTTGCCTGAACATCGACTTTGTAACCTGCTCTTATCGATTTTCAACTGCCAATGAAATCTTTTCTGAATGAATTTTGCCTGAACATCGACTTTGTAACCTGCTCTTATTGATTTTCAACTGCCAATGAAATCTTTTCTGAATGAATTTTGCCTGAACATCGACTTTGTAACCTGCTCTTATTGATTTTCAACTGCTAATGAAATCTTTTCTGAATGAATTTTGCCTGACATCAACTTTGTAACCTCTCTTATCGATTTTCAACTGCTAATGAAATCTTTTCTGAATGAATTTTGCCTGAACATCGACTTTGTAACCTGCTCTTATCGATTTTCAACTGCCAATGAAATCTTTTCTGAATGAATTTTGCCTGAACATCGACTTTGTAACCTGCTCTTATTGATTTTCAACTGCCAATGAAATCTTTTCTGAATGAATTTTGCCTGAACATCGACTTTGTAACCTGCTCTTATTGATTTTCAACTGCCAATGAAATCTTTTCTGAATGAATTTTGCCTGGACATCGACTTTGTAACCTACTCTTATCGATTTTCAACTGCCAATGGTTCTTTTACGTGTGTTTCAACTTGAACGCGGAACCTAACGTTTTATCGTCTGATAGGACTAGGAATTCGATCTCACCTACATTGAGATCAGGGACCACTGAAAAATTATCCCGATCGGTCCACGTGGAGAAGAATCTTAGCACACTTGGCGCAGGAGGTGCTCACCATCGCCCGAGTGGTTACCGGGGCCCAAATTTTGGGATGCAAAGAATAGAACCACTGCTACTTGCCACGCATGTCATAAGAGGCGACTAAGGAAGTTTGGCTGAAATCGGATGCATGTGTCCTAAACGTGTAGAAGTCTATTCGTTTAGGAGCATAGCAAACCAATGTGCAACGTATATACGTTCCTGGCAAAGATCAAACATATCACAAAGAGTGATTAAGATTGGTCGTAAAGAACGAACACAAAGAAGAAGAAGAAGGTGCTCACCATGACTGAGAAGGACATATCTTTAAATATAGTAAGGTAATGCATCTTTAAAACATGGAGGACAACACGAACAGAAAGAACTAAGCAGATACCAATGGAAGAAGCTAAGGAAGAGACGTTGGCGATGGATAGAATGTACATTGAGAAAGTCGATCCGGAGACAATGCAAGACGGCATTGTTTTAGAACCTGCAGGGAAAGAGGAGTAGGGGAAGGCCTAGAAATACATGAAGAAGAGAGATGTAAACTGATATTTAAAGGTTAGGCAAGAGTGGAAAGGATGACAAGAGAGGAAGAGCTGGAAGAAACTTGTTGAAGACCTTTACTCGTTGGGAGTTGAAAGTTGAAGAAGAATGTTTCCTTAAGGCGGTGTACACTATGCTTTTATGGGGGGACTAGAGCGTCTGGCCGAATAGATTAGAGCGCTGCTCCTATGCGGGAGACCCATGTTTAATTCATGGTAAGGCCAAGAATGAATTTTTTCTGTTGTGGGCATCAATGAAAAATGCTAACATGAATAGCTTCGGGGCGACTGCAGTAGCCATTTTGCCATTCAATTCTTCAGATTCTCGTTCCACCTGTGCCACACTGCCACTCTAAAAACACAGGCAGTATGCTTCACATTGACCTGATGCAGGTTCCGCAACTGTTCAACATGAAAAACATGTTTATACCTTGCAAGTAAGTTGATAGCAGACATGAATATTGTAAAATACTTCTAGCAAATAAAATTACTTTCATATTTCTCTCCGCACCTCATGAAGCATAGGGCATCATCAGTCGATCTAAGCCGCACCTCATGAAGCATAGGGCATCAGCAGTCGATCTAAGCCGCACCTCATGAAGCATATGGCATCAACAGTCGATCTAAGCCGCACCTCATGAAGCATAGGGCATCAGCAGTCGATCTAAGCCGCACCTCATGAAGCATAGGGCATCAGCAGTCGATCTAAGCCGCACCTCATGAAGCATAGGGCATCAGCAGTCGATCTAAGCCGCACCTCATGAAGCATAGGGCATCAACAGTCGATCTAAGCCGCACCTCATGAAGCATAGGGCATCAGCAGTCGATCTGCCGACTGAAGCATAGGCATCAGCAGTCGATCTAAGCCGACCTCATGAAGCATAGGGCATCAGCAGTCGATCTAAGCCGCACCTCATGAAGCATAGGGCATCAGCAGTCGATCTAAGCCGCCTCTGACATGGCATAACAGTCGATTAGCCGCCCATAGCATAGGGCATCAGCAGTCGATCTAAGCCGCACCTCATGAAGCATAGGGCATCAACAGTCGATCTAAGCCGCACCTCATGAAGCATAGGGCATCAGCAGTCGATCTAAGCCGCATCTCATAAAGCATAGGGCATCAGCAGTCGATCTAAGATTACTTACTGAGTAGTATAAGTGGGGAAAAATATGGTGTCGATCGTTACTTGGTACGTCAGTTAAAAATTACATCTGGTTAAAAATAGTTTTTATAGCACACATGTGTGCTACCAAATTATTCATGTGACCTTTTCTAAAGACCATTAAAACTACTGAGTACGTCAACGTGTAGAATAGCTTTGAGATATGCTGTCGACACTGACTTGATAAGCAAAAATCTCTCCATGAACTAGTTAATATACAAGCAAAACTTCAGGTCTATATCGGAATAACAAAATGTGATGAAAGCTATATTCATCTTAATAAAACCTCTTCTCCGTGTATTTCTACTTTCTTTTCCTTCAGTTTCCCTGCTAGTTCCAGAAAAGGGTCATTTTTGACATATTACGCTCATGTTTTCTGGTGTGTTCTATCCAGTGCCACCGTTCTTTTTTTTATATTTTGGTTCCCTGGGATCTGTCTTGTTATCTCAATGAGCTCCTTATTTGTGACCCTGTCATATTATCGCAGTCCCTCTATTGTGCACAGACACCAGCTGATGAATGTTTGCGATTGATTATTTATGTTTTTGTGTCGTTTTCCATGTTTCTGACCCATACAACAGCGCTGCACCAGCATTCGAGTTATTATTTCGATTCCAGATTTGATTTCTTAGGCTTTCACAAATTTCTTAGTACCATCAAAACTCCTCTTACCTTTTGTGTTCTTATTCTGACATCTCTTTCTCCTTCTTTGCCTACATGCTGCCCAAGTATATGTATCGTTCTACCTCTTGAAGTGAAGTTTCATACAGGGAGATTGGGTTGTTGTTTGCTTGGTTAATTCTCATACTTTTCTTTCCCTTATGAATGTTTAACCCGAGTTGTTGTGATCTAAAGTGTGTTTTGTTGTCCTGTTTCTAGTTATGTGTACGTATATGAAGGATATAATATCAGCCAAGTCTAGATTGTCTAGCTGCTCTGTCAGAGTCCAATTTTCTTCTGCGCTCGTTCGCTATGAATTCAGGCATAGTCAGGGCGCCTGGTTTGACGCTTCTGACTGATTTTTGCATGAAGGCTTGCTTTCCTTATTATCGGTGTCCCTCGCCATACAGGCGTGCCTACTCCGATTCAGAGGAGTTCACTGAATTCCATTTCTGGTGGTAGTTACTGTTACCATCATATTCCAGTATATAGTCAATAAGAATTATTCTTCTGCGTTCTCACTAGATTGGGATTTCGGATTCTCTAATAAAGGCAGCCATCGTCTGCCTCAGATTGTCAGCCATCTGCCTTAGATTGTCAGCCATCTGCCTTAGATTGTGTCAGCTCTGACGGCCTGCTATAACCAATCATATCTGATGCCATGTTACAGTATAATTCCAGATGTGGTACTTTAGTAAAGTGGGTTTTTCTTTGGTAAAATCTTAGTGGCTCGCTTGTACAAATGTGTGTGGATAACATGCATATACTTTGGCCGAAATTCGGAGATGTTTTACCTACATACCGCAGCGGTACAAAGTACTCATATTCTCGGCGCAAACCACACAAATCACAAAGATTGGTTAACTTGTTTGATAGGAACGGTTGGGGGGTGTCTTTGTGGCTAAGTCTTTTGTCGCACGTACCAAAGGTTGTAGGTTAGAATCCAGACCGCGCCATTCTGTTAACGAGTGAATTTTTCCAGACCCCCTAGAATTGCCGGAGCTACGGAGTTAGTGCTTTGAAATACCGACAGTTGTCGTCATTCTGCAGAGGACTGATCCATAGCTCAAAATCCGGCGCAATGAAGTCAATCCTTCAGCTTAAACGCGTTAGAATGCAAAAAACAACGAAACAACCGTGTCACTTTCCCTGTTCCTATCCCAGTGTCAGTTCTCTGAAGATGTCAAGACATATTCCGCTTCGAAATATTCGACAGCTTCCGGTTATCGAGCGTTTGTCTAAAGTGTTCTCTCCAATGTTACTTTGTGGTGTTCTATTTCCGTACTAATGAGTGCTTCTCTCTTGTCTATGACTTGAGTCATACGTCTGAACTTTGTATCCTTTTTTCTCTAGATACATTTCCGCTTGTAGTATTCGATCACTTACCTGGTTATACTATTATACACTGTGGGCGTCTTGCTAGTGAGCGTAGTAGGTAATTGTGGTCGTATGTTCGATCCAAACAAGCTAGTTCAACTCATATACTGTGAGTTACGATGAGTCGAACTATCACGACTGGTTCAAATACATTATACACTGTGGGCGTCTGTAGCGGTAGTGAGTCGATCACAACAAAAGCGTACCTGGTTCAAACTACATATCCTGTGGAGTCTGAGCGGTAGTGGTCGTACACACAAGTACCTGGTTCAAACTCTTAACTTGGGCGTTGTCGTGGGGTCGAAAGGTCGAAAATTATACACTTAGCACTCACGGTCTGCAGGACTACTGAACGTAAGTGGTGCAGAATAAATCAACGACTCGTTTAAATTAAGTTGATGGCACGTGGCCTGTAAAGGATATGCCACGATTGTTCATGTTATACACTATGTAATAGTTTCCAACCGTAAGGGCTCTCAGGTCGGCCCAGCCTCAATTGGGTATCAGGAAAAGCACTGGGAAGTAAAGGTCAGCTGACGTGATGTTGACCACATTACCCTGCAGACGGTCAATGAAAAATACAGACCTAACACCGTATTACCCTAAATAGCACGTAGTATAAAAGACGGTTCCTGTTTATGTTATACACTTCTTCACCTTTCAACTCCCAACGGAGCACAGGTCTTCAACAAACTTCTTCCAGCATTTCTACTCTCTTGCCATCCCTTCCAATTCTTTCCATGTTTTACCTATCTTTTTCATATCAACCCCCAGCTCTCTTCTCCGGGTCTGTCTAGGCCTTCCCCTACTCCTCTTACCCTTCGGGGTCCAAAACAGTGCCTGTCTTGCAATGCTTCCGTCGGTCTTCTCAATCCATGTCATATCCGTCGCCAGCGTCTCTTCCTGAGCTCTTTCTCCACTGGTATCTGCTTTGTTATTTATCTGAGTTCCTCGTTCGTAATCTTATCATACCGTCTCAGTCCCTCTATTCTACACTGCGCTCTATTAATTTATCTGTTACTGCTTCTTCTGCTTGTCTTGCAAAATCATCTATGAATTTTCATTTGTTGTTTCTAATTATAGTTCTAATAAAATGATACTGTTCGCTGTATAACAATTTGAATTTATGTAACAGTGCTTCCAGTCTGTCTTGTCTTTGAATTTGTCTGTGACGTATTCTAGAAGTGACCGCACTGCACACAGAGAAAATTATCGTTGTAGCTCTTGTACGGCTTCTGGGTTGATTTCACCATCACTTATTTCCGCATTGATTTCAATCAAGCAAGTTCCATGCCTGCCGGCGTAGGCGATCATGTCTCTCCACAACTCTCTCTCCTTGATACAGTTAATCAGTTCTGACGTTGCTCTTTTGTCGAACCACGTTGTCAGACCATCCAACATCTTCTCCTTCTGTCTTCCACGATCTCTCCCCCTGAATTTTACCTGTTGTCACCAAATGTTGTAAACCTCCTCTTTGCATTATATGTCTGAAAAACCTTGATTGTCTGATTCTTATTCTTTTGATAGGGTTTCTCTGTTTTAAAACCTCATCATGTGTTTTCTTAGCTCCCAGTTGTATTTTCAGCACTCTTCTGTAAAACCACATCTTTGTGGTTTCTAATGATCTTTTTGATTGCTTGTTCATTGTAGATGATACGCTGCCACACATAAGTATTGTCTCAATATAGCAATGGAGTACTCTTCTCCGCAGTGTCATTAGTAGATTTCTCATTTGGTAGATATCGTTGATTTTACGACCATTTATTTCCGCGCGGAAAACGACGTGAGAACGTCAAAACAAAACATCCGGACTGTTAACACTTGCGGATTTGTTTTCATTGCCCGGTTTTAATCCAGAGTGAAGTATACGCGTTGACAGATGAGCAGAAGTGTGATTTAAGAGCATCAGACTTGTGAGTCACATGTGAGAGGAAGGATAAAGTGTGTGGTTATTGGCTTACATCTCGGGTCGATCAGTACTTTTTCTGTTTTTTTATGGCTGGTTTTTAAAATCATGTTTCTTGCCCGCCTGCCCAGCGTGTTCGTAGCGCGTTGGACGATGGGTGACAAGTCCCCTGTGAGTGCGGTTAAATTCTGCGGGCAGAGGTTCCCCAGATTCACGGTGTTCGTGGCACCAAACCGAAGGGTTACGATGTCCATGGCACCGAACTAAAGGGCTGAAAGCTCAAGTGCTTCTGGATCGAAAAAAAAATCATGTTTATTTAATTTATTTGATTTCTGAGAGGGAAGGGAAGAACACAAGAAAAACTATCTACTGTCTATTCATGTAGTGCCTTTCAACGTTCAGGGTATGCGAAGGGAAAGGTATGGCTTATGAAACGAATGCTGGAACAAATGGAGGGAGACAAAGAGGCACAGATATTGATGTCTGGCAGTAAGCTACAACACAATGCAACAAACACATTATTCAGGTTGAAAGAAGAAGATGAAGATATTGTTTTCTTGTTAGGTAGTATGTTATTTCTTACAATGACAGAAGTATTTATTTTGACTATTGTTATCCACAGACATACTGCTGGTGAACTTGAACTGCTGACCTATATCCTAGATCCTTATCAAAATGGAAACAGATTCACAAACAAGTCAATCAGCTGGTAATGAAGTCTCCCAAGAAATAGTCCTTGGTTATGTGAGTTCAGTTTTCAGACCCATCAAGGAGGGAGTGGAAGTTGAACAGAGTGACACAGATGTTGAGCAGAGAGACACAGGTGGTGAACAAGCAGATACAGGTGTTGAACATGCAGACACATGTGTTGAACAAGCAGACACAAGTTTTGAACAAGCAGGCACAGGTGTTGAACAGAGAGAAACAGGTGTGGAACAAGGCGACACAGGTGTTCAGCATGCAGACACAGGTGTTCAGCATGCAGACACAGGTGTTGAACATGCAGACACAGTTGTTGAACAGAGAGATTCAGGTGTTGAACAAGCAGACACAGGTGTTGAGCATGCAGACACAGGTGTTGAACAAGCAGATACATGTGTTGACAAAAATAGTGATGTTTTGTATAATAAAAACAAAGACAGTGATAAATATTTGTGTGATAAATCTCTTGTAGCAGATGAACTTGAAGAGTACAAGAATGCAATGAAAGATAACAGAAGCTGTAGTGATAATAGGTTGACTAACCCTGAAGAAGATGAAACTGAAGGTTCTAAGACTAACAATGAACATATTGATGGTGTTGGAGATAGTTTGGGTGTATTGAGATATACAGCAGATGAAGATATGGTCGGTGAGTGTGATTTGGAAGATGTTACAGGGCAGCTGAATGGTAAGGGTGATGATGAAGTTGAGTTAGATGGGGCAGCACTAAATGAGACAAAAACTAGGCCCACAGAGAAAGACAACAGTTGTAAGTCTCCAAGCAAAGATGATGTAGTTGTAGCCGATGCTGTGTCGACAGTCTGCAGTAATGAAGCATCAACCAGTAGCGGGCTTGATCGTGAGAAACCAGTAAAGTACAAATGTTTGAAATGCTCTCGAGTTATGAAAGATAAAAGATTGATAGAAAATCATTGTTGTGAAAAAGAAGTTGATGAGGAAAGAATTAAGATTACCATCATGGCAGATAAAGAGAAGAAAATCTTCATGTGTAAGGAGTGTGATTACAGCAGCTCCGGCCACAGCTTCGAGGAGCATCTCATGTGCCATCTTATGGTTCGACCATACCAGTGTCTTTACTGCAAAGAGTGCTTTATTAATCGTAAAGAAATCAGCAGGCATGTCTTAAAGGTCCACAATGGTGCCAAGATGAGCTGTGCTCTAAGAGCTTTGAGGAAAGCTAAATCTCTGATCAAGGAAGTTGCATCTTTGGGCATGATCAATTTCATGGCTAAAGTTGCAGGAAAAGTTCCTCTAGAAAAGGATCCAGAGAAACAAAATAAATCTGACGAGAGTGGACATTCTCAGAATGTGTTAAATAAGAATGACAAGAGTGAGATAGAACCTGGTCAGAGTCTAATTGAGCCAGATCAGAGTGTGACCAAGCCAGATCAGAGCCTCACAAAGGATAAGGGGGAACAGAACATGACCGATCCACTTACTAGTGAAGAAACTTCTGTCAGTAGCTTGTCTGAGAGATCACCAGAAGAGTGCAATGGTCAAGATGCTTCAGATAATCATCAGGAATGTCCGAAACAAAAGAAAACGCTCACTTCCAAGTCATCAGAACTCCTCCTGACTGATCCATCATTAGTTATCTCTAAAGCTGAGAAAACAAGTGACCCCAGTAAACGGGACTGTGTTTCTGACCTAAAGATTGTTGCATCATTCTCACTTCAAGAGTCTAACCAGGAGCAGGTCATCAATGAAGATGCAGTGCAGCTAAACTTCACAACACTTCCAGTAGACAAGGAGAAAGAGACAGAAGTTTTGTCCTTTCTAGGACCTGAAAAACCAGTTTTCAGTGCTGGTGATTCTAGTTGTACTCCAATGCTTCCACCACCACCTCTACTACATGCTCCATTCCATTCACCAGTTGGCACTTCACAGACATCAGGATTGAAAGATTCCGGAACAGATTCCAATTTTTTTGTTTGTGGGTTTAATTGTTTATTCAGTAGCATGAGCACAACAGATTTCCGAGAGCATACTGCAAATTTTCACTCAGTGGAAACATATTTTCCATGCTACTACTGTGGCCATCGTAGCCCTAACGAAACTGATCTCGTCAGGCATATCTCCAATCACACCCATACCCACAACAATTCCTCACCTCTGTATGTCTGTGGGAACGCTGGATGTAGGTTTGGAAGCAACATGGTTGCAGATTATATCAACCACATCAAGGCAACACATCCTGGAATAGGTGAGCTCATGTGTTACTCCTGTGAAGACACCTTCACAGAGCCCAGCCTGCTTCAGGCCCATGTTGAGGACAACGTCATCCATATTGTCAACTGCCCACACTGCCCTTCAAAAGCAACAGACAGAAAAGCTATTCTCAACCACATCTCTTCTGTCCACCCAGGCAAACCAAAAATGGTGTCTGTTGCTAAGCAACTAATCTGCCATGACAGAAAGATGAACAATTATGAACAAATGGTACATCTCAGAGAGGTGCTTCCTCCATCGTTAACTCCAGCCCCAGTATTTTCCACAAGCAGCTCTGTGTTTGATCAGAGGGTACACAGGCCTGATCTTGCTGGGGACTACACTGAAACAAGTAGAAGCTCCTTGCCAGATGCTTTTGCTTCTAGATCCAGCCTTAGCCCTAGGGATATTTCATCACCAGCATCCATGGATGCACCACTGACTCCTAAACTGAAAGAAACTACCCCTGAACGGACAAAGAGCCCAACCTCGGAATCTTCAGACTTTGAGTCAATGAAGGTGAAGGAAGAACTCAATGAGGATGCTGACGGTTGTGTAGATTCTGGAGGAACTGAAGATGCTAGAACTGCTTATGTTTTGGATGAGAATGGAATCCGAAGAAGGATATATGTTCCAATGAGTGAGAGCAGCAGAGAACTACAGATGTAAACACTGTACCTTCATTGCCAGAGACTTTAAGAGAATGCACTGCCATGAAAGATCTCATGGAATGCCTCCAACCAGGAAGGAACGTTTCAAGTGTATGTTTTGTCCGCAGGGCTTTGATAGCGAGATGAAGTTCAGATTGCATATCACTTGTCACCCAGGTCTGATTAAGTTCTTGTTATATCGCTGTAAGAAATGTGAGTTTGATACCAACCAGAAACACACAATCGTCAGGCATATCACTTGTAACAGGGACCGGAAGCATAGGGGTTTCGGCCCGGTAGAGGAACAATACACAGTAGTGTCCAGGTCACTAGAATCACGAGTGCTTGAATGTGAGAGGTGTGACTACATGACCAGACATAAAATACATATGGCTATTCACTACCAAAGAAAACATAATATCCAGAGGGATAAAGGGGAATTCACCATCGAGAGCCTCATGCCTACAGACATACCTGTGTCTTCATATGGACCCTCACCTCACGAGGCGTCGCCTTCCTCATCTTTATATAACAGTTTTCAATCTCCAGATAGTTCTAATGATGGTTCATTTGATTTCACAAAACCTTCAGGAAGTGCCAAGAAGTGTAAAGAAAAAATGCACCTAGATCATCCAGCGCCAACAGTGACACAAATCACAGAGAGAAATGAGATTTTCAATAGAATGGTATCCCAGCAGGCAGCACTCCAATCAGAGGAAGTCCTGGAGAATCAAATGAGGAAGTTCAAGTGCCCAATCTGTAAATACCTCCTTCCTAAAGCAGCTGATCTGAAGAACCATGTGAAGAGACATTCAGAGATTGGCCAGATAACCCTTGTCATGTTTAGGTGTAAGTACTGCAGCTGCATGTCCACAGCCCGAGAGCTTCTGTATGAGCATTTGACTGAGAAACATCCAGGAAAAGCCATAGCTCTTGTGAAAAAAATTGTTGCAATTGATACAACTGAAGTTGATAATTCCTTTGCTGAGACTTGCATGGAAGAGCCTCTAGATTTTCTAGAAGAATCACTGCATAAAGAGATGTTATCCAGCTTGAAAACTGGGTCTTCTCCAACATCAGATATGTCTTCTTACGAGCAACTTTTCGTTATCCCTGAAGGAGATGAAACCTTTGAAGTTCCTTTGGATTGTCCTAGATGCACTTACAGTACATCAAGCAAAAGTGAGATTATTCATCATGTTTGCATGCTACATCCAGAAGTTAGAGTCGTTGGAAGTGATGAGGACGTTGACAAGATGACACCTTCAAGCGAGGACTTTCAACATGCAGAGAAACTATCTAAGCCATTCCAGGACTGCCAGGAAGAGGTCCTGATTGTTCCTGATGATCAAGTCTTCAGTGAGCCTGCGCTTTGCTCTAGGTGTGACTTCACAACGATACTACGTAGAGAAATGGTGATTCACTTGCAGCAGAACCACCCAGAGATTTCGGTCATGGGTCGCAATTCTTATCCAGTTCAAGTTTCTGCGTTGGGACATTCGGTTGGACCCATGGATGAGAGCTGCATTGTTGGAAGTGGTAGTTTGGATGCTAGACTTCGGTGTCTGTATGAAAACTACGGAACTCAAATGAAATGTTTGATCTGTGGAGCAGAACGTCCAAAAAAGTTCTTTATACACGTTCACATTCTGCGTCATCTGAACATATATTTGTGGAAATGTGCCTTCTGTACACACAGAGGGCTGCAGAAATACAAAATGGTTGATCATATAAAAAAAGTTCATGCTGGGAAACCGCTTAGCGCACGGTACCTTCGAGTTAACGTTGAAGAGAAGGTTGCTAATTTCTTGTCTCAGTTCAACGTTATTAAAAACCGCAAAGCTAATCTTGATGAAGGGAATTTTGTCCCCTTCACATCTATGGCGGATGAGCTGAGCGACCAAGCTAGTAATGACAGTAGTAAGTCGCAACAGAAGTCGCCTGTTCCTGCCAGTGGTGCTGGCAGCAGCTGCCCTCATTCTCTGGGCAGCGATGACTTGGATGACAAGATCAGCTGCATGTATGAAAGTGGTGAATCAGCATTTTTCAAATGTAGAGTCTGTTATAATCAGTTTCAACGCAAGTTTGCTATACATCGACACATCATCATCTCACATCTCAAGGTAAGCTTCTGCTGTTCTTCTTTAAGACTGGCAGGTGTATGTGTGTATATATATATGTGATAGATGCTAAACATACAACACTGTAATTTAAACAAAGACTGCTAATCACACATAAAATCCACTACTGCTCTGTCAACTCTACCACTCTCAAATATACACTCTACTACTGCTGTCTTCCATTCTCACACATACACTCCCATCTGTTCTGTCTACCACTCACACACATACACTCCACTACTGCTGTCTTTCATTCTCACACATACACTCCCATCTATGTACACTCTAATACACATGATCCCATGCTGTTCTATTTACCACTCTCACATATACACTCCATCTGTTCTTTTGCCACTCTCACACAACACTCCCATCTGCTGTTTGCCTCTCACACATACACTCCCATCTGTTATGTATGCACTCTCACACATCACTCCCATCTGTTATGTATGCCACTCTCACACATACACTCCCATCTGTTCTGTCTACTACTCTACATATCACTCCACTACTGGTCTGTCTACCACTCTAACAACTACACTCCACTACTGGTCTGTCTACCACTTTCACTTGCAGTGGACAATGTTCAATTCCCAGAACAGCCATGAGATGGTATCGAGAAGATGGGTATCCGATAGAAGATGGGTATCCGATAGAAGATGGGTATCCGTCATGATTTGGGGGAACATTTTAGAATCTCTAGATTTTATTTTAGTTCTTTTATGATGACACTTTCAGCCTGTTAACAGAAATTGTACGTACACCTGTTGTAGAGCACTGACATAAATTGTACACCTGTTGTGGAGCACTGACAGAACTTGTATACCTGTTGTGTAGCACTGACAGAACTTGTATACTTGTTGTGTAGCACTGACATAAATTGTCACCTTTTTTGTGAAGGCATTGACAGAAATTGTCCTGTCACTCCAGGAACTTTCTCTCTCACCGTTATGTAATTCCCACCATGTAATTCCCACTGGAACCTTTCTTCCTACCTTGACCATACTTCTCATCTTGACTTCTCCCTCCCCACCACCCCCCCAGTGACTCACTGACCATCTCTACCATGACCTTCCTCCCCACCTTGACATTCATTTTCAACCATAATGACCTACCATCACAAATTAATCCTCATTCCTACCATTACTAATTTTCTCTCTAACTGTTTCCTCTCCATAAACCTCCTTCCACCTTGAGCACCCCTCCCACCCGTTTTGACCCTTCTCCATACCTCTGAAGTAGGAGAAGGCATGCTTGTATGGCACCGGACACTGATAAAAAAGGAAAGCAGGCCTTCATGCAAAAATCATAAGGCACCATAACTACACCTGAATTCATTGTGGGCAAATGCTAGAAGAAGAAATTTCTCTGACCTCTGATAGTTGAGAGCTGGGGGGACTGCCTAGAGTAGTTGATAGCAGCTCGGCCTGCTAGCTGTGAGACGCCTCATAGCTCGGGTTCGAACCTACTGTCCGGCATTTGTTCGAGTCCCTGGTCTTACTCAGGACGATAACGTGAGTACCTCTGAAGTCGGAGAAAATCTGCCTGTATTGCGAGGGAATACTAATTACGAGTACATTGAGCACACGGCTGCCAGTGTAAAGTAATTTACAATGTGCACGCTGCTGCCATTGTAAGAAATTGGAAAACAGATTTGCATGCAAAAATCAGTTTCAGAGATGGAACTTCGCCTGAGTTGAAAGCGGACGAAAGAAAAGAAAAAAGGAAAAAAAGAAAGAAAAAAAGTTGAGAGCTGACTTGCTGCAGATATCAAACAAAATATTATAACAATTCATGTATATCTACAGGTAGCATTGCTGTCCTGTGCTTACTGTGGTATGGAAGGTGTAGAGAGGCACCAGTTGGTCGACCACATCTTGGCCTGCCACAAGCCAGCTCCCATCAGCATTCTCACACTGGACATTGATCTCAAAAAGATGGCCATTGACTTCCTAACCAAGATGGCTGCTAAGGAGCATGGGGGTAAGTCTTGGTCAGTTCAAATCGAGTGTAATCTCAACATCAAAATTGGATGTAATAGATCTGAAATATTTTACTTTCTTTTTCCTAGATCAGATTAAGTGCCATCTTTGAATTTAAGGTTTGACAATAATGTATCTTCAACATTTTCAGCTTTTTTTCTAGGTCAAATCATGTACCTTCTCCCCATCCAAGTCTGGTTTCAGTGGTTGTCAAACAGTTTGTCTTCTCTTTTCTAGATCAGAACACTTGTCATCTCCCCATCAAATTCTGACTTCAGTGGTTCTCAGTTTGTCTTCTCTTTTCTAGATCAGAACACTTGTCATCTCCCCATCAAAGTCTGACTCAGTGCTTCAGTTTGTCTTCTTCTAGATCAGAACCTTGTCATCTCCATCAAGTCTGACTTCGTGGTTCTCAGTTTCTTCTTTTCTAGATCAGAACACTTGTCATCTCCCCATCCAAGTCTGACTTCAGTGGTTATCAAACATTTTATGTATCCTCTTACCCAGATAAGATCAAGTACCATATTCACACCAAATGTGTACTTTAATACAGCACTGTCCAACGTGGCACCTGTGTTATACATTAGTGGCATTATTTCTTACTCTGCCAGCTTTAAGGGGATTCGTAGTATGGGATCAAGAAGTATTTTCGTTGTTTCATATTAATATAAAATTTGTATAACCATTCTGAAAGAGTATGACTTAAAATAGTAGAAAAAATTAGTAAAAAAATGTCAAGTGTTGCCATGGAAACAATACAAAATAGTCTTAAAACAAATTTCAAATCTAAGGTTGAATCTAATGAATGTAAATTAATTCTGTTTTACTTAAGGTGTGCAATTGTAATATCTAAAGTATTACACATGATTTTTATGATATATTAAATATTACATTTTTAATAAATTTTTGGGTAAAATTCCTCAAAATTCTGTTAAAAAAGCTGTTTTGGGGAGGTGTTTTACCCAAAATTCAAAAAATGTAATATTTAATATATCCTAAAATCATGTGTAATTTTTTAGATATTACAATTGCTCACCTTAGAGTGAAAACAGAATTCATTTATATTCATTACTTCAGAGCCTTAGGGATTTGAAATTTTGTGTTTGGTGACCATTTTTTTATTGTTTCCATTGCAACTCGTTGACATATTTCTGAAAACTAAAGTTTTTCTACTCTTTTAAGTCATAATATCTCAAAATTATAATACAAATTCTACATTAATATAAAAGCAACGAAAAAAGTTTAAAGACCAGAATCCTCCCTTAATGCTAATCAGATTTCAAGAAACAAACTATTTAATAAATGTGCTCCTAGCACTCATATGAACATGATGCTCCCGCTTTTGCAGTCTTGTTTATTTTGCTACTATTCTACTGTCCACTAACTCCACTCTTTCTTTTCACTGGAGAAATCACCATCTTAACTATATCAATGTTACTATTAATATTTCTACACCAATATTACTATTGTTATTATTAGTAGTAGTGTTGCAACGTCACATGCACCGCTATCCACAGTCATCAGTCAGCCACACCCCAATATATAAAACTGTTGGATAGCACTGCTCTAAAAGATCTTCAACAATTGATGTCTTTTATCTAGATCAGATCATTAGCCATCTTGTTTTGTTTTTTACTGGATTAAAGCATCTTTAAGCTGAGACACATCTCTCTCAACCCACGAATGAGTGTTATTTGTTATATCAGAACATGTAGACCAACAAACATAAAAATTAAGAATGAACTCCTGGCAAACAAAACAGAATAGGTTGATTAAAATTAGTCTATGTTTGTGTCTTCTGTTTGCAAAAGTATAACCTAAATTATGTCAATTTGATTTTTGTTTAATTTTTAATTTTTTTTCCGATCCAGAAACACTTGAGCTTTTCAGCTCTTCGGCTCAGTACCATGGACATCATAAATCTGGGGAATCTGTGGCTTTTTCTGCCATCCTGAGGAATTGAACCCGCACACACAGAGGGATAGTGACCCGTAGTCCAACGCACTACAAACACTCTGGGCAGACGGGAATTTTTGTTATATAGGGATTAAAGCCTCTTTAAGCAGAACATCCTCTTTCAACCTAAGGATGATCCTTTTTTTTTGTTATATCAGAATGTGTAGGCAATCAAACATGAAAAATAAGAATTACAACATGCATAAGACAAACTTAAAAACTAAATTATGTCAACATGGGTGAGATAAACGTAACTCTTTCTGAACGCAGTTATTTCCTCAGTTTTGCACGGTTAAATCAAGGGAGGCAAAAAAAAAAAGCATAAAAAATGTAACTGCTAGTTAATAATTCAACATATATATCTTATTATGTACTAATTTGAAGAAAACTGGACAACCTATTCGAATAACAAGGTTAAAAAGTAATAGAAGTAAAAATAGTAGAAGTAAAACTAGAAAGACTTGTGTAAGGGGAAACAACTCGAATGACGCCGTGTACAGCGAATGGCGGTCAGTGGGAATACGCTGTGGCGCAGTGTGCGGCGATTAGCATGGAAAGAGTTAAAAACATAAACTAAATTATGTCAACATGCATAAGACAAATTTAAAACATCAACTTCTAAGTAGTTATCCACTCTTAAAATACATTTAAATTCCAATGCTATGTCTCTCAAAATTCAAATATTTACTTTGACAGATGTTATTATTTCTGCATGACAAATCACTGTCTTTTTCTCAAGGGTTTATTTGTCCTTTTTTCTATAAGAGTGCTTGCAAATTGTCCTCACACAGCTTACTAAGAAGCTGCATAGTCGAGTCAGATCTTTCTGGACAATAACCTACAGCGTTAGAAACCAGCAGTTCTCAACCAGATAAATATTCACAAAGTCAACTCAGCTATTGACTAACTAGTCCAAATTTCATGCTCGCTGCCATCTAGAGAAGAACTGCTGTATAGAACGCCTTCTGGTCAGTTCGTGTTGGTTTGTAGGTGGAGTTCCAACAAAATCACTGTAGCACAGTATGTCATCTAGGGGTGATTTGGTAGGTGGAATGCTGAAGGGAAGTAAAGTCACCTCATCGTGTAAGACATGGCTAAACCAATCAACATCAGTCCAACCATGTTGAAAAGAAAAGTTAGAATGCCTATGGGGGATCCAGGAAGGACAGTTGAAAGCTAAATGAGCTTGATGGTGTCAATTAAAGCAGTGAGTGAAGAAGGATGCAACTGGTCATGAGAGATGAGGATTGGTTACACAAAGTAACCCTCTGTGCTTTGTGCTGAAACCATAGTAATAGAAATTAATCAGCATTATATTAATTAATCTGGAAAATATGCGCTATGATTCGTGGCGACCCAACAGCATAACACTTGGCCAATGTGAGGTGGCTGTACTGGACATCCATTCCTCACATGAGGTAGTATGGGTTTGATGGCAGCTTGCATCAGTATGTCACTAACACTATGTCTTTCTTCGCCTGTCAGAGTCTCATCATACTATTATATGAAGTAAACCAGTATGTATACATATAATTGAATGTTCCCCGTGCCATATGCAACACATCCATGCCGTTAAACTGCTATACAGGAACTGAGTGGGGAACTATGACAATACAAACTTCTAATTATTATCCCTCTTAAAAATACATTTAATTATCTCCCCTGCAAATAGACATCAGAGTGTTTTTCCCTCTACACACATTAAACTTCTTGCACAGAAATTATTAGCTCCCTTATACAGACTGTTATTATTTCCCTTGCACACATGCACATCTAATCATTGTCTTTTTTCTCAGGTGGTTTATTTGACACTGTCTATGCTGATAAGAGTGGCATGATGAAGAAAGGATTGTCCTCCCACACAGCTTCACTTGAGAGAAGCTTTAGCCAGAGTCAGAGTCCAGCAATCTTTCCTGGCAACAATAAACCCAAATACCAGTCGTTGAAACCCAGCAGTTCTCTCAAACCAGCATCATTCAGATTTGGCAACAAAAGTCCAAGCTCAGCTAGTGTTAAGAAAGCTAGCATAGTTGACCCAGATGTTATCATGCTGGGTAGGGATGGGCTAGATAGAAAACTGAACTGTCTGTATCAGGAACGTCCTTCTGGTCAGTTGCGGTGTTTGGTTTGTAGGTGGGAGTTTCCAAGAAAGTATCCACTGCATAGACACATCATGCTGAGGCATCTGAAGATGAGTTTGGTAGGCTGTCCATATTGTCCATTTGAAGGTATTGAGAAGTATAAGGGTCGACACACATCAAGGAAGAGCATAAGGATAAACCAATCAACATCATGTTCACACAACCGGATGTTGAAACTAGGGTCAGACAATTTGTTGATGATATGGCTACTATCGGAGGCAAGTGCCAGGAAGGTTTGATCAGAAAGCCGAAATCTAAAAGTCGGCCGTTGATGGTTGTGCCAAAAGTTGAGAAGCAGAGTGAGGATGAAGAAGAGGAGGAGGAGGAAGATAAGGAAGATGAGGGAGATGAGGATGATGACGATGAGACAAGTAGTGGTAAACAACCTCATGGTGGGTTGGTGGTAGCCATGTTTGTAAGAAAACAACATATTGATGATGATTTTGTTGTCAAGACTGAAGTTGATGATGAATTCGAAGCAGAAGGAAGTGCCATGTTTACAAATAATGATGAAGATGACGGTGAAGGTGACTACAATGAGGACGATGACCCTGGAGCTGATAAGAGCAGCTATGAACCATCATTCAGTTCTAAACTATCTGTGAAGTACCCTCTAGAGAACTCCTACATCCCTGGTTCTTACCGCTCTCCAGCAGGAGGTAAAGCAAAAGCTTTGGATGTGGTCACTAAAATAAAAGTCTTGAAAGCTAAAGAAGGACCTATCATGAAATTCTACTGTGAAAAGTGTAATTTCACATCGTTACACAGGTCAAATATTGTTCGACATATCTACAAGATTCACGAGAAGTATCAGACACACACATGTCCGATGTGTAGCTATCAGACCCTTAGTTTGATGTTGATGGAAAAGCACATAGATAAGACACACAACAGTGGGCATGACCAGGAGGATTCATTCAATCAGATCACTGAACCTAGCACACCTATCATGGGCCCACTGAGCTTTCAGAAGAAAAAGGAGAATGCATCTAGTAAAAGTCGCAATGAAATTTCCTATTGATAACAGCATTGGTGCAGGGCCTAAAAACTTTGCTTGTGCATACTGTTACTATGAAACCAACACTCAGGAGGATATCCTGCAGCACACAAAGGACAACCATTCTCAGGGGGATTATAGTTCCCCAGGAGCCAAGTCTCCGGCATCTGCTTCTAAAACTGATGATCGCTTGGCTGCATGTTGGGACGGGAGTAAGAAAGCAGTGAAGAGAAAGATGCAAGATGAAGATGAAGTGGGAGTTTTCAAGCGAAAGAGGAGGTTCATCTTTGAGAAGGGTAATGAGCTGATTCGTTGTGGGCACTGTGACATTAAGGAAACTTCTATGGCTCGTATGCAGGATCATATCTCATGGGATCATCCAGGGCTGCCATTTCAGGCCAAACCAATCCCTGCTTGGCGCTTCTTGTGCAAGTCTTGTGCAGTTAAAACAATGGCTACCTCCAAGATGAAGTACCACCTAAACCGACACATCAACTACAGACCTTACACATGCGTCACATGCGGGGCATTCTTCCCATCACCAGATCAGTGCAGGAGACATTCCAGGTCGCAAGGTAAGAATTGTGCAGTTCACCTGTCTAGTTATATCAGTGTTTATTGTACACCTACATCACATTTAGACATTCTTACTTTCACAACATCAGTGCCGGAGACAATCCAGGTCGCAAGGTAAGAATTGTGCAGATCACCTGTCTAGTTATATCAGTGTTTATTGTACACCTGCATCACATTTAGACATTCCTACTTTCACATCAGTGTCGGAGACATTCCAGGTCGCAAGGTAAGAATTACTTTGATCACCTGTCTCGTTATATCAGTGTTTATTGTACACCTACATCACATTTAGACATTCTTACTTTCACAACATCAGTGCCGGAGACATTCCAGGTCACAAGCTAAGAATAACATAGATTGCTGTCTAGTTATGTCAGGATCTATTGTACGCCTGCTTCACCTGTACAACATTCAGCACATCACAGGATGGATCTCAAAGCTGATAACAAGGTAAGAATTAAGTAGATTACCTGTCAAGTTGTATCAACAACTTTCATACACCTGTGTCACATGTGGAACATTCTTGCATTTACAAAATCAGTCTTGAAGCAGGTTGAAAGGTAAGAACTAAGTTGATTTACCTGTCTGGTCTTACAAGAACCTTCCACTAGACATGTGTACATACAACCGTCCACTAGACTTATGTGTACATACAACCGTCCACTAGACTTATGTGTACATACAACCTTCCACTAGACTTATGTGTACATACAACCTTCCACCAGACTTATGTGTACATACAACCTTCCACTAGATTTTGTGTACATACAACTTTTCACTAGACTTATGTGTACATAATTCCCCACTAGTATTTTACCCTTCTTATTTGTAGGTCATGAAGAACAATATACATATGTGAGAAACCCTAAGAAGGAATTACGAGTGGAAGAATTACTTGAAGGAACTCGTCAGCTTGCTCTGAAGGTACAAGAAGAAGCAGCCAAGAATCCAGACTTTGATATCTCACAGACAGAATCTTTCATCGCTATGTTCCAGGAGTCCAGGGGCAACTTGAAGAGAACTCTCTCCCCAGGAAGTTCCAAGAAAGCAAGAAGGCTGACCAAGCGGATGGTGGTGAGGACAACAATCAAGAAGTTGGTAAGTCATTTTGTACTCAACATTTTAAGGGGATCGGTCTTGAAAATCAAGAATCTATTTTCGTTGTTTCATATTAATATAAAATTTGTATAAGCATTTTGAAAGAGTATGACTTAGAATAGTAGAAAATTAGTAAAAATATGTCAAGGTTCCATGGAAACAATAAAAATGGCCAAAACAAATTTCAAATCTAAGGCTCTGAATCTAATGAAGTAAATGAATCTGTTTTCACTTAAGTGAATTGTAATATCTAAAATATTACACATGATTTTTAGATATATTAAATATTTAATTTTATAAATTTTGAAAATTCTCAAAATGTGGTCAAAAAGCTGTTTTTGGAGGGTGTGTTTACACAAAAATTCATAAAAATGTAATATTTAATATATCCTAAAAGGATCAGTAATTTTGTAGATATTACATTGGCACTTGAGTGAAAACGAATTCATTTATATTCATTAACTAGAGCTCGATTGAAATTTTGTGTAGCGCCATTGTATTGTTCATGGCAACGCTGCTTTTTTTCTAATTTTCTACTATTCTAAGTCATAATCTTCAAAATGTTATACAAATTCTAATTAATACCAAAGCAAAGAAAATAGTTTCCAGACCAGAGTCCCCCCTTAAACTTAGACACCAAGTACAAGTAGTGGTAATAGTGTGTAGGTGTTCTCTGTGTACTCAACATTCTTAAACTTAGACACCAAGTACAAGTAGTGGTAATAGTGTGTAGGTGTTCTCTGTCTACTCAACATTCTCCATCTTGAACCCTTTAAGTGGTAGTGGTTGTGGTAATTGTAATCTGTGTTTTCAATAATCTCGATCCTTCAACTTGCCTTGTTCCAATAAAGATTATTTACTAGTCCCAGATAAAGATATTTTACTTGTCTTGTCCCAGATGAAGATATTTTACTTGTCTTGTCCCAGATGAAGATATTTTACTTACCCTGTCCCAGATAAAAAATATTTTGCTTGCCATGTCCCAGATAAAGATATTTTACTTGCCCTGTCCCAGATGAAGATATTTTACGTGTCATATCCCAGATGAAGATTTTTCACTTGTCATGTCCCAGATGAAGATATTTTACGTACTCGTCCCAGATGAAGATATTTTACATGCCATGTTCCAGTAACAAACTTTTGTTAAAATTTACAGAGCAGCAAGTCACCACAGACTGCTGGGGTTGAGCAAGATGTCACTATCAAGTGTTATAACTGCGAGTTTACATCAGGTAACGTCAGCAATGTCAACATCCACCACAAAGAAGCCCATCCTGGTAAGAAATTTCTGTGGACGGAGCTGGACAGAGGCTTCACATGTGATAGTACCGGGGAGGCACTTGTGGATTGTGACTCTGTCCCAGGAACATCCTCGGATGTTGGGTATACCACACGTATGACCCTTGGATCCGGAAGCAACACTATGAGGTGAGCTTTCTAAGAAACACAATTTTCTTTATGTGTCTGAAGTCGGAGTAAGGCTCGTCTGAGTGACGAAGGACACTGGTGATAAGGAAAGCATGCCTTCATGCAAAATTCAGTTAAAGGTGCCATTTTAGGTGCCATGAGTACGCCTCAATTTGTAGAGGGGAATTTTTTTCCTGTAATATTTGGTTATTAAGCTGACAACATTTTTTTAGATCTTTATTCTGTTTAGTCTTCACCAGCAGATGTTAAAGGATATACATGCTGATTGTTCCTATGACTTGCTGGTTGAACACAGTCCTCATTCTGCACCACAGGTTCCCAGCTCTACCCATGCAACATTTGATCTCAATCCTCTCCCTCCCACTACCAATGCTCATCTATCATGGTATAGATGTGTCATCAATTGATGTGTCCTCATCCAACATTAGGCCACGGACCATCAATTTACATCCAACACTCCATCTATAGGTGATTTTTGTGATAGATTTTGCTTTTATTTGGTGCACACTGTTTTCTTTTTCTTCTTCATGTGATTGCTATTTGAATAATTATGTTGTCAGATGTGTTCTTATCATGAAATCAACTCTTGTCTGGTGCCCTGTAGCTTTGAAGGTAGTGATTTGTTTTTTATCATCCCTTTCTAGGGAGGATGTGCAGTCTTGCAGGACATGTTCTGTTGTTTGATAAGAATTGCCACAGGGACACAGAAGTTTGCTTTCTTATTACTGCATGCATACCTACCATGATATATCATCTGGTGTCATTTTATTTAATGCTATCATAAAGTGGGCGTTTGTAGCCCAAGAGATAGTGAGCTCAATCGCAACCCAAGCGTACCTGGTTCAAACTCAGCGGCAGGCAGTTTTAAAACATGCTGTGTGTTTTTTATCATCCCTTTCTAGGGAGGATGTGCAGTCTTGCAGTACATGTTCTGTTGTTTGATAAGAATTGCCACAGGGACACAGAAGTCTGCTTTCTTATTACTGCATGCATACCTACCATGATATATCATCTGGTGTCATTTTATTTAATGCTATCATAAAGTGGGCGTTTGTAGCCCAAGAGATAGTGAGCTCAATCGCAACCCAAGCGTACCTGGTTCAAACTCAGCGGCAGGCAGTTTTAAAACAAATTTGTGTGCTTGGAATTTTTACGAAAGGTAAAAATAGACCTCCCCATTCAGAAAGCAATGGCAAACTACTGAACATATAAGTAGTACATAGAAAATCAACGACTCGTTTACTGTGGTTGATGGCAACGTCCTGTAAAGGATATGCCATGATTTTCATTTTCATCATAACAAATATAAGTAAAAGTCATGTGATGAGATCTCACCAGGTGTAATTTTTTTCTATTGTTTGAACAGATTTAAGTGCAAGACATGTGACTTCTCATCCTATGTGATCCAGGCTATGAAGTCTCATCTCAAGTCTCATCAACCGAAAGGATTTATTTGTCCTTACTGCAGTCGGTCTTTCTCAGGAAAGTACGTATTAACACGTTGTATTTGCTAACAAACTTTCTCTCGTTCGACCACAAACACTTCTTATTTACGCTAAATACTTTTGTTCATTCATTCATTTGTTTATTCACACACTGAGCATCGGATTTGATCTGTGATCTACTAACTTGACCACACACACCACTACAGATTTGACCACACACTATGATCTACTAACACACTATGATCTACTAACTTGACCAAACATTGTGACTTATTGACTGAACTTATTTTCATGATTCTTCAGGGAGAAATTAATGCGACATCAGTACTGCTTACACAAGGGACAACCACTGTGGGTTATTCATCTGCGAAGATGTGGGGTGACTGGGTCTACATCAGTTAAGAAAGGCAAAGGTAACGTTGCCTTTGAGGATACTAGCATCTCTATAAAGGAGGAAGGGATACCACAGACAGAAGAAAGTGACCAGAAGGAGACAGACAGCACTGAACAATGTAAGAAAGATTGACATGTTTTGCATGCTCATTCATCTATTCCCCCAACCTGTGTATCCTTGATGTGTAGAGTTGTGATTAGAGGTATTAGCTGACTTCCTGCATGAGATGATTTCTGTTAGAATGTTTGATCTTAGCTTCAGACCTTGCATATCTTCTCAGATTTTTTCATGCTTATAGTAGATATATATATCTGTACTTATTTATATATATATATATAAATACTGAATGGGGATACAATCACAACTGTAAAATAGTTGATATTCAGGATTGATAGAGTTTCTAAAAGGGAGATCTTGTTTAGTAGGTAAGTTCTGTTTAGTGGTAGGTCCTGCCAGGGCTTGCAAGGGGAGCAAAATATAGTAACACTTCACCCACATGGCATGTCGTAAGACTGAGATAGAGGCGTATGTAAGCTACCATAGTAAATAAAAAGTGGAGCAGAAATAGGATGTGCTGGCCTACTTGAAGGTGCATAACTGGCACAGCTTACAATAGCTCTTAGGTTTAGATCACATACAAATCACAAAGAGTGGTTTAACAAAGTGGTCGATATGGAGCATTCAAAGAAGAAGTGGTAGGTCCTAACTTTAAGTCAAGGTCCTCTTACTGTGGATTACCTTATACGCACAGATGACTCATTTCAAATAGTGTCATGGGCTTTGAACAGCTCTTTTTCTTTATTAAAACACAGTTAAGACCACAACCTTTTCATAATACAAAAAGAACCTCTGAAGTCGGAGATGGAATGCTTGTATGACAGGGAACATTGATAACAAGGAAACAGTCCTTCATGCAAAAATCAATCAAACATGATACAAGGCACCCTGACTAATCTGAATTCATAGCGGGTGAATGCAAGAAAAATAATAATACAAAGAAAACTAAGAGATTATATCCCACTGACAAAGCAAAATGCCAACACAAAATTACTATAAAAATCAAGACATTAAAAATGTTGCAAATTTTAATATTTTGCTGCTGTAATTAGCAATGGAGATTGTACAAAAGAAATCAAGAGACTAGTCATGAATTTGATAGATCAAAGACTATTAAAGGCTAGGCTAGCAGGTCATAAACAACTAATCCCATACAGGAGATCAATAGAGATGAAATTCCAGGTTAGCAGCATCAGACAGCTATATACTGAAGATAGTTTCTGCTGAATTATTAATATTTAGAATGTATTATATTTTACATTAGTTCCAGCTTGTTCGAGATTATTTAATATTTCATATGACTTCAGCATGTTCCATGTAGATTATGTAATCTTTCATAATTGGTTCAGCATGCTCATGTAGATTATGTAATATTTTCATATGATTCCAGCATGTTCCATGTAATATAATTTTCTTATTATGAATCAGATGTTCCATGTAATTATGAAATCTTCTTCATAATTTGGTCCAGCATGTTCTATGTAGATTATGTAATATTTTCATATGACTTCCAGCATGTTCCATGTAATGTAATTTTCTCATAATTGAATCCAGCATGTTCCATATAGATTGTGTAATCTTTCTTCATAATTGGTCCAGCATGTTCTATGTAGATTTGTAATCTTTCTTCATAATTGAATCCAGCATGTTCCATGTAGATGTGTAATCTTTTCATAATTGAATCCAGATGTTCCATATAGATTGTGTAATCTTTTTCATATGAATCCAGCATGTTCCATGTAGATTGTAATCTTTCTTCATAATTGAATCCAGCATGTTCATATAGATTATGTAATCTTTTCATATGAATCCAGCATGTTCTAGTAGATTATGTAATATTTTCATATGACTTCCAGCATGTTCCATGTAATGTAATCTTTCTTCATAATTGAATCCAGCATGTTCCATGTAGATTGTATAATCTTTCTTCATAATTGGGTCCAGCATGTTCTATGTAGGCTATATTATTTTCTAATATTAGTTCCAACATGTTCTATCGAGATTATACAATATTTTCTAATATTATTTCCATTTTCATGAGTTATCAATATTTTCAATATTGTTCCATGTTCTATCGAGATTATACAATATTTTCTAATATTAGTTCCATGTTCTATCGAGATTGTGCAATATTTTCTAATATTAGTTCCAACATGATCTATGTAGATTATGTAATATTTAAGAAAAAAATATGAGATTGAAATATACCATGAGACCAAGAAAACGGTGGAAATACAACATTAAAGTAGACCTAGAAATACTCGGTCAACAACTCGGAAGAGAAGGCTAATGAACGAAGGCAGGTGATATCTGCAGAAATGAACCTCAAAGACTGAAGAAGAACTATTGCTACTGTTACAACAGCTATAGCTGCTATTGGTTCTACTATTACTACACTACTTCTGCTGCTATTGCTAAATATTTTGAATCAATTATTGCCTGGTTCATAGAAATGTCTGCAGGATTTATAGTTTTTGATAAATGTGACAACAAAATCAAGCGTATGTTTCTCTAGTTAGTATATTTCTGGCTAAAATCTCTTTGACTGATATTTTTCATTAGTTTTTTTATATTTGAAGTTAGAGTCTTGCTGATATTTTCCATTGTTTAGTATAAGTGTATACTACAAGCAGTTTCACTATGAACATCATGGCAGTAATTAAAGCGATTGTCTGGCCGGAGTCATGACTTTTATCCATGCATGTTTTCTCAGTGACTCAATGAGTGTTCAAGAAGAATGAAACTAGCCGGTGCTTGGAGACTGGTTGGAGTCGCTCAGGAGGTCTAGGCTGACAGAAATCAGTTTTGTTTTTGTGCCAGGGCATGTAGCTGTAGGGGAAATGAGCGTGCCGATAGGCTTGCAGGTATGGCTGCTGTAAAAAACGGACGAGCAAAGGACCAGGCTGATATTCTAAATTCCCTAAGAAAGAGAGGACATGTAAATGATTCAAGTAATAATGATAAATCTACAACACTAACCAGACTACAAGAATACCAAGTCAAATGTGGTGTAGCGAGACAAGAGCACTATACTGGTAGCCAAAAAAGAATAATAAACCAACAAAGAACCAATGTCATTAGTTGCCACATGCTGGGAGACATACTGAGGAGGAAATTGGAGCACTTATGGACTAATTGATTGGATTTGCAGTGATGATGAACCACCGACTAAACTAAACAAAACTAGTTCGAATCTTTTCAGTATTTACCAATTAGAGTTCAGTATATTTCTGGCTAAAATCTGACTGATATTTTTCATGTTTTTAAAAAAATGTTTCAAGTTAGAATCTTGCTATATTCCATCGTTTAGTAAAAGTGTGTGTATATATATATATTTATATATATTCCTCTTGTACTATTATACGCTACATAGGGACTGCAAGTAATTTCTCCATACCACTTTGTCCTGAGCAAACCGCTATATTCTGAGTAACTGCTCAATCTCTTCCATGGAATTGAATCATATTTTTTGCTTCTCTCAGCAAAGTTCGTTTCATGGTTTCTATAGGGTGTCCTCTCTTTCTTGAACCCTTTGCCTGCTACTTCAATGCCTGCTTTGCTATTCTTTGATCATTTTTTCTAAGAGTATGCATTTTTTGCAGACATCTATTTTCAAATACATTCAACTTACTTTCCTTATCTTAAGTAATTATCCAACTCTTGGTGGCATATGTTAAGATTGATACAACATTATATATATATATATATATATTCTATGTTAGTTGCACTTGGTCTTCTTCAATTGAGTGTGATTTGTTCAAATATAGTTTTACTTAGAGATAGTGATGTTGATGAAAGCTAGTCTAGTCAAACTGTCATAGATTTCTGTTTTTTTCTTCCCAAGATGATGTGAGTATCATGTTTCTTCTTGTTTCTTTGATGAACATTTACATTTTGGATTTGTTCAGATTTGACTTTTCTCAGTCTTTGTTTGACTGCATGCTTCTTTTCTTTTTGTTTACATTAATTGTGAATTGAAATTTTATGTTTATGAATTGAAATAATGTTTAATGAATTGAAATGTTACATGACACGAATCAAAGTCTTGTATGAAATGATTGAAGCGATACGCTTAATTAATTGAAATTTAAGTGACACGAATTTAAATGGCACTTCTTATGAATTGAAATGTTGGTGACATAATTGAAATGACACATTTCTTGAATTGAAATATTAGTGACATGAATTGAAATGTTGGTGACACAAATTGAAATGTTAATGACATGAATTGAAATGTTGGTGACATGAATTGAAATGTTAGTGACGTGAATTGAAATGTTAGTGACATGAAATGAAATGTTGGACATGAAATGAAATGTTGGTGACATGAAATGAAATGTTGGTGACATGAATTGAAATGACACATATCATGAATTGCGATCTTACTTTACCCCAGTTGAAATAGTAAGTTTCATAACTTGAAATATTACATTTCATGAATTGTGATCTTATTTTACCCCAGTTGAAATAGTAAGTTTCGTAATATGAAATATTACCTTTCATGAATTGAATAAGCAGTCTTTGATAGCGAAGTTGATAATACCCTGCATTAGTCACACTGTACCATGGAAATACCATGGTTCGAAGACAACTTTTACCAAAACTTTGCGGTGTGGATACAGTTTGCGGTTGTACTACAGGAAACCCTGATCCTTTATCTGGGAATCTAAATTACAAGTACCTCTGAAGTTGGAGTAAGTCTTCCCAGAATAACAAAGTGACACTGACGATAAGGATAAGGAAAGCAATCCATTCATAAATTAGTGAGAGGCACCATATTAAGTGCTATGACCACGCCTGAACTCATATTTGGCGATCGAACAAATGAATAAAAATGTTAGATGTGAATTACCAGACTTATTTGAGAATAGTAACAGAAGTAAATAATAGTCCATGAGTGAACCATCCTGTTTATATATGCTTATGTTTTTTTTTTGGGCATGTTTGTGCATTTCATTTTATTCAACATATTCAACTGTATAAACCTGAATATTTTTCCATTTCTTTAGTTTTTTTGTGCTGTTTGCTTTTTGTCTTACTTGAACCCATTTAGGGCTGAGAAAAATTGAGCTTTCCATTTAATGAAGCTAGAGCCATTTCTTTAGAAAACAAATATGAGTACTGTAAGAATTTGGAAAAAAATCTAATAGGAATATTGGAACCCTAAATAGGTATAGAAAAGTATATATATTCTGAGAGAAAATATACTGAAGTATTATTCTATGAATCTTTCAAGTTAATTTATCATGTTTGGAGACAATTATATAAGTTAATTTTCATATTGTACATACAAAAATATGCTTGCCGATACATTGAAAAAAATACTAAACAATAAAAAAAAAGTATATTATACTCACAGAATAGGTTTTTATTCCATGCCTGAATCTCGAGAGAATTGCTATTTCAGAACATTCTATTAAGTTCCCTTACCCCAGAGCAATTCAAGTCTACCTCATTATACTGGCCATGATTGAAATATTTGTTAGTCACAGAAAAATATTTACTATAAATAATATATTCTGCCAAACGTAATGTAAACGAGCTTGTAGCTTTCAAAATGGACAACTAAACATATTAGGAATAAATCTGAGCTTTTCTTTGGCGGAGCTATTTAAAAACTAGCCATTCAGATCACTTGTTATAAGGAGGGTCGATATTTCAGCAGGCCCGGCTTTCTCGCTAGATCAGTGGCTACAAACAAATCAGCTTTATCATCCCAAGAGAGTTAATGAAAACATTTCCTTGTTTAAACATTCATTCAGTTCTCATCTTACACTTGTTTTCCTTTTTTTAAAATCTGTTATCTAGTTTTGCTGTCTTCTTGTCTATGTCTAATATTATAGAACTTGTGAACACTTGTGTTGACAATGTAGACACAGATATGAAGATTAACTGATTCACTACCGGTGTTTTTCGCTCTGGACGGAATTATTTTTTAGTGTCCAAAATATTGCACACATACTTTAGCTAAACTAAAATATTGTTTCTAAATATGATTTAAAGTTGAACTTATTATATATCAAATTAAAGATAAACAAATGTACTTTCATAAAATATTTATTGTGTCCAAAAATATAATGTTGTGTTGACTATTCTTTCTTTCTCGAATCCTGTATGCCTCACAGCGCAGGTCAGGAAGAGATTTCTAAAACGGGCCCTTCGTAGATAGTCTCTTTCGTCGCCTCTGTTATCTCTGAGGTCCATCTTTTGTGTGGCCGGCCTTTTGCTTTGTACCCATTGTATCGGAGCAGCATTGCTCTTTGGGGTGCACTGTCTGATGGTAATCTGCTTACGTGACCGAACCATTTAATTTGTTGTTTCTGATGAAGTCTAGTACTGATGTTGTACCCACTTTTTCCTGATGTCTTCATTTCTCAACCGGTCTCTTCTTGTTACACCCAGCATTCTGCTAGACACTTCATCTCTGTTGTGACTAGTTTTCTTCTATCGCTTGTTGTCAGCGTCCAGGTTTGGCACTGGTAACATAATGTGGAGAAAAATATTGTGTTGAACATTGCTCTTTTTGTGTTCATGGTGACGTGTTTGCATCTTAAAATTGGCGCCATTTGCCCTATCATTTGATTTGCTTTGTTGCATCTGTGTTGAATTTCATTAGTTATTCTTCCATTTGCTGAAAAAATGCTCCCAGGTATGTGAAATCTTTTACTTGATTTAGTAGATGATTATCGATGGAGATGTTGTAGTGTTTTCCTCTCTGGCGAATGTTGTGTTGACTATGCTTGACAAATATTAGCATGTATTAAAATAAATAATTGAAATTGTGAGAACAAAAATCCAACTTTTCAAGGGCCTTGATGAACATTATGTGGAATAAATCAGTCTAACTGTTCTCTTTATATATGTAATCCATTTATGAATACACAAACATTAAGAAAATAGTGAAGGGGTGTATGGTTTATTAACTGTTCACAAAGTAGCATCATGAACATTCATAAAAATCGTTAGATTGTTACGGTCACAGGGTATCTTAAAATGAATGATAAACTCCGTTTCAATTATACTTCTAGCATAAGCCAGGCTGATATCTATTCGTTATCGTTTACACATCAGTTCTAAGTAGTTTCCAGTTAATATAAATCTTCAATCGGAGCAAAAAATAATAAAAACTCAACAAAATAGTAATCGTCTTTTGAGCGACGCGTAGTCCAGGCAGATAAAAAATAGTTACACTTGAGTGTTCCACGGTACGGAATCAGTTAAGTACTTTAGACAATACATAATTGATGTTTTATATATATATTAAACAACAAGCTTAGGGGCCTACCAAACCAATGTACAACATATACACGTTCTTGGCAAAGATCAAACATATCACAAAGAGTGATTAAAATTGGTCATAAAGAACGAACGCAAAGAAGAAGAAGAAACATCAAGCCTGTTTAGATTTGAATGTAGGTTAGAACAAAATAAAGATATTTCAGAATGCACTTTTGCTGTTTCTCCAGGAAATCCATCATCTTTTTTAAAAGAAATTGTTGGTCTGGAAATGAGATTTATGAAGTGAATTTGTTTAAATTATTCTCGATAATAGGTAGACTGTGTAAAACTATATACAAAACAGTGCTAAATCAAAATATGAAATAAGGTAGTTTAACTAAGTACAACAATAAAGTTGACCAAATAACTGTTTATCCCTTAAAGGATTCACTATTGGTTAGCGGCTACTTAATCAACATCATTGCATTCTGGGCAGACCTATCAGTTTTCCTCAGTAGATGTCAAAGGTTCGCAATGTGATGGTTTCTGTGGCTTGCTTGTTAAACACACTCCTGATACTACAAAGTTCTACTCATAACATTGTTTCCAAATTCCTTAAACATGGTATAGATGCATCATTATGTGCTGTGTCCTCATCTAAAACAAGAGAATAAAAAGTTTTACAAGTCTAAGGAGAAGCACTGGAGCCAATGAATATAATCAATAAATAGACAGCGAACAAGTGTTAGAGGCTCACGGAAAAAAACCAAATTACCAAACACATGATTGAAACCACAAATCATTATTTCTTACAACACCGATTACCTAGCTCTACAGATAAGCATTGATAAGAACACAACTAGCTAGGTAATGGGCGCCATAAGAAATAAGGGTTTCAGTTAGGAATATCTTCATTGCACTCGGACATGTCCATAGGTGCTCCGAATATATATACTTTTCTCTAAGAATATGTATACTTTTCTATACCTATTTAGGGTTCCAATATTCCTATCAGAATTTTCTAAATTCTTACAGTACTCATTTTTGTTTTCTAAAGAAATAAGGGTTTCAGGTTCGAATCCCGTGTTTGGTAATCTGTTTTTATCTGGAAGCTTCTAATACTTCTTCTCAGTATATTTATTGATCACCCAACAAACAAACAAACAAACATAGTACTTTCTTCTTAATCTATCTTGAACATACAAAATAGAAATGCTTTTAATGCTCCATCACCCATCACCCTCACTCCCACGAATACCTGGTATGGATATAAAGGGTAGAAAATACCAGATGATATATGATAATATTAGACTCTTTAGTGTTAACAGCACCAGGAATGATAAATCTTGGTTAACAGCACCAAGAGAACTATAACAAGGAACATATCTGTTAGCAGGCGTGAATCAATAGTGTGTTAAACTATACTTAAATGTTTCAGCCCTATTTTTGAACAGGTATCCCATCATGCTGTGCATGTATCCCATCATGCCAAGCATGTAAACAAAATAGCTGAAGTTACAAATTTGCCAGTATGATCACAGTTGATAATAAAAAAAAGTTTGAAGAAATGATTGATCTAAAATTGCAATTTGTTGAGTTGGAACAAAATCCAGAAATGGTTGGTTTAGAGATGTAGTTTTATCGCTCATTGTGGAAAAGTCAAAAAATTATAATTAAGTTTGTTAATGCATTAAGCTGGGGGTGTTAGGACAATGGCTGTTAAGATAGGGGTGCTGAGCCATGTATTAGGGGAGTCCGTGTTTTTACAATGGCTGTTAGGACAGGTGTGTTGGGGTAGTTCGTGTTAGCGTAGTCTATGCTTGGACAAGAGGGGTTAGGACAGATGTGTTAGAGTAGTCCATGTTTGGACAATGACTGTTAGGACAGATGTGTTAGGGTAGTTCATGTTACAGTAGTCCATGTTTGGACAATGGCTGTTAGGACAGATGTGTTAGGGTAGTTCGTGTTACATTAGTCCATGTTTGGACAATGGCTGTTAGGACAGATGAGTTAGGGTAGTTCGTGTTACATTAGTCCATGTTTGGACAATGGCTGTTAGGACAGATGTGTTAGGGTTGTACATGTTTGGATAATGGCTGTTAGGACAGATGTGTTAGGGTAGTACATGTTTGGATAATGGCTGTTAGGACAGATGTGTTAGGGTAGTTCGTGTTACATTAGTCCATGTTTGGACAATGGCTGTTAGGACAATGTGTTAGGGTAGTTCATGTTTGAACGAGGAGGGCTAGGATAGATGTGTTAGGGTAGTCCATGTTTGGACTAGGGGGTTTGGGACACATGTGTTTGGGTAGAGGTATTATTTGTTACAGTATCAATAATATTTTGTTTCATCTTTTGTTTCCTGGATGGGAGTAGGTATCAGTGGCACCTTGTAAATGACAGCTTTTCCAGATTTTTCTATACAGAATATCAGATGTGAGATTTTGGTTAGTTATTATTTATTTTTATTTTTTTATATCTCTTAAACTTTTTACCATCAGATCATTCTCTCTCTCTCTCTCTCTTGTTTTCTCTCCTATCTCTTTTTCAATATTTATGCTATGTGCCACACCAGCTAGCTTAGCCGGTCATATACCTTCCCGACTGTCTGTTATATTGACACATTGTAGTCCGCTGTTTCTTCTATCATTCATTTTATCTGTTTGTCACAGTGTAGTTTTAAAAGATTGTCAATATTGCAAATCGTCTGTGTGGTGCTGGGGCCCATAGGGAAGCAAAGAATAGTACAACTGCAACCTACAATGCAGGTTGTTAGAGGCAACTGATGTAGGCCCTAGGGATGCTACCTAGTAAATAAAAAGCAGCACAGAAATTGGATGTGCTGGCCTACTTGTAGGTGCATAGCTGGCACAACATACAATCGCTCTTAGGCTCAGATCACATACAAATCACACAGAGTGGTTGACAAGTGGCGATATGGAGCGTTCAAGAAGAAAGAAGATATTGCAAATTAGTTGAATGTCCTCTGCTAGTCCTAAATGTCTTTGATCAGCTGCACATCCCATAACATCGAAATAGCTAATGCAATAGATCACTGGACATGCTTAAATGCTCCTGGAAATTATAAAACTGATAAGTTGGCAATGAAAGGATCAAATCAAGATTAATCATTACAGCAAAACTATTCTACAAAGTCAAAAAAGGAATAACTGTCTTTACTGCCTGTAATACTTGCTTTTAGGTGGTGCAGGACTTGAGGAGGGGGAGAGATAGGGACATGAGTCCGTGAAATTTGATGGCATGGCTAGTGCAGTCGTCGCAAAACTGTTCAAGTTAGATTTTGTCGCTTGGCCCTACAGAAAATAACTCATTTGCCGACCGGGATTGTACCAAGGTCTCCCGAATGGGGCAGCACGCTGATCATTAAAACGGACGCTCCATCTACAAATTTCAAACAGATTATAGAGACAGCAAATAAAGATGCGAACAGACTAATTGAAACAGTCTAATTGGAACATTATGATAGAGGTCTACTTGACCTCTATGAATTTTTTGAGCTCAAATCCAACACATACCATTTACTAATGACAGGAACAGACTGCAACCTCAATGCACTCCAAAGTGCTAACTATATATTGACCCCTTTGTCCTTCTGAACGTATTTATGGGCTCGTGTTTTATATGGTGATGTAAGCCATTATACTAGCTAATTCCATCCATATACACTGCAATACAAGTGCATCTGGAGGTAAAAAAATGCAGAGTGAAAAGGTTAGCTCACCACCTCTTTGGTTGCAAAACATTGAATGATGCCAAAAACATGTTTCTTCCTCCGAAGTCATATAATTGGGACACAATGTTTAAAACAAATCACCATCTTACAGAGACGCTCATATATCGGTACATGCCAATAGAATGAAGTGCAAGACCGTGAATTGTGTTGGATCATTGAAGAATGTGACATAAAAAATAATAATTGACAAACATATGGAAACTGTCATACAACAATCTTCACTAAAGAACATGAACTAAATGCTGCTAGAACATTGGAAGAAGGAGAATATAACAAGCCCTCCATAACTCAAGTCAGTTATATTTGATATGTTCTTTGTTCTTCATCATCAGCTCTTTTATATTTATCATATGATATGTTTTTTATTTTTTTTATTTGAGTCCATTAACGTTTTTTTATTTATTAAAAACTAAAGTAATTTCACACCTGATATTGTGACCTTGACATTCACTATAATGTTGGTATCATCAGAAAGTAGGAATAACAATAGCAAGTTTATGTATGTTGATCATGGAGAAAACTTTGTATTTTTGTGTGTTAACATTGGCAGTACATCAGAGTAAGCATCTGAGTAAATAGAGAAATTATCATAGTAAGCATCCAAGTAAGTAGAGAAATTATCAGAGTAAGCATCCAGGTAAATATCAGAGTAAGCATCCAAGTAAATAGAGAAATTATTAGAGTAAGCATCCGGGTAAATATCAGAGTAAGCATCCAAGTAAATAGAGAAATTATAAGAGTAAATATCAGAGTAAGCATCCAAGTAAATCGAGAAATTATCAGAGGAAATATCAGAGTAAGCATCCAAGTAAATAGAGAAATTATCAGAGTAAATATCAGAGTAAGCATCCAAGTAAATAGAGAAATTATCAGAGGAAGCATCCAGGTAAATATCAGAGTAAACATCCAAGTAAATAGAGAAATTATCAGAGTAAGCATCCAGGTAAATAGAGAAATTATCAGAGGAAGCATCCAGATAAATAGCAGAGTAAGCATCCAAGTAAATAGAGAAATTATCAGAGTAAGCATCCAGGTAAATATAGAAATTATCCAAGTAAGTAAGAAATTATCAGAGTAAGCATCCAGGTAAATAAATTGAGTAAGCATCCAAATAAATAGAGAAATTATCAGAGTAAGCATCCAGGTAAATATCAGAGTAAGCATCCAAATAAATAGAGAAATTATCAGAGTAAGCATACAAGTAAATATCAGAGTAAGCATTCGAGTAAATATCAGAGTAAACATTTGAGTAAATATCAAAGTAATTTTTTAGTTTGTAGAGTAAGTATTAGTAAAATGATGTCCAGTTCTAGAACTTGAGAGTCTATATCGCTTTCCTCCATTGTAAACAGTTGCCTGTATGTTGCTGGGGCTCTCAAGGAATCAAAGAAATATTAACATGCACCTACAGGGCATGTAAATCATAAGAGGCGACTGAGGTAGGGGGAGGAAGCTACCCTAGTAAATAAAAAGCGTCACAAAAATCGGATGTGCTGGCCTACTTGTAGGGGCATAACTGGCACAACATACAATCGCTCTTGGGCTCAGATCACATACAAATCACAAAGAGTGCTTAACAAGTGGCCGATATGGAACGTTCAAAGAAGAAGAAGAGGAAGTACTTCAGTGAGGTGTTGTTCTGGATTCAGTCACTCCATCTTTTTTTGCATGGTCTTCCATTGTTGTCAGGTGACCAAACATTTTATGCTTTTGTTCCTTTTAGAAATAGTATGACTAGTTTCATTGTGTGGTCTACTTTCTTTCTTCTTTTCTAATTGTTATCTCTCATTGTTATTCAGCAATTCTTCTAAGACATCTCTGTTGTGATTTGCCTCTTATAAGCTGCTATGAGCGACCATGTTTGTGACATTGATAGTATAATTAAGTATATATGCTGCTACTAAACCCAACCTAATATTTAACAAATTTCACACCAATTTATATATATATATATATATAAATTGGACAAATTGCAGATCACATACTTTTGTATCAATTAATTTTTCTTCCTCCGTCTTGTCTTCCACTTATCTGTCCTGTTTTCCACTCATTCTTTCCCCCATTTATCCATAATTTATTTGTTCATTTATTCATCTGTCAATTTTTACATTGTAGTCTTATAGATTCCTTTTGTGTTTACACAGCACTGAGGATAACAGGACAGACCTCTACAGTGTTCAGTGATGCTCCCATTACCTTTGTGTGCTGTCAGTGTCCCTACTCGTCTGAGAGCATGTATCACTTTGGTCTTCACTTAGTGCAAGAACACTCAGAGTTTCAACATAATGTTCAAGACCCATCTAGGAATTCCCTGCTGCCTTCCTCTTCAAATCCTGAAACATATCCCTCATCAGATCATGAACCACATCCTGATATCCTGAACTTTATTTGTGGATATTGTGACTTCAATTCCTGTGATAGATTAAGTGTGGAGCAACACCAGGTGTCAGACCACAACTCTCTAGAGTCGAAGATATCAGAACCAAGTGCTAGAGAAACTTCTGGCAACAAGGACAGAAATCTGACATTGCCACTCAATTTCAAACCTAGCGTCACAGTTGAGAGAATCCCTGATTCTGTTCTCAACCAGTACAGGTGTTCTCAGTTTGAGGATGATGATGATGAAAGTGAAGAAGATAATGTAGATGTTGATATCGTTTCTTGTGGTGACGGAATCGGACAAAGATCAACTGATGATACACTTGATGTGAACAGTGATAATTTAAATCAGGATATACTAACACCATGGACTGTTTCAAAGCAGGACATAGAAGATAATAATGATGATGAAAATAGTAATAACAATAAAAAGTTTATAGAGACTGATAATGGATCAAACCCTGGAGCTGATCCTTTTGGTGGTCATCTCAACCTGGCAACAGATTCTGACGAGCTGGCCAGACAGTTAGGATTGGTTGAAGATGAGACTTCCTGTGTACTTGGCTCTGAGACAGACATGATGATAATGCAGTTTGGTGGAATTGTGGACAATAAAGGGAATGATTTAGATGATGAGGACAATGACGGTGACAGAGCTGAAAGTGAAGATGAGGATCTTGATGAAAATATGGGTGTGGTGCCAACAGATCTGAACAGTTTGTCAGTTTTCTCCAGCAAGGATCCAACATTGTTTGCTGTTCAAGATAAAGGTGATGATGATGATGACGAGGAGGAAGATGATGTTGATAATGATGTGACTTTTGACAATGTTGACAATGACATAATGTTGACATCACCACTACCCATGATTTCTCTTGGCGACAGTGTATCAATATCACCTAGCAACATGGATGTTGATGATGGTGATGATTCAATGGACATGGGGAATGAGATGACCATCAAGGATGTGGACATCAGTTCTGAGATGTTGTTAGATTTGTGAACAGTTGAGTGATGTTGAGATATAACAGTGTTATTAGATTTGTGATTACAGGGAGATGATCACAGTCTTACATCTGGGAGTAGTGGTGGTGGGAGCTACTGAGCAAAGAGATGTTAGAAATCCCATACTCTCACCAGTGGCACAGTAACCGCCATTTGAGACACTGTCAGTTATGACGCTAGCTGTCAGTTGTGACACTAGATCTCAATGTGACCCTTGATGTCATTTGTGACACTAGATGTCAGTTGTAACACTGTCAGTAGTAACACTAGCTGTCAGTTGTCTCAATTTTTGTGACACTAGCTGCCAGTTGCCTGACACTGTCTCTTGTTTTGTTAATATATTTTACTGTAGTATTCCAAGTTTTGTATTCATTTTAATATATCTAATTTAATAATGTAAAACATGTTATTGTCCCAAATTTCAAATTAATTGTTATAAAGAAATAATTAAAGAAATAAATTCTCATAGACTGGTTTATGATTTGTTTGTGTGTTGAGGTCGAGAACAAAATCTGTGTCTCATTGTGGTGAAAACAAATAATGACACTGATAAAACAAACATGACCAACAAAATAATATATTTTTCTACCAACAATTTGTTACCAGTGCTAAATTTGGTCTCTTACAGCAACACACCACAGAAAGCTTACCACGTGTGAAATGAAATGCTTGAGGAAGGCAGTGGGAGTCACCAGGAAAGATAGACTTCGAAATGAGGACATCAGAAGCAGGGTGGGCATAACTTCTTGTACTGAATACATTGAAAGACAACAAATGCAGTGGTTTGGACATTTAATGAGAATGGAATACAACCAACCACCAATGATTTACTTGACTTATTCCACTCCTCGTGGAGCATAGAGCATCAACAGTTGTTCGCCAGTCTTCTCGGTCTCTCGCTGTTTTAACTACCAATAACGCCCGTGTGCCCAGCGTGTTCGTAGCGCATTAGACTATGGGTGACTAGTCCTCTGTAAGTGCGGGTTCAACTCCGCGGACTGGCAGAAAAGCTACAGGTTCCCAAGATTTACGATGTTTGTGGCACCGAGCCGAAGGGTTACAATGCCCTGCCTATGACACCGAGCCGAAGAGCTTTCAGCTCAAGTGCTTCTGGATCGAAAAACCAAAACCACCAATAACAATGTACAATAAAAAAAAGATCAGGTACTAGCGCCAAAGGAAGACCAAGAGAAAGATGGATAGACAAGATCAAGACCACACTAAATAAACACCAATATAACACAACAATAACGACTTATCTGGTCCTAGAACGCAAATTAAAGCTCCCACCCCTACGCTTAACGGGACGAGTGGACAACCAATTCCATTATCCACCTGGGGAAAGATAGTAAACAATAGAATATAAAGACAAAAAATATATATCAAGGGAGAGAACAATGAAAAAAATGAACTGTTTCAGATTTCTCTCAGTTCATTGCTCACAAGAAATGAGATCAAGAAAATTCGAACAAGCATAGTTCTACAAAAACGTTAATCACTAAAATAGTATGAAATGTAACAGATATGGTAACAAAGATCAGAATACTAAGAGCATGTATATTCCCAGTGGCAGCGTATATATGTGAAACATGGACAGTTAACAAGGTAGTGGAAAAGAATATTCATGCTTTAATTATATTCTTGGATTCTCCGAAAGGAGTTAATTCTTATTTTTCATGTTTGTTGGCCTACACGCTCTGATATAACCAATAAAAGGTTCGCCTTAGGTTGAAAGGGCGTGCCTCGGCTTAAAGAGGCTTTAATCCCCTAATAAACAAACAACAACATCCTGCTTTAATGTAAATCTTAAGAGTGACATGTACACCATGAACAGAGAAGAAAATAGAGATATCAGTCTATCCAGATGGAGATCAAAATCCAAGAAAATAGAGATACCAGTCTATCCAGATGGAGATCAAAATTAAAGAAAACTGGCTGATTATGCTACAAATAAGAATAAGAAAATGACTGTACATAAAAATGTATGTAGGATTAGTAAAGACAATTATGATGAGAGACATCCTGGTCAAGAGAAGAAGAGAAGGATAACAGCAAAGATAGATTCAAGATGTTAAAGATGATTTGAACAAGACAGCAGCATATGTAGGACATATGGTCTATGAGAGAGATACAAATTCAGAAAGGCTGTTCAGGAAGACCCGGTATGTCCAAGTTGTCAAAATTCTCCTAACCTGGACAGTTTCGCGCTGACCGCACTAGCCATTCGGCCATTAAATTCCACAGGCTGATGTCACCCCACCCCCTCTCCTCCTTCCGATATCCTACACCGTCCTAATAAGTAGTATTATAGGCAGTAACCAGTCCTTCTAAAAAATCTGTATTATTGATACTAATAAAGTTAGTCAAGTACAGAAAACGTTTTCATGCCCTGAGGTTTATTAGGAAATATAATGTTGTACTCATTTTTTCATTGAATATCAGAGCATGATAAGTGATGTGGTCATCATCATTACACTGACGGACTTTACATCCTGGCATTTTTCTAGTATCCAAATGAGGCTGAGTCGACATGGGAGCTCTTGTGGTCTGAACAATTCACACACTAAATGGGGATTTTGAACCTGGGATCATACGTCTACGAAGCAAGTACACTAACAACTGTACTATTCCGGCTCTCATTTATACTACTAATATTACTAATTAGTTATCCCCCAGATCATCCACATTGTACAAGGAACAAGTCCATAAAAATTCCACGCGTTGTACAAGTCGAACTAGATACCTGAGAGGCAGAGTGAGAGGTGTGTTTAATCAGCGAGACACGGGAACCATCAGTATGCATACTCTTCGATATCTGCTGGGGAGACTGAGCACCTATGGGTCTGCCCGGAATGCAATGACGTCAGTTTAGTAACCAATAACCATAAGTACTCCGATTCTATCGTTACCTACCCTGCAGCACACGACATTAACAGTTCAAATACTGCGTTGGTTAATGAAACGTCGCCTTCTCTTCTTCATCTTCATCATCATCATCATTATCAAATAGTTTGTCCTGAGCAGAACTTTGCCACCTTAACAGTACTTCGGAACTTCTCTCTCTTATGGGCCAGAGGTACCGCCTCTGCAGCCGTCACTTACGTCACTATAGGCTCAACCCATCACTTACATCCTTCTCTTCATACTGTTTTAGTTTTAGTTTAATCGCCGGATCACCATCACTGCACGTCGAACAAATTAGTCCATAAGTGCTCCGATCTCTCCCTCAGTATGTCCATCAGCGTGTGGCGACTAACGACACCGGTTCTTTGTTGGTTTACAATTCTTCTTTGTCTGCCAGCATAGCGTTCTTGTCGAGCTACACCACACCTAACTTTGAGTTCTTGCAGTCTGGTTAGTGTTGTAGATTCACCGCTATTACGTGAATCATGTACACGTCCTCTCTTTCTTAAGGAATTGATAATATCAGCCTGGTCCATTGCTCGCCCGCTTTGTACAGCAGCCATACCTGCAAGCCTATCCGCACGTTCATTCCCCTTACACCTGCATGCCCTGGCACAAAAATAAAACTGATCTTTGTCAGCTTAGACCTCCCCAGCGACTCCATCCAATGTCTCCTAGTCCATCCTGTTTCAATCTTCCTGAGCATACTCATTGAGTCACTGAGAAAACATGTATGGATAAAAGTCTGTGATTCCAGCCAAATCATCGCTTTGGTAACCGCCATGATTTCCATAGTGAGACTGCTCGTAGTTCTTCATACTGTGTTCAAATCTAGTGTTTTGACTTAAGTTCCCGGAGTTGGGAACGGAATGTAGAACCCAAGTCAAAACTTGAGACCTCTGTTTGTCCCCTCTCACTAATAAGGTTCATGATATCAGCCATTGCCAAATTACGTTCCATTGTCGGCCAATCTCAACCGCTTGTCACTGTAGCCTTGCCAGCAAGGCTATTTGCTCGTTTCTTTCAGCTGACTTCCGCTTGTCAGGGTATGAAAATGAAGGTGCCTACCTTTGCCTTCCCAAACTCAACACAGTGGTCTCATTGGCTAGGGTGTTAAGACGTTTGTATGTCGTTCTGAAGGTTGTGTGTCTGAATCCGGACCATGGCACATGTGCAATTTTTAAAAAGATCCCTATGATTGTTGCTGGAGCTACGACGTCTGTGCTTTGTGCAACACTCTAGACAGGTGGCGTCCTATTTTTGCCGTTTGTGCTTTGTGCAACACTCTAGACAGGTGGCGTCCTATTTTTGCCGACACGGACGAAGACATATAAGGAAATTCTGTGCACTGAAGTCAATCCTTCGCCTTTAGATCTTTTTTTAGGCTTAACACAGACTCCAGCCACTTTCTCCACACACAACCCGCCTTGGACCTTCCTTAGCATGCTCAGTGAGTCCCTAAAAATGCAGGCGTAGATGATGCACTGCCTCTCCAGCCAGGCCATTGTCTTGGTCACCACAACTTCCATAATATTCTTACTTGTGGTCCCAGCAGAAGCATATCTCTCTACCGTTTTACAACTCTCCTGCTACACTGGTGTGAGAATTCCCATGCGCTACACAAATGACGAAAAATCGATACGTCTGTTTAAATAACAATGTTACCCTTTGTTAACCCTTTGTTACACGTGAAATGCGACGCCTACGAAAAGTTACCAAAAACACAAGAAAAGGCAGTCATAAACATCAGCATAAGAAAGAAAGGACGAACAGAACCTTGCTTGAATTACATTGAGAAACAAAGAATGAAGTGGTTCGACCACTTAATAAGAATGCAACCAAACTCCACTGGATACAGTCTCCTACAACATACTACCAAGAAAGAAGGCAAGAGGAAATCCAAGAAAAAGATGGATAGATAGCACAGCAAAAATAACTATCACTACAGCCACTAGAGCAGCGCACGATAAAAATTGAAAACCACGACATTTGGCAATAACCCGGTAACAGTATAACGACAAGGGAAGAAAGAAAGAAGAAAAGTAGAAGATCCTTTGTAGAATTCTCTTTGAGCAATGCCTGCACCTCTGATTATACAGTTCATGGTTTGCTTTGGTATTTTCTATGAGTTTACAGGCATATTTGCCTATTATATGGGACTCTGTGGCGAAAAGGTTAAGCCATTGATTTACGTTCCGGAGGTAGTGTGTTTTCACTATTTCCTTCTACATCCTGTGTGCGCAAATGAAGCTATTGTTTTCACTATTTCCTTCTACATCCTGTGTGCGCAAATGTAGTTATTGTTTTCACTATTTCCTTCTACATCCTGTGTGCGCAAATGTAGTTATTGTTTTCACTATTTCCTTCTACATCCTGTGTGCGCAAATGTAGTTATTGTTTTCACTATTTCCTTCTACATCCTGTGTGCGCAAATGAAGCTATTGTTTTCACTATTTCCTTCTACATCTGTGAGCGCAAATGAAGCTATTGTTTTCACTATTTCCTTCTACATCCTGTGTGCGCAAATGTAGTTATTGTTTTCACTATTTCCTTCTACATCCTGTGTGCGCAAATGAAGCTATTGTTTTCACTATTTCCTTCTACATCCTGTGTGCGCAAATGAAGCTATTGTTTTCACTATTTCCTTCTACATCCTGTGTGCGCAAATGAAGCTATTGTTTTCACTATTTCCTTCTACATCCTGTGTGAGCAAATGAAGCTATTGTTTTCACTATTTCCTTCTACATCCTGTGTGCGCAAATGAAGCTATTGTTTTCACTATTTCCTTCTACATCCTGTGTGCGCAAATGAAGCTATTGTTTTCACTATTTCCTTCTACATCCTGTGTGCGCAAATGAAGCTATTGTTTTCACTATTTCCTTCTACATCCTGTGTCGCAAATGAAGCTATTGTTTTCACTATTTCCTTCTACATCCTGTGTGCTCAAATGAAGCTATTGTTTTCACTATTTCCTTCTACATCCTGTGTGCGCAAATGAAGCTATTGTTTTCACTATTTCCTTCTACATCCTGTGTGCGCAAATGAAGCTATTGTTTCACTATTTCCTTCTACATCCTGTGTGCGCAAATGAAGCTATTGTTTTCACTATTTCCTTCTACATCTGTGTGCGCAAATGAAGCTATTGTTTTCACTATTTCCTTCTACATTTGTGAGCGCAAATGAAGCTATTGTTTTCGTATTTGCCCCCTTCCCACGAAACTTGATGACTGTACTTTGCAGATGTGCCAAAAACTGAATGTACTTTTGTAGATAAATTAATGTACTTTAATCACAAGCTAACAAGTGTAACAGAAAAATTCAGATCAGATTTCATTAACGTAAATTTATATCTAATTTGACAATGAAATAATTCACGACTCAGTCCGCGGCACATTGCCATAACATGACAAATTAATGGTCGCAGGCTCAGACATCTTGAAGTTAATGTGTTAAGTGGAAGTTCAAGTGAAAATAATTCTTCCCACAATGTCTCTATTTTGTTGGTTTGATCGCGTAACAACGTTGAAACAACGAAACAAATGTTTGTCTGTATTTTGTACTCATTCTATAGTAGACAACTAGATTGACAGATGCGTTGACAGAATCCAGTAGGAACGCAAAAGACCACGAGACCACAAATATGTTTTCGTAACGTCCTAAAACTCTAAACTCTGGCAAAGCAGTTGTGGTTATAAAGTTAGCAATGAAAGGTATGAAACAGATGCAATATATTATAGCGATTAGAAGAATCATTTTAACGGTCCTGTTATCTCGAGATTGTGTCTCTTTACTTGAACCTTTCCCGAAATTAGATGTTGATTCTCTCCATTTGGAAATCTGTCTGATTTTGACAACTAAAGTAATAGTGAAGATTACAACGGCTATGAAGAAGATGATCTGAATATAAGCAGCCAAAGTAAAACTTAGAACAGCCATCTCTGCTCTTCCTTCAGTGAAAAGAAGCCCAAGCATAGTTCTGTTAGATTGGGGGTCGAATCTCCAGCCAATGTAGGCAGTTGCATAGTCAGGAAGGAGTGCTAGAAAGAGTATTACTAAGATAGCGACGATAACAATGACAGCTAGTTTAGGCGTGACGATAGTTTTAATCTTGAGTGGAATGAGAACACATAAACATCGCTCAAACGTAATGTAAGCAGTAATTCCGCTCGTCAGTCTCGTAAAGAAACCGTGAGGCCAACCTCCAGATAGATGCTGAACCTCTGAGGGAAGAATTGGAACTCCAGAGTTGATGAACAGTGGGTTCCTGAGAAGGTTCACCCACTGTAAAGTTACCATTGAGCTGAGATCCGACAGCGCCAGAGCAAATAGACTGACGTTAACAGTGTCCCCAAATCCCTGTTTGAGAAACACCACAATATTGATGACGTTTGTCACAATTCCTATTGTTGCTATAATGCCGGCCAAGATGGCGTGGTTGACAGTCAGGTACATCGCAGTTGTTTCATCACTGATCGCTCCAGGATCGTAGTATGACACCCTGATCAAGCTTTCGGTGATTTGTAGATACATGACCTTCTGTCCGGAACAGTAAATACAGAAGATTATACTTGCATGACTTTATTTGCAGTTTAGTTCGACAACACAGTTTCGAAATCTGTAAATAAGCTCTGGCGATAAATTATTTGTTTCTTCCAACATGAAATTTGTGTGTACACTTTTAAAGTGGTCACGAGCGTCCATCTTGGTCAATCAAGAACATTTTGTGCAACGTTTATCTCAACCTAGAGCCGCGGTAGCGTAGTTGTTAATGAACTCGCTTCTCAAGGCTGGTGGTCCGGGTTCAACTCCAGCAGTGGGCGTGGAATTTTTCCCGACCGCAACGGCTCTCAGGTCAACCCAGCCTCAACTGGGTACCAGACATGCTTTGGGAAAGTAAAGGCGACCGGTGTGATGCTGACCACATCACCCATCCTGTGCCGACGGTCAATGAAAAATACAGACCTAACACTGTATTGCCCTATATACCATGAGGTATGAAAGGGTTCCTTTCCTTTACTTACTTACTATATCTCAACCAGCACTGCAATTTGTGACACATAAATAATAGTGTTAGAAAAGTCGTTTTAATTTTGCAGAATACTTAAAAAAATGTAATACTCGATTGTTGATGGGGCCAGACAAATATTTTTTGGAAAAATCATGGATTGGGGTGGTTATTTTTTAATTTATAAAATAATCTCCTTCTTCTTCTTTGCGTTCGTTCTTTACGACCAATTTTAATCTTCTTCTTCTTCTTCTTCGCGTTCGTTCTTTACGACCAATTTTAATCACTTTTGTGATATGTTTGATCTTTGCCAAGAACGTGTATACGTTGCACACTGGTTTGGTAGGCCCCTAAACTTCTACACGTTTAGGACACGTGCATCCGATTTCAGCCAAACATCCTTAGTCGCCTCTTACGACATACATGGCATGTAACAGTGGTTCTATTCTTTACACCCCAAATTTGGGCCCCGGTAACCACTGGGCGCAATTTTTAATCACTCTTTGTGATATGATTTGATCTTTGCCAGAACGTGCATACACGTTGCATTGGTTTGTAGGCCCAAACGCATAGATTCTAACGTTTAGGACATGTGCATCCGATTTCAGTCAAACCTCCTTAGTCACCTCTTACGACATGCGTGGCAGGTAACAGTGGTTCTATTCTTTACACTCCAAATTTGGGCCCCGGTAACCACTAGGGCGTTTTTTTTAATTTTTTTCCGAACCAGAAGCACTTGAGCTTTTCAGCTCTTCGGCTCGGTGCCATGGACATCGTAACCCATCGGTTCGGTGCCACGAACACCGTAAATCTGGGAATCTGTGGCTTTTTCTGCCATCCCGCGGAATTGAACCCGCACACACAGAGGGATAGTCACCCGTAGTCCAACGAGCTACGAACACGCTGGGCAGACGGGCACTCGGGCGTATAAAATAATAAATACACGTTACACATTATTCTTGGTGGGGCTCAGCCCCACTGGCCCTTAATGGCGAGCCGCTTCTGCTCGATTCATTATAAAGTACTGTGACATGCGATTTGAGTAGTTGAACACTTGAGTTAATAGTTCATTGTTTGACACTCAGTGTATTAGCAATATACTGTGATAGTACTTTGATTTCATTAATAAAAATACCTATATAGCATTATTACTACTATTACTACTACTACTACTACTGTCTTTACTGTCTGTAATATCGATTTTTAGGGCGATGTAAGACGAAAGGGGGGTGGGATGGAAGGATGTGCCTGTACAATTTAATAGCTGCATGGCTAGTGCAATAGCTGCAAACCTGTTCAAGTTATAGTTTTTCTTTATGCCCCCAACATAAAAATACTAATTAGTCTTACCGTGGATCGAGCCCAGGTCTCCCGCATGGGAACCGCGCTAGAATCCATTGAGTCAGATGCTCGACTTTGATAGCCGATTCCTTAATAACGTACTCGGATACTTGACAGGTTAATATCGCTTGTGACGCCAAATTCAATAATATAGTACTTTTGCCATCTCTTGTGCTTCTTTCTTTGTTTCTTCTTTTTTTTTTCTTCTGTTTTTTTTTTATAATTTCACTTAACTCATAAACAAATTTCCTCCGACCTGATCTGTCTTGAGTAAGCTCACTCCATGTCATTCCCACCTCTTCTCTTTCTCATAATAATAATAATTCCTCTCGTACCGTTATACGTCACATAGGGCCCGCAAGTAATTTCTCCATACCGCTCTATCCTGGGCAACTCGCTCAATCTTCTCCATGGAACTGAGACCGATATTTCCTGCCTCTTTCAGCAAAGTTCGCTTCAGGGTCTCCTTAGGTCGACCTCTCTTTTTGAACCCTTTGCATCCCACTTCAATGCCTGCTTTGATATTCGTTGATCATTTCTCCTCAAGGTGTGCCGAACATATCTCCATCTTCTCTTTCTTATAACAGTTGTCACTAGTGGTTGACCAGACATGTCTCTGATTTCATCACTTCTCCTGAATTCGTTCCATTTTATATTCTCATTATACGGTTCGTCTTTATGTCTCTCTAGGTCTTTCTCGAGTTGAAGTCCCAGTAACATCAGATGGTAAATACATATAAGAAATAAAGCACAGAATAGGGCAGACCAAAGCAGAGTTCCAGAAAATGAGAAGTATTATATGCAACAAGCCATTGTCAATTTTTATCAGTATGAGAGTTATAAAGTCATACATATAACCAACACTGATATACGGATGGGAGTCATGGACAATAAACAAACAGATCGAAAAATCTCTGAGGGCCACATAGATGTGGTTTTACAGAAAAATTATGATAATCCCATGGACTACTCATCATCATCATCAGGTGCCGTCTCCACATCGAAGGTTGGCTGCAATGAATCTCCAGCATCCTCTGTCTTTCGCCTTGGTGTTGCACATTGCCAGACTGTAACCTGTCCATTTCTTATAAAGTTTCCCTCCCACTTATCTCTCGGTCTTCCTCTTGCTCTTCCCCCTCAACTTTCCCTCTAGTAAATGTTTTATCATGGTGTCATGTCTTTTTATGTGCCCAAAATACTTTACTTGTCTGAATTTTATTTCTCTTAATAATTGTTTCTTCATGCCTAGTTTTCCTAAAACTTGTTTATTTGTCTGTTTTTCTGTCCATGAACCTATGCCTATTCTTCTATATATGCACATCTCAAATGCATCAATTATGTTTTCTAACTGCTTGTTCATTGTCCATGTTTCCGAGCCATACATTAATATAGGAATATATATATAGCATTTGATCATTCTCATTTTTAGCCTTGTTTGTAATTTGTTTGGATGTCACAAACAGCATTTGTATGGACTACTAACATAACTAATATGGAGGTGCTGAATGAGGTCAGGACACAGAGAAAGCTTATCACCAATACAAGAAAGAGCAATCATTTTTCTGGCATGTGGTGAGAAAGGGAGGTTTAGAACATTGTAAAAACTGGTAAAATCGAGGGTAGACGAGACATAGGTAGACAGAGAGATACAAATTTGGATAGCCTGACTTCATGGCACGGAAGAGGGTCAACATCTGAGATGATAAAGCAAACACCAGAGACAGAGATTTGTGGAAATACATGATGTAGTTGCAACTACATGCAACATCACTAAAGAAACATAGAACACACTATACACCATAACAATAAAGTGTAAAACCGTCAAAACTACATGCAATATCATGACAGCAACTTGTAACACCGAAACAGCTACATATAATATCACTACAGCAACGAATGCCACAACTACATATATTACTACAACAGAATCTGCAACAAATAAAGATTGACACCATATGCAGGCTGGACTGATAACAGCGCGCAGTAGTAGCAGACATGTTGTTAGAGAAGTGTTAAAAGCATCTCCAAATATGGAAACTGCTGGATAGTTGCAGCTCCAATGGAGACAACAAATGTGATAACGTGTTACAATAAAGTAGTGTCTATATAAAACATAGGAGAAAGTGTAGAAAAAGGACATGCTCTATGTAGATTAATTAAATTCCACACTGTTAAATTTATCGTGTGATACAGACACACAATTCTACTTCCGGGTTAGTCGAAGGGGAAGAAACTCGATGTCGATTTAAGTCAAGATCTTACAGATTACAGAGTTATTGATCTCAAAATCATGTTGTTCGCTTGCATCAAAAGCATATATCCGGGATGTTGAGGATGGATATGTGTTACATACTTGGTGGCTAGGTGAAAATCTTTTAGGTGAGGACACGACAACTGACAAGGAATCTTGATATCATTTAAAGGAATATTTAAAGTACCGTTGTACAACTATGACTTGATAAATGAGCGGTAGAATGATGTATAGATATTTAGCCGGTGAGCTTTCTGGATCCATCAAATATACTTCGAAATTTGCTGAGGAATGTTGTGTAACTATGAAATTCTTGGTTTGGATTGATATGTTGTTGGTTAAATAACCAACTACCAATGATCCGATTCAATGACGTGAAGAGCCAGCGTTTTAGTCTCGACCCAGCTGTAAACGAATGTATGCGTTGATAAATAATAAACAGAAATTCAGAATCTCAATGGGAGCTACAAACAACAAAATATTAGTCTACACATTCATCGACATTTGTATATGTTCCTGAACCGACGTAACATCATTCCGAGCAGACCCAAGGGTTCTAAGGGTATAAACATGAATCAAAATTCCACTGATATTTAATGACTTTTTCCTCCGAGATCGGTAAAATTCCACTGATATTTAATGACTTTTTCCGAGATCAGTAAATTTCACTGATATTTAATGACTTTTCCGAGATCAGCAAAATTCCACTGATATTTAATGATTTCCTCGAGATCGTGAAATTCCACTGATATTGAATGATTTTCCTCCGAGATCGGTACAATTCCACTGATATTGAATGACTTTTCCTCGAGATCGGTAAATTCCACTGATATTAATGACTTTTCCTCCCGAGATCGGTCAAATTTTGTCTTGTCAGTAATTTCCAAAATATATTGGCAATCTGAACTGAAAACACAGAGTTTATAAACTGCCGAAATGAAATCAAATGAAAATCGTGGCATTCTTTACAGGACGTCCTCATCTACCACAGTATACGAGTCGTTGATTTTATAGACACCACTTATACGTTCATTAGTTTGCATTGCTTTAAATACGACATCAGTTTTCGTTCATTGTTCTTGTTTCTTTACATTAGTTTAAAGTTTGTTTTGAAATGAATAAAATCACAGACAAATCTGTTGGATGAAGATACTGCAGTCGACGAGACACTCAAAATACGTGGACAACAACTGAAATCAAAAGTAGAAGTAGTAGAAAAAACAACTGTTAATACTTAATATAATATTTTGTAAAATCAATGAGGCACAGGAACCATCAGCGTGTTATAGGCCGAGAGAGAGACTAAATACATATCTGAAGAGCAGTAAAGTCGGTTGTGTGAATTATTAACCGTTGACAAACAGAGAACGATTTGGTCACAGAAAACGATCAATATTGTGCAGTTACTTGAAGCCAATGTTTGATCAAACTTGATCAAACCAATTCTCTCTTAGATTTCCATATGCCAGGATTCCTTACAGATATCTGCCAAAATAATGTGAAATTGTAAATTGTAGGTACTTTTTCCAACCTATTATAACATAATTTCAATATTCTTATCGAAATTTTATCAATTGAATAAGAAGCAGACAGTCAAGGTTTTTCGGACATAAAATTAGAAGGGGAAGTTTAGAACATTTGCTTACAACATGGCAATACAGGGAAGAAAATAGAGGGATACAAAGGGATGACATTCCGGACGGCTTGAAATCGTGGTTGTTTCCGTGGATATTTACAAATGGTAAAAATAGACCTCCCCGTTCAGAAAGCAATGGCAAACTAGTGAACATATAAGTGGGGCCTAAAAAATCAACGACTGTGATTGTGGTTGATGTACATGATGTACCACAATTTCCATTTTAGTAAGCACCATCATCACATCACTTCGTACAGGTCTATATATGGGTTCCTATCTCCTTTCCAATATCTTTACAAGTGTACACAAAATGAACACACTCGTTCTATGTCTCGTACATCTAACAAAGTGTTCATATCTGGCAGTTCCCAGTTTTAATTGTATCTCATACACTCTGGGTAGGGATGCAAATCTATAAATAATTTTAAAGTCATATATACGTCCTTCTGTTCTTACGGCATTGAGGATATCTGCACTATCAATTCCCTGTTCTACCTGGACAACTGCTATATGAACCAGGTGATATGTACATTCTTTGCCATGTACTACCGCATGTCCTGGTACAAAAATAAATGTTAAATGTGTCATTCAGGATGTGCTAAATGTGGAAAGCAATTCCTGAATTATACAACCAGAGTGAATTTTCTTGAGCATATTCATCGAGATGCTCAGTATACACAAATGTGTGAATTCATGTGTATTCAACCACTTACAGTCACGGTTACAGCTTTGGTATCCAATTGTGAAGCTGCTCGTAGCTACAGCAAAGACATTACTGCCCTCCTTGAGAGTTTTTCACCTCGTGCTAGCAGTAGATGCCCTTTCACTCCGCTTGCCTCTTTTTAAAATATCAGTTGTTTTGTTGACCACACATTTCTCTTATTTTATATCCCCACTCGTCCAATTTTATGCTCATTAATTTTTACAGACAACCATTTTTAAATGCATTCAACTTTCTTTCTGATATCTTGAGTTATTTGTCAACTCTCGCTGTCATATGTTAGGATGAGACAACATCGGAATACAAAAATTCGTAATTCCGTTTCAAAATTATATCACTTTGAGTTCCATATTTTATTGAGATTTTGCGAAGCTGATGTATTATCGGATTATTATGGACTAAATGCTTTTCTGTGGTTGGGAGGAGGGGTGATGTCAGAGACATCAAAGACATTTGCGCTAGTGGTTAAATAGTTGACATGATTAAGTGGTTAGTTAACTGATGTGATTAAGTAGTTAGCTGATGTGATTAAGTGGTTAGTTAGCTGATGTGATTAAGTGGTTATATAGCTGATTGTGGCTGAGTGGTTAAGCCCTTTGCCTTGCGAGTCGAAGGTCGTGGGTTCGAATCCGGACCGCGGCCTTTTGTTCACGAGTGCAGTTTTTTTCCAGAGACCCCTAGGATTGTTGCTGAAACTACGGAGTTCGTGCTTTGTGCGATACTCTCTGCAGATGGCGTGCCATTTCTGCGGAGAGGGACCGAGCCATATGGAGTAAAACCCGGTGCAATGAAGTCAATCTTTTAGTTTAAAAACCCTTTAAGTGGTCAGTTAGCTGAAATAATTTTGGAAGGTTTAGTAAAAAGAGAAAGTGTTCTAAGTGAAAAGCTACATAGTGACTGGTAGTGTGATTATTACACATTTCTACGCCGCTATAAAGGCTCGTTGTATGGGCTGAGTTAACAAACTGTTTAAGGTAAAAAACCTCAGAATATTCTACGCATTCGAGAAAATAAATACAGCAATTCGAAGATTATTATATTGTATACTCGTGAAAATCGTGGCATATCCTTTACATGACTTCACTATTAACCACAGTCAACGAGTCATCGATTTACTAAGCACCACTTATACTTTCAGTAGTTTGTACTTGCTGTCTACACGATGAGGTCTATTTTTACCGTTCGTAAAAATTCACGGGAACAAATTTTCTACCAAATTGCCCGTCGTGGAGTTGAACCAGGTACAGCTTGTGTTGTGATCGAGCTTACTACTGCTTACGCTACAGAGGCCTACAAACCTTTATCATACAAACCTTTACAAACAGATTTCATAGACCTTTCCCCCCCAACATTAAGTAAATATTGATTGAGTTTCAAGAAAGTCAGTTAAAAGTTAGAACTAGATATCATTCTACATCCGTTGAAATAACATCTTAACATATTATCTACTGAATGTTGCATTTTGCCCCGTTTGCGTGTTCATTTTGATCTTGTGCCGTGGACTGTGTCATGATTTGTTTCCTTGCAAAGTTAGTTCTAAATTTATGTTTAAGCATTCTGATTAATAGCGGTTTCTAATTTATTCTTTCACATTCTATTGGCTTGTGATAAATGTATATTTGTTTATTTAATTTTGGTTTAAAAAAATAAACTTAATTTGTGTATCCACTTGCGGAGTAGAAACGTGAACAAATATTAATTTGAACGCAGTGTTTTCTTCTTTCAGAGTTGTAGTTAATGAGTTAATTTTCTGTAATCAGTTGTTAATGATGAAGGTGTAATTCAATATCTGACCAGCTTTAAACTGAACAAATAATGAGCTAGAATAACATGTCTCTGTATTTTAAGAAATAATTTCTATAATTCCTCATCAGTATATTTACATTTGTAGAATTCGCAGTTAGAATGTATTCATATCTTTAACTTGCAATAAAAGAGTGTTGACATTAAGGGAACTAATCTATGTTAAAGTGAAAGACAAATAGCTGCCCTTTAATTTTTCCTTTATGTATTTAAAGTTATTGAGAATTTATTCTCAGTTCTAAATTATTGACAATTTCTAAATTCGATGAAAATGATTCAAGTACTAAATTTGAAAGTACCCGATGCCATATGCTATTATCTAGTTAATAAACCGTTTAAATAGGATAATTTAACGTAACTTGTTTTAGATGCCACAGTTTTGTTCACACAGTATTTGCAAATTACATAACGCGTAACTTGTGATTCTCAAACTGTAGTTGTAACTCTTACAAAAAAACATGGACAAACTGTTCTATTCTGTGAACGTTAACTAAGTTGTAGTTCTGCACAAAGATTAACACCAAATTTAGAAGCTTTGTCGTGAAAAATACGATTACGAGATAATGAGATAAGAAGCGGAAAGAATATATTGGACAGAAGTTCTCGTATTTCTTGAATCGCTGACTCTAAATTTAGTGTTCAATATTTTATGTGTTATTTAAGGAAATTAGTGACAAGTGGATCGAGTGAGCAGTTCTGGCACGACAATTTGGTTATTAGACAACACAAAATGTGAACATTTTAAGTATAATAGTATCAGTTTTATTTTATTGAATGTAAATACATCTAACAGCTTCAAATCTCAATTTGTACGATCATTTCCATAGATTAATGTAGCGGTGAATTATCTGTTGGAGATATTCGCATAGACTTAGAATAAACATACGTGGTGGTTGTTGTATATGTGTTTGAAGGAGAGGGTTTCTTGCAGATGTTATAGAGTTGGTGTAGTCAAGTAGTTATAGAGTTGGCGTAGTCAAGTAGTTATAGAGTTGGTGTAGTCAAGTAGTTATAGAGTTGGTGTAGTCAAGAAACTATAATGTATGTTAGTCAAGTGCTTATAGAGTGGGTGTAGTCAAGTAGTTGTAATGTATTTTAGCCAAGTGGTTATAGAGTTGGTGTAGTCAAGAAACTATAATGTATGTTAGTCAAGTGGTTATAGAGTGGGTGTAGTCAAGTAGTTGTAATGTATTTTAGCCAAGTGGTTATAGAGTTGGTGTAGTCAAGTGTAACTATTTAGCCAAGTGGTTATAGAGTGGGTGTAGTCAAGTAGTTGTAATGTATTTTAGCCAAGTGGTTATAGAGTTGGTGTAGTCAAGAAACTTAATGAGGTTAGTCAAGGTTATAGAGTGGGTGTAGTCAAGTAGTTGTAATGTATTTTAGCAAGTGTTAAGAGTGGGTTAGTCAAGTAGTTGTAATGTATTAGCAAGTAGTTATAGATGGGTGTAGTCAAGTAGTTATTGAGGGCGTTAGTCAAGAGTTATAGAGTGGGTGTAGTCAAGTAGTTAATGTATTTTAGCCAAGTGGTTATAGAGTGGTGTAGCATTTAAATAGTTGTAATGTATTTTAGTCTCAGTGATTATAGAGTGGGTGTAGTCAAGTAGTTATTGAGGGCGTGATAGTCAAGTAGTTATAAGTGGGTGTAGTAATAGTTATTGAGGGGTAGTCAATAGTTATAGAGTGGTGTAGTCATAGAATAATGTATTGTTAGCAAGTAGATTATGGAGTGGTTTAGTCAAGTAGTTGTAGTAGTGAGTGGTATGTCAAGTAGTTATAGATTGGGTGTAGTCAAGTAGTTATTAGTTCTGTTAGCAAGTAGTTATATGAGTGGGTGTAGTCAAGTAGTTATGAGTGGGTGTAGTCAAGTAGTATAAGTGTTAGTCAAATAGTTATAGTGGTTGTAGTCATGTAGTTTAGATGATGTAGTCAATAGTTATAGTTGTGTAGTCATGTAGTTATAGATATGTAGTCAATAGTTATAAGTATGTTAGTCAAGTAGTTATAGATGAATGTAGTCAATAGTTATATAGTGGGTGTAGTCAAGTAATTTAGATGTGTGTGTAGTCATGTAGTTATAGTGATGTAGTTTAATATGTTATAGAGTGGGTGTAGTCAGTGTAGATAGAATGAATGTAGTCAATATGTTATGAGAGTGGTGTAGTAAATAGTTAGAATGAATGTAGTCAATATGTTAGAGTGGGTGTAGTCATGTAGTTTCAGAGTGGGTGTAGTCAAATAGTTCAGGTGTGTAGTTAAATAGTTGCAGAGTGTGTAGTTAATAGTTAGAGTGGGTGTAGTAAATGTTCAGGTATGTAGTTAAATAGTTGCAGAGTGGTGGTGTGAATAGTTGCAGAATCAAGTAGTTCAGAGTGTGTAGTCAAATTAGTATGATCGTTAGAAATTAGGCTATGACAGTTAGTGGTGTAGTCAAATAGTTATATGTTAGTTAAAGTAGTAGCAAACTTTTTAATGTTAAGCAGTTTTATGTGCAGTTGTAGCAGAAGTTATAGTGATTGATTTACGAATTGTGACATCAAACACAAGTCTTGTTTTCTCGACTTAGCCAGAGATCAGTGTCCAAGAGCTCAGACATAGCTTAGTATATTTTGGACATCCGACATTTGTAGGTTTTTTAAATAGTTTGAACATTTTACTATACAAGAACAATGTTTCCAGCAGTATTTTACTGGACACCCTAGAACATAGAATTCATTCCTATTATTTTGAAAAAAAGAGGTAGTGGTTATCTCCAAGAAACCGGAAACACCTCAATGCAATATCAAAATAAATAACACAACACTGAAACAAGTCCATGTATTCAAGTATCTGGAAACATTTCTAACATCAGATGGAAGATGTAAAACAGACATTAGGAGTAGAATAGCTCATGGTAAAGCAGCTTTTATGAAAATGAAAAACACAGTATGCGTGAATTCACTACCAATGACACTGCGGAAACGAGTACTCCAGTGCTATATTGAACCAATATTACATATGTTAGCGTATCATGGACAATGAGCAAGCAATCAATAAAATCATTAGAAACCACAAAGACGTGTTTTGCAGAAGAATACTGAAAATTTAATGGACAGCGAAGAAAACAAATGTGGAGGTTTTAAATCAGGCCTACACACAAAGAAACCTGATCAAAAGAATAAGAATCCGATAATCAAGGTTCGTCTGGCATATAATGCAAAGAAGAGGTTTAGAACATTTGGTGACAACAGGTAAAATTCAGGGGAAGGAGAGATCGCAGAAGACAGAAGGAGAAGATGCTAGATGATCTGACATCGTGGTACGACAAAAGATCGACCTCAGAACTGATTAACTGCATCAAGGAGAGAGAGAGAGAGAGAGAGAGAGCGTTGTGGAGAGACATGATCGCCTACGTCGGCAGGCATGGCACTTGATTGAGTGATTATTTTAATTACTTTGGTGTGACTTAATTTTATGTGCGTAGTTGATTAGGAAATAAAATCGTTAATAAATAAACAACCATATTGATTGTTCTATCCAATATTTAAAGGAGTTGTGTTTTATATATATTGTGTAGGGAAACTGTAAATATATTGTGTAGGGAAAATGTGTTTGTAAATATATTGTGAAGGGAAACTGTGTTTGTAAATATATTGTGTAGGAAACTGTGTTTGTTAATATATTGTGAAGGGAACTGTGTTTGTAAATATATTGTGAAGGAAAACTGTGTTTGTAAATATATTGTGAAGGAAAACTGTGTTTGTAAATATATTGTGAAGGAAAACTGTGTTTGTAAATATATTGTGAAGGAAAACTGTGTTTGTAAATATATTGTGAAGGAAAACTGTGTTTGTAAATATATTGTGAAGGAAAACGTGTTTGTAATACATTGTGAAGGAAACTGTGTTTGTTAATATATTGTGAAGGAAAACTGTGTTTGTTAATATATTGTGAAGGGAACTGTGTTTGTTAATATATTGTGAAGGAAAACTGTGTTTGTAAATATATTGTGAAGGAAAACTGTGTTTGTTAATATATTGTGAAGGAACGTGTTTGTAAATATATGTGAAGGAAAACTGTGTTTGTAAATACAGGTGTTCAAGATAATTGCAGCCCCATTGACAATTCGAAACTTGCCAGGTACACATTGAGTTGTGTTTTTTAATATTTAAACCAGTTCTGACTAGCTCGTCCTACGTCACATTTGTTCATCGCCCCTTCCCGCACTACAATTACACACCGTCACACAACCTTGACCAATACTACGTCATAACCTTCTCATTTCCATACATATATGCCAGATTAGCTCCGTTCACGGGCTGCTATTAAGTTGAACACCTTGTATATTGTGAAGGGAAATTGTGTTTGCAAATATAGGTTTGTAAGAACTTGTGAAACAATATTATAAGTAAACTGGATGATAGTCGTAATACACGACTTTTACAAATGGTGCTCTCGACCAGTAGAAATTAATAATCACTCCTCAGTCAGCCATTTTTGTTAGAATGGCTCGATGTTTGTGTTCGTAAGGACGCGCTTATTGCTAGGCTAGGCGATTGGTGTCGTAGGAAATGAGGGTAAGTGGTTCGAATCCTGTGTTTGTCTATTTGTTTTTCGGAAGCTCTTAATAAACAAAAGAAACCATAAAAAAACTGCAGACCTTCATAAATAGATGCTTACGTAGAATAGAGAGACAGAGACGATATGATAAGATTACGAACGAGGAACTCAGAGAAAGAACTAAGCAGATACCGTGTACCAGTGGAGAAAGAGATAAGGAAGAGACGCTGACGATGGATAGGACATGCGTTGCAAGACAGGCACTGTTTTGGAACCCGCAGGGAAAGAGGAGCAGGGGAAGGCCTAGGCAGACATGAAGAAGAGAGGCAGAGGCTGATATTAAAAGGATAGATAAAATACTTACAGAACTGGAAGGGATGGCAAGAGAGAGAAAGAACTGGAAGAAATTTGTTGAAGACCTGTGCTCCGTTGAGAGTTGAAAGGTGAAGAAGAAATACAAATTTACATTACATACCTCTCCCCCATCCCTGATCCACTACCACGTTACACTAGTAATTAGTAACTTAATGTAGTAAATAAATAAAAGCGTAAGGGTAGTTAAACTCCGTCTCCATGTCTGTTTAACGACTTACCGTTTCCCACTTCTATTTCTGGTTCCACTCAATTGCTTGTCTAATGATACTAGTAAACCCCGCCTCTATGTCTGTTTAAGATGTACCGTTTCCCATTTCCCATTCTGGTTCCACTCACGGGCATGTCTAGTGATACCCGACATCCCAAAAGGATATGTCCCTACCACCGCCATTTTCTTCTCCTGATCTGTGTCATCGTATGCTCATGCCCTGTCTTTATCCATATGTCTATAAACTCTTGTCCAGTGATAGCATGATTGATGTGACACATTTACTTCATCAAACTGTTAAACAGATGAGAACCAGGACCTTCTGATGATATTTTCATTAATAAATGCGAATATTAACAAACACAGTGCTGGTCTTATCAAAGTTTCTAATATAAATGTAAACAAAGTACCTGATGTCATAGTCGGGTTAGATTTTGAGTTCTTCTGATATATATATATATATATCTTCTTCTCTTCACCTTTGCTCCGGAAGGCATAGACTGCAACAAGATATATATATATATATATCTTCTTCTTCTTCACCCTTTGCTCCCAGGAAGGCATAGGACCGCAACCAAGGATATATATATATACAGTGGCGGCTCGTGATCATTTTTCTTGGTGGGGCCTGACAAAATCGTTGTTTTTGAGTATTTACTGTATCTCTAGCTGCCCCTACTGGAAGAATATATTCCAACTACAAAGCAGAATTCTTAGCCCTTCTAATGGCAACATAGCACATAAATAAGCCGGAAGCACCTGCAGGAAAGATGGTATTTCTTACAGACTCACTGTTTGCTATACAAGCCCTGGAGGCTAAATCCGCTGACAGCACAGTCATCATCATCATCATCAGGTGCCGTGCCGGCTGGTGTAAGCGATCATGGATCTACACAAATCTCTGTCGTTGGTGTTTGCTATCAACTCAGATGTTGACGCTCTACCGTGCCATGTAGTCAGGTCATCCAACATTTTCTCTCTCTGTCTTCCCTGTCTCGTCTACCCTCAATTTTACCGGTTGTCACGATGTATTCTAAACCTCCCCTCTTCATCACATGCCCGAAAAATGATGACTGCCTCTTTCTTATATTGATGATAAGCTTTCTCTGTGTCTTGATCTCATTCAACACCTAAACATTAGTCATTTTAGCAGTCCATGGGATTCTCATCATTCTTCTATAAAACCACATTTCTGTGACCCTCAGAGATTTTTCGATCTGTGTGTTCATTGTCCATGACTCGCATCCGTATGTCAGTATTGGTTCTATGTAGCACTGAATAACTCGCATTCTGATCGGGATTGACAAGGACTTGTTGCAGATAATGCTTCTCATTTTCAGGAATGATCTTTTCGCTTGTCCTATTCTGCTCTTTATTTCTGATCGGCATCTGCCATTTGATGTTACCAGGACTCCGAGGTATTTAAATTTCTGCACTTGTCTTAGATCAGTCCCATTTACTGGGATGGTGACAGCACAGTACAAAACATAAAAAGAGAACTTGCTCAGCTTTCAGAAAAGACAGACATTCACTTGCAGTGGATTCAATCTCACTGTGGCATTATAGGCAGTGAGAGTGCCGATGTCTTCTTCTTCTTTGCGTTCATTCTTTACGACCAATTTTAATCACTCTTTGTGCTATGTTTGATCTTTGCCAAGAACGTGTATACGTTGCATATTGGTTTGGTAGGCCCCTAAATGCATAGACTTCTACACGTTTAGGACACATGCATCCGATTTCACCCAAACCTCCTTAATCACCTCTTACGACATGCGTGGCAGGTAACAGTGGTTCTATTCTTTACACCCCAAATTTGGGCCCTGGTAACTACTCGTTCGAGTGCCGACGTCTTAGCTAAGGAGGGCAGTGCCAAAGAGCAAATTTACCAACCCTTTTTTTTTTCAAGAGGTCAAAACCCTCATACAGAGAAAATCTGCAGTAGACTGGAAGACAAACACTGGATATGATTATGGAAAAGACTCCATCAAAGACCTAAGCATAACAGACCAGGTCATTATATTTCGACTACGCACCGGACACTGCAGACTCAACAAACACTTATACAGACTAGGAATAAGTCAAACAGCTCTCTGCCAGTGTCAGCAGGCGGAACAGACACCGGGGTATATCCTGCAAGACTGTCCTCTCCTGGGTGAGCTGAGAATCAACATGTGGCCACACACAGTCGACATGAAACTAAGCTTTGGGAAACCTGACAGACCTGAAGCTGACTGCCCAGTTTGTGGTCCACAGTAAATTAAGCGCATGACCAGAGATCGCGGAAGAAGGAAACCTGACAGACCTGAAGCTAACTGCCCAGTTTGTGGTCCACAGTAAATTAAGCGCATGACCAGAGATCGCTGAAGAAGAAGGAGTATTTACTATTATTTGTCTATTGCGGGAAGTTATTACCCCTTTCAGAAAAGAACAAATGCTTCTGTTCTGCAACAGCTTGATACTAAAGAGAGTTGGCTATTAAATAATATAATGATTCTCCGAAAGGAGTTAATTCTTATTTTTCATGTTTGTTGGCCTACACGCTCTGATATAACCAATAAAGGTTCGCCTTAGGTTGAAAGGGCGTGCCTCGGCTTAAAAGGCTTTAATCCCTACTAAACAAACAAACGCTCTACGGATCGGAGTGTTGGAGGATGACCAAAGGAGATACTAGCAGGCTGTCAGTTTTCCACCACTCTTGTCTTCGCAGAATCTTGGGAATCTTTTGGCCAGTAAAAATATCCAATAACCAACTACTCCAAGACACAAGACAAGAGGCAATGAATGACATACTCAAAAAGAGAAGATGGAAATGGCTCGGACATGTTATGAGAATGAGACAAGAAATGCCTGCAAGGATACCCCTCACTTGGACACCAGAGGGAAAGAGAAAGAAAGGCAGACCACGGACAACATGGAGGCGCATGATGGAAGAGGAACTGGACACCGCATCTCTGACGTGGGGCTCTGACGCTGAAAGTTGCACGGGACAGGAGAGCATGGAAAGTCCTTTCTGAAGCCCCATGTGTCACTAGGCATGACGGATTAACAGATAACATAACAAACAAACAAACAATTTCGGACACATCAAACGACAGGAACGCCTAGAGAAGATTTAAAAAAAAAAAATCTCTGGAACGCAAATTGAACATGCCTCATCCGCATGAAAAAAAAAAAAAAATAACGCGAGCTTGACAACTAGTCTAGACAGACATATATATTTTGGTGTTTTTGTAGTATATAATCTCCTCGGTAAATGAGCTGTAAACTCCACGATTTTCATTGTATATGTAGTGAAAGAACTGACATTCTTCACTTTTGTTGTATTTTTTGCTTGATAAGGGCAATTTGGTCGAAGCATTTCTTGTGTATTGTCATTGTTTTTGTATTGTGTAAATCTTTAGTATTTTGTAACTTATTGTTAATAATGTTTTTACGTGGTTCGCTCAACTCAGTTGACATTCACTTGTCACAACTAACTCAACTGTAGGAAAGAAAATTGCTGTAGACAATGTGTATTAATGCAAGGGACAATTCCCTAACACTAATCATATTATTTTATGATTTGTTATTTATTACTATTATTTTCTATAATTTTATACTTTTTAAATATAAATTTGGGGATTCAATCGATAATTAAACGGATTATTTGAGCTAGAGTCCTCGTTTATCTGGGAAGTACTTTGGCCTCGTAAGAATGAATATATATTCCGGCTGAATGCAAATGATATTCTTTTGGCAATTACCATTGCAATAGTGATCAAAGGTCAGAGGTCACAATGTTACATCTTATGTAGGAACTTGTAAACTAGCCCTAGAAATAGTGCACGGAACAATGCTTGAAGTATTAGAGGCAAAATGAGGAGATTCAGTATATATAATGTTTTTTAATAAGGAGATATTATATAAATAACACGATTGTTATATTATTCTGATATAATATTTATATTTTAGTGTTATATATTCAACTGTCAAAGCTAATCAGTGTCAAGTTAAAAGTAATAATTACGAAAAATAATTTCTAAAATAATAAGTAGAAGTTAATTCTTTTTGGTTTGGTAGGACCGGTTCCTACTGGCCCATAATGACCAGAGGCGTATACTAATTAGGGGTAAAAGATTATGAATTTCAAATTTCAGACTGTGTATGATATTTTAGCGTTACATATCAACTTTCAAAGCTAATCAGTATCCCGTTGAAAGTAATAATTATGAACAAATAATGTCTAAAATAATAAGTACAGGTTACTCAATATTTTGGTGGGGCTGGGCCCACTAGCATTAATGTCGAGCCGCCCCTGTATATATATATATATATATATATATTTTCACTTCTCTGTCACTGATATACGAAGTAGGACTCTTCTGTAACACTTATATTCAAAAGTATATACATATGTGTTTTCCCACTTTGTTTTTAAATGTCCATGTTTCGCACCCATACGTTGTTACTGGGAATATGCATGCTCTTAGTATTCTGATCTGATAGTGGCTGAGTGGTTAAGCCCTTTGCCTTGCGAGTCGAAGGTCGTGGGTTCGAATCCGGACCGCGGCCTTCTGTTCACGGTGCAGTTTTTCCAGAGACCCCTAGGATTGTTGCTGGAGCTACGGAGTTCGTGCTTTGTGCAATACTCTCGGTAGGTGGCGTGCCATTTCTGCGGAGAGGACCGAGCCATATGGGTAAAACCCGGTGCAATGAAGTCAATCCTTCGGCTTAAAACCCTTTTTAAACTAGTATTCTGATCTGAGTTTTTATATCATTCCAATCCTACTATTTTTAGTTGTTTAATTTTAGTTAGCTTATGTTTGTTATTCTTTGAACATCATCCCTCCCATTTTCCTATCTTATTAGCAGTGAACCGAGATATTCAAAACTGTTCACATTTTCTATATTCTCCGCGGTGATAAAAATATTGCTTTGTCATGCTTTTTTCATTGTTTTTTGGCATATTGAGATATATATTTTACATTTCACTTGTATTTTGCAGTTACGACTATCTCTTTCCTTTTTTGGATGGCTAGATGGATAGATAGATCTTACTTCTACTTTTAGAACAAAAATAGCTCTATATACGTTACTCGCTTCATCACTATCATTGCTAAACAAATGTTCTTTATTTGGGAATTTTAACATTTTGATTAGTACAACGGAGATGATGTGCTCATAATGTAACTGATGGTTGAGCATGACGAATGCGGAGGCTGGATATCTAGCCTATGATAAAGAGAAATTCCGTTGGATTATTAGGCAGGTCAAGTTCTGCTCATATCAAGCTATTTGATGATGGACCATGCTGAACATGTTCCGGCAGACAGACATAGAATAACAGAGAAAAAAACGTCCCACTGCTGGCAGAAGTTAGAAGCCTTGTATGGATATGAAGAAACAAAGTAAAACATGAACAATAACAGCACAAAGTAAAACTTGAACAATGATAGTACAAAGTAAAACATGAACAATGATAGTACAAAGCAAAACATGAACAATGATAGTACAAAGCAAAACATGAACAATGATAGTACAAAGTAAAACATGAACAATGGTAGTACAAAGTAAAACATAAACAATGACAGCAGAAAGTAAAACATGAACAATGACAGCACAAAGTAAAACATAAACAATGACAGCACAAAGTAAAACATGAACAATGATAGTACAAAGCAAAACATGAACAATGATAGTACAAAGTAAAACATGAACAATGGTAGTACAAAGTAAAACATAAACAATGACAGCAGAAAGTAAAACATGAACAATGACAGCAAAAAGTAAAACACAAACAGTGACAGCACAAAGCAAAATATGAACAATGCGCAAAGTAAAACATGAACAATGCCAGCACAAAGCAAAACAGGAACAATGACAACACAAGCAAAATATGAACAATGACAGCAAAAAGTAAAACATGAACAATGACAGCACAAATCAAAACGTTTCAAATATATATATGAACAGAAAGCAGCACACATAACTCAGCAAACGTTCTGGAGTGCAGGCACACACATAAACAACGCAATGGATAAATGAGACGCGATAAAGCGAGGACATTAACGGATCAAGAGGAGGATGAAAGAACAAATGAAACGTACATCTACAGAAGAATTAATTACCACGCTCCCATGATGCACTTCTCACACCATCTGAAAACAAAGCATACCGTGACCCCCGACCATATATAACGCTGACTAGCTCCGACCGGAGAACCAAAATTTCTGTTTAATGAGCGATGGTTTTTATATGTGTTTGATGCCCGCGTGCCCAGCGTGTTCGTAGCGTGTTGGACTACGGGTGACTAGTCCTCTGTAAGTGCGGGTTCAACTCCGCGGACTGGCAGAAAAGCTACAGGTTCCCCAGATTTACGGTGTTCGTGGTACCGAGCCGAAGGGTTACGATGTCCATGACACGAGCCGAAGAGCTTTCAGCTCAAGTGCTTCTGGATCGGGAAAAAAATATGTGTTTGATAGAACACTGTACATTTTTCAACAGTTTAACACAATTCTTCGACTCCATGGTTAGTTATTGATGAAACATGTTAATAATATTGATATTCCTTAGTGTTAAACTTAATTTGTAACATAATATAATCTTGATTTATCAAGATATGTTGTTTTTTCAATAGATTTTTCTTTATCTAACAATACTGGAATGAGAGGTGGCGTGACGGTTATGGTTTTACTTCTTAACATTTTTACATGAGCTCGTCGGCATAATGTTATCGGAGACCACGAGCATATTTACCTTATACCAGCTTACCCCAATCTTGAAACACCCAGCTATTCCAGTAGAGACTAAAGGACAGATTATAAATTCAATCTTTATACCAACACTGTGCTACCAGTGCCAAACATGGGCACTGACAAAAGAACAAGAAAGGAAAATTACCACATGCGAAATGAGATGCCTGAGGAAAGCAGTAAATAAAACAAGAAGAGACCATATAAGAAATGAGGAAATTAGAAGAACAGTCGGAACAACACCTGCTGTTAGATTTATTAAAAAACAGAGACTCAAATGGTTTGGTTACTTGGTCAGAATGAACCTGAATACACCAGTTGCAAGAGCGTACAACCTGAAAATGGAATCATCAAGAGGAAGGGGCAGACCAAGAAAAAGATGGGTTGATGGAGTTACAGACATCATAAAACTCCACAATACCACACCATATCAAGCGACCGAGCGTGCATTATCTCGGAAACCGATCATCAGTTAAACCTGCTACGCCTAGCGGCAAAAAAGCAGAGAAGGACAGAAGAAAGAAATAAAGAAGAAGACTGTAAATCTAACATTTAACGGAACATTACTTCTTATTCTGACTTTATGAGACAGAACAGAATTGTACACAAGAAAAGAAATATTACTCCTTAAATTATTGGGTATAATTTTTATGATCTTTTACACTTTTAGTAACTTTGAAAACTGATGTATTAAATTGATGTAGTTGATCTTGAGGCTGATAAGAATTGATTGTCTGATTCTATATGTTGTATGCTGTGTAAGAAGGGAATTTCTTCACTTCTGTTGTTTCCTTTTCTCGATATCATTTTCCTTTTCATGGGTCACCTCTTTCTTCTCAAGTCTGCATACTGGGGACAGTTCTGTAGGACATGTTCTGTCAACATACCCGCCAAGCCAAAGGGGCACAAGTCGTTGGTGCCTATCTTGAATTTAGAGTACAGGTGGTGTCTCATTCTGTTGTGATTCGTCCGGAGGCAAAGTATGACAGTCTGGTCCCTTCTGGACAGTTGGTAGTATTCATCATCCTTGTGTTTTTAGTGGAAGTAATAATATTAAAATTTCGATACTATTTTTGTTTGTAATATATCGGCTACGACCAGGGAGGGCAGTTCATTCAGGGCCCACGCCATCGGGCAAGTCGGCTACCTTGCTTGTCCGCCAATAAGAAGTACAATTATTTATGACGGTTGAAGTGATTGAGATTGAAAAGCTAATTCGATATCATTAAAAGATTATTGTTGTATAAGAGTAGGAAAGATTAGTGTATTTGGTACGAATCACCATCATACATCATTTGTTATAGAAGCTTTTGTTTTAAAAGAGCTTCCTTCCATATAATCATCATCATTAAATCGCTTGTACTGAGCAGAATTGTGTCACTATAACAGACCTTTAAGAATCAACAACATAAGAATATAAGAATCAACAAAACTAAAACAGAAATAATGAATATGGGAAGAAAACATAATAAACTAGACATCCATGTCAATGGCACTAAAATAAACCAAGTGAAAGAATTTAAATACTTAGGAAGCATATTCACAGAATACGGAAAACTGGATAGAGAGAGAGGCTAGAGTACAAAAGCAAATGCTGTAACCTACCAGCTAGCCCCATTGTTAAGGCACCCAAAAATTTCACAGGCAGCTAAGCAACAGATGATCAACAGCATTTTTATACCTACTTTGTGTAACCAGATCCAAATATGGACATTGAGCAAAGCGCAGTCACAAAAATAACTACATGTGAAATGCGTTGCCTGCGAAAAGTTACCAACAACACAAGAAAAGACAGAATCACAAACATCAGCATAAGAAAAAAAGTTGGCACAAAACCGTGCTTGAATTACATAGATAAACAAAGAATGAAGGGTTTGGCCACTTAATAAGAATGCATCCAAACTCCACAGTATACAAGTCTTCTAAAAAACAGAACATCAGGAAAGAAGGCAAGAGGAAGACCACGGAAAATATGGTTAGATGGCGTAGCAGAATCCTGTGAAAGAGAAAGATAACAATCACACAAGCCACCAGAACAGCGCAAGACAAAAACAGAAAACCACGACACTGGGCAACAACCCGGTAGCAGTGTGACGACAAAAGAAGAAACAGACCTTTGAAATTCTCTCTCTTATAAGTCAGATGTCCCACCTCTGCAGCTATCATGCTCAAATCATCAGTTATATCATGCATCCATCTTCTCCGTGGTCTTTCTCTTCTTTCATTTTTCTGGGTGTCTTCTTCCATGATGGTCTTCTCTAATCCTTCGTGTCACTTTATATGTCCAAAACACTTCAATTTTCTCTTTCTTATTTGTTGCATCGGCCAGTTTTCTTTGATTTTAAGTTCTTTCTGGATAGATCTATTTGTTCTAGTCTCTGTAAACGATATACAGATGACTCTTCTGTAACACTTATATTCAAAAGTACATTTATGTTTATTCACTGTCTTGTTAAATGTCCATGCTTCAGACCCTTAGATAAAATCAGCAAAATATTCAACAACTGATTTTTTAACACACAATTTCGACTTCAAATAAGGGCGTCATCATTCGACATACAAACTGTAAAAACAAAATTCATAAAATATGATGACACTTTTCTGGATTGTGTAAATATGAATGTAGTATGAATAGAAACATGTTTTATGACTTGCAGATGTATAGAATTAATTTGGAGGTTTTCAAGATGGCGGCCGAATGTTGTGTATAGTGACGGCGCTCGAACAATTCAGGAATTCTATTCTAATTCTGTACATTGGATTAAAAATATTCGCACGGCGTGCTCATTTTCGATAGTTTAGACATGATTACTGTGTTTTTGTGGTGTTTTGTTTCCATTCTGGGCGGTATGCTGACGGATCGAGTTTGCGCCGTCACACGCATCGTCACCGCAATGTTTTGAAAACATCGATCCGCTGCCTTTGCGGGAAATTGTGTAGCAATCAAAGGCTAGGGAATGCTAACCCGAAACAAATGCTTGCAGAAAACGGATGCACAGGCCGTAAGGCGCATAACTTGTGCAACGACCCTTCACAATGAGGAATGGGATAACGGATTATACGGTCGCCGATCTGCCTCGGAGATTTAGCCACGCAGTAAGAATGTCGGACCTACCATCACGAGGGTGGCCAAAACTAACTGCGGAGATCACACGGGAGCAAAGGTAAGGAACAACAGAAAATATTATAGATCAGGCCCCATCGGACACAATGAGACTCAACATAATTCACTGGAACGCCGAGGGAATATACAACAAAAAGCAGGCCCTAGCAGTTAGACTCGTCAGTGAGAAAATAGACGTTGCGTGTATCCAGGAAACACACCTCAATCCCCAACACAGATTTTCTGTCCGAGGATATCAGGCATACAGACAAGACAGAGGTCACAAGGCGGGAGTACTCATACTGTCGCAACCATTTCCCCATGAAACAAATAGAAGTCAGACAAATGGGAAGCAGAAATCATAGGAATTGACATCTTTGTAGACAAACAATAAATTCGAATCTACAATATATATTGCTCAAACGACAGAGCCCTTATGATGGAGGTCATGACATTGACCAATACAAACTGTCTAGTAGTGGGAGACTTTAACAGTCACTCTGAAAGGTGGGGACACCAAGACACCAACGCAAGGGGAGAGGAGGTAGAAGAGTGGGAAATAGATAATAACCTACAACTCATGAACAGACCAGATGACCCACCAACCTTCTACTCAAGAAGATGGAAAAATACATCCACCCCAGATCTCGCCTTTGCAACCGGTGACATAGCCCACAAACTGGATCGAACTGTCATGAACCAGCTAGGAGACAGTGACCACAAACCCATCAAGCTCTAATTGAACCTTAAATATTCCCCCAAGTCCAAAACCAATACCCAAGTGGAACTACAAAAGAGCTGACTGGATACAGTTTGCGAGACTCAGCGAGATCTACTGTGAGTCCATAAACACACACCAAAAAAAAGATAAAGAACATGACAGACCGACACAACACATCCATCTTGAGGGCAGCAAGAGAATCAATTCCTAGAGGTGCAAGAAGAGACTACAGATCTTATTGGTCAGAAGAGGTCCACAATTTTGAGGAAGAATTGAGTCAGGCAAGAGAAAGAGCAGAAATTGAACAGAACATAGACAGCAACATAGCACCGAAGGCAGCCTCAGCTAAATATAGGAGAGCAGTTAAGCAAGCTGCAAGACAAAGCTGGAGAGACAAGACTGAGAGTCTCAACTTGGACAGAGATGGAAACAAGCTATGGAAACTATCAAAAGCCCTCAGTGACGAAAACACCAACCGTCCTCCAATAGCCATAGAAATCAATAGATGAGCACAAGGAGTTTTTTCAAGAACCCAAGAGGAAGCAACGGAAGTAACGAATATGATCAACAAATAACAGGTACAGGTATTAAGAGCTTCCAAAAAAACAAATAGACAAACACTGGACTCGAACCACTTACCTAGTCCTTACGACACCAATCGCCTAGCCTAGCAATACGAGCGCTTTTACGAACACAACCAATGAGCCATGAGAAAGACACTCCCCCGTGAGTCATTTTTTTAGAATGGCTCATTGGTTGTGTTCTAAGCGCTCGTATTGCTAGGCTAGGCGATTGTGTCGTAGGACTAGGTAAGTGGTTCGAGTCCTGTGTTTGTCTATTTGTTTTTTTCCGAAGCTCTTAATACCTGTACCTGTTATTTGTAGAAATCAATAATAAATTGCTAACAGGTAAAAGAGCTGCCAACATCTTTATTAAAAATTATGCAAGAGTGAGCCAGGTCAGCATATCCACAGAAAGACTAAATATGGCAGTGGAAGAGAGGCAATCTCTGGAGTACTCACCCACAGCACCAGAAGAACTTATGGTGTCTAATTTCACTATAGATGAGCTCGAAGAAGCACTCCAGTGTCTTAACCTTAAGAAGTCACCAGGAAAGGATGGCATCACAAATGAGATGCTCATCAACTTAGGCCCAAAAGCAAAGAAAAAACTGCTAAAAATTATGAATGCAAGCTGGAAAGTTGGGAAAATACCCAGTGAATGGAAAGAAGCAATCACAGTGCCCATTCTAAAACAAGGAAAAGACAACTCGACCCAATCAGCTACAGACCGATTAGCCTCCTTAGTTGTGTTGGTAAGGTAATGGAGAGACTTGTCAATAGAAGACTCATGTGGCACTTGGAGCAGAAACAACTGATACTACCACAGCAGAGTGGATTTCGTCAGCACAGATCAACAGAAGACCAAGTAACCTACATTGTCCAGGAAATTGAAGATGGTTTTCAAGAAAAAAAAACACACTAATAGTATGGGTCGATATGGAGAAGGCTTTCGACAAGGTCTGGAGAGAGAGACTAAAAATCAAACTCCTCAAACTTGGAATTAGAGGACGCATGTATGGCTGGATATGTCACTATCTAAAAAACAGAACAGCCACAGCACAGGTCCAGGGAAAACTTAGCAGGAAAGCTATCATGGAACAAGGTGTTCATCAAGGAGGGTCCTGTCTCCACACTATTTCTTGTTTTTATGAATGACATTATGGAAGACATCCCTAACAGAGTGCATGGTGCAATCTACGCTGACGATCTGGCACTGTGGACACAAGAAGAATCGATAGCAGTGGCCACCACAAGGATGCAAGCTGCTCTTCAAAAGCTGGAAAAATGGACCAGTACCTGGCTACTCACCATAAATGAAAAGAAAGCCACCTTCACAGTCTTCAGCCTCTCAAAGAAGAAACAAATGGTGAAACTCAAGATAAATGACCACCTACTCTCAATGGAGGAATGTCCAACATATCTGGGAATCACCATGGACAGCAGAATGACTTGGAAAACTCAGATAGACAAAGCTGGAAAAGAGCAAAGCAGAGAATGAGGATTATGAACAAGTTAGCAGGCACCACCTGGGGTGCAGATTGTGGCAACTTGAAAAGGTTTTACACTATAAGAGTTCGACCAGTACTTGAGTATGGCATAGCAGCCTGGGCTACAACCTCCAAGACACAATTTGTAAAGCTAAGCAGAGTTCAAAACCAGGCATCACGGATCATCACTGTAGCCATGAAATCTACCCCCATAGAAATACTGGAAACTGTGACAGGGCTCCAGCCGATGGAGGACAGACGGGACATGAGGGTACTTCAACAAGGAGAAAAATTCAAGAGACTAACGAACCATCCAGTGCACCTCCGAATCAACAGCTAGGTAGGGCAGATTAAAAGAAGTAACTTCGTGGGAAACTCCAAAGAACTTGCTCACAAAGATGCAATATTGGCACTGGCTCAACCAAGACACATTCAACCAGCCAGTACCTCCCCTCCCTGGGCATGCAGTCTCCCAGAGCTCTCAGAAGAAATAAGTGGCATTGGCAAGAAAGGAACACAGACAGACCTGGAGAGAAGGCTCATCGCAGAAAAACACATAAACGAAAACTACCAATGGACTCATGGACACCTGCATACACGGATGGCTCTGCTACAGATGCCACCCACAATGGAGGAGGGAGAGTTGTCCTCAGACTAAAAATGGAGAAGAACTAACCTTAGCTCTGGCCACTGGAAAGTTCTCAACCAATTTCAGGGCTGAGGTAGAGGCCCTCAGTGCAGCTGCAAAATGGCACTACAAAATATGAACCAAATACATGGAAAAATAGTGCTCTTGACTGACGCATTGTCTGCTATCTCAGCACTGAAATCTGAAAGGAACACAGAACTAAGTGATCTCAGGTCAACCTTAGCCCAGTTATCCCATGAATCTGAGAGGGTAGTAATCCAGTGGATACCCTCACATTGCAAGATCAAGGGGAATGAAGATGCTGACAGACTGGCTAAAGAGGGAGCAGGAATGTCCCAAGATGACAACCTGGTTAGCTATGAAGAAGCAAAAACCATCGCCAAAGGGCACTACAAAGCAAAATGGGATAAAGAACACCCAAAACACAACAAGAATGATGGATATTACCAACTTTCCAGAAGGGACCAGACAGCTATACTTCGCCTCTGGATGGGTCACAACAGAATGAGACACCCATCTACTACCTCAAAGGGCGACTACCTCAGACTGATCTCGAGATCGGTTATGAGGAAGTCAAAACAACCATCGGTTCGCACTATAGAAGCAAATGGACAAAAGACCACCCTCAGTACACAGACAGTGACGGATACTATGGTCTCTCTCGCAGTGAACAAGTCGCCATATTCCGCCTCCGTACCGGCCACAACAAGCTCCGAGCCCACATGTTCCATAAATTTAAAATTGGCACAACTAGCCTGTGCCCTGCAATATGGCAGACATGACGGCAGAACACGTCTTGCAAGACTGTCAACGATTAGCAGGTATAAGGAAAGAGTACTGGCCACAACACACAGAGCTTCGCAAAAAGCTGTACGGAGGAACGAGAGTCCCTAAAAACAACAGTAAAATTCATGATAGAAGTTGGTCCATCAGTCTAGGCCGGAAACGCAAAGAAGAAGAAGAATGAGACACCACCTGTACACTAAATTCAAGATAGACACCAACGACCTGTGACTTGGCAGTATGACAACAGAACATATCCTACAGAACTGCCCCAGTATGCCGACCTGAGAAGAAAGAGGTGGCCCACTTACACCAGCGTCCAAGACAAACTGTATGGCGTGGCTGATAATCTGAGGCAGACGGCGGCCTTTATTAGAGAATCCGAAATCCCAATCTAGTGAGAACGCAGAAGAAGAAGAATTAATTTAAATTGACTGGTAACTGATAACTTTGACCTCGTGTTATTAATTTTAAAAAATATATCTTTAAAAAAATCGTTTTACATTTTGCTTTTCAAATGCATAAATACTTCATCAATGTAATTAAAAATATAATTCAATTTGAAACAATTTAATAAATGGCAGATGTTCCATAAATATATATATAAAATAATAGTTTAATGATAAAATTAATGACAGCTGTCTGTTTAAAATTGCATCATTAGAAAAGGGCATGTAAAAATGGGGTTTTTGACGTGGTCCACTAAGGACTAATCTCATCGAGAGCATATAAAAATTCTAAATTAACCTCCCAGATGCTATTTTATAATTAACCTCATTACCACATAAACTATCCGGTTACATACGTACGCACACACGCACAATAACACGCATATATATAGTTGGGGCATACCGATGGTAATGCTACACATCGATTGTCTGAACTGATAATAAAAACAGAACCGCATACATTTGCATAATTTAATTATGGTACGTGCTGATTATATGTGCCAAATTGCGTTTTAATTCGTTAATTAATACGTCTGCACTAAACCGTTGAAATTGAGAATGTTAGCAGCTTGCGTTACGAGCAGCGAATTGTGACTGTACTTCTTGTTTTCACAAAAGGAAACTTGTGAACATTCACAAGCGTCTATGTGATGTGTATCCAAGTCTTGCAGTTGACAGGAGTAGAAAGGGGCCATCATCATCATCAAGGTGCGTATCCTTTATAGGACGTTGCCTCTTTGCAGCACATCTGAAATTCTCTTGCCAGTTCACCCACTTCGTCGATGGTCATGTTCATGGTTTCTTTAATATCTTGTAGCCCGTCTGCCCAGCATGTTCGTAGCGCGTTGGACTACGGGTGACTATCCCTCTGTGTGCGGGTTCAATTCCGCGGGATGGCAGAAAAAACCACAGATTCCTCAGATTCACGGTATTCGTGGCACCGAACCGAAGGGTTACGATGTCCATGGCACCGAGCCGAAGAGCTGAAAAAGCTCAAGTGCTTCTGGATCGGAAAAAATATCTTGTAACCATCTTTTCTTGGTCTGCCTCTGCGTCCTGGGACCCTGCCTTCTAGTATTGTTCTTTCCAGGCCATCGTGACGCTTGATGTGACCAAAGTATGTAATTTTTCGGTATAGTATGTTGTTTATCAGCCAATTCTCTTAACATTTAGTTCTTTCAGGACATCAGTGTTCTTTCTTTTTCTGTCCATGGTATTTGTAGGATCCTTCTGTAGCATTTAGTTTCGAAGGACTGGATTTTCGCTCTTAATTTCTGTGTAATAGTCCATGATTCACAACCATAAGTAGCCACTGGGAAAATGCATGCTCTCAATATTTTTAATTTTAGTATTTTGCAGGTGCTTTGCCACATGTTCTTCATTGTGTTTAATTTCTTGATTGCTATTGCCAATCTTCTTGAGATCTCTTTGGAGTAGTCACCGTTATTGTTAATTATTGAGCCCAGATATTCGTAGCTCTCTACACTTGTAGTTCTTCATTGTTTACTTGGATGTTAGGTGAGCCTTTTGCTTTGTCAGTTGACATGATTTTTGTTTTTGTGTATTCAAATATAGATGTTGGTCTTCACTATGTTTCTTGGTCGTCATGATTAGGTTTTCCAAACCTTTTTGCTGGTGGATAATAATACTGTATCGTCTGCGTATCTAAGCTCTGGTATGCATTTTCCACCTATAGTGAGAGGGTCGTAATTCACATAGTTGGCATCGTTTTTTACATTCCTCATGATGTTCTCTGCATATATGTTGAATAAGTATGGTGACAAAATACATCCCTGTCGTACCCCTTTTGAATCTCGAACCATTCAGCTATTTCACCTCCTATTTTAATCGTTGCCTGTTGTTCGTGGTATATTCTATGAGTTGTATTATGTGTGTTGGAAAGTGCATGTCTTTCATGATGTTCCACATTTTCTGGTGTTGTATATGGTCGAAAGCCTTGCTGTAGTCTATGAAACATGCATGCAGGTCTATGTTGTATTCTCTGCATTTCTCGATAATGAGTCTCATGCTACAAATATGGTCTCTAGTGCCTCTACCTCTTCTGAAACCTGCTTGTGTTTCGTGTATTTCATCTTCTAATTTTTGTTCCATCCTCTTCATTATGATTTTTAGTAGGATTTTACTGGCGTGACTTATAAGGGCAATAGTTCTGTAGTTGGTGTATAGTTTCACGTTTCCCTTCTTTGGAATAGGTATAAATACTGATCTTTTCCATTCCTTTGGCCAGGAGGAGCTATTCCATATCTTTGTGCACAATTTATGATATACCCGAACACTGGCTTCCCCACCTGCTTGAATCAATTCCGCTGGTATATCATCGCACCCTGGTGACTTCCTTCTCTTCAGGCTTTTGATGGCCAGGCGCACTTCATCCAACATGGGTTCTGGTTCTGTCTCTTCGCTTTCTGTTATTATCTTATGTGGATTTTTAGATGTGTCTTCATACATGTTTCTGCAGTACTCACGCCATCTTTCTAGTACATCTTTCTTTTCTGTTAATGTTTTGCCATTGTTATTGTTTATGACTTGTATTGATGGGCTGAAGTCACGTGTCATTATATTAATTTCGGTGTAAATTTCTCTCTCTTTCCCTTGTTTTCTTAATTCATCAATTTTATTGCATGAGGTGACTATGTGTTGTTTCTTGTCTTTTCGGATTTCTTTCTTGACTTCTCTTGAGCAGTTTTTATATAACAGTTTTTCAGAAAGGGGCCATAGACGAAATAAATAAAAGGGACAACAGACAAGGCTGGGCTAGGGTTAGTGAACTGGCCTAATCAGTACCCTACAAAACCTCCACGTGGTGGTGCTGGAAACAGACCACCGCACTGCGGTCTGGCTAAGCGGATAGAGAACGAAGGAGAGCCACTCTGGTATAGGTAGTAGTGTAAGTACAGTCACGATTGCTGTGAGATCTGCTAGCAACATAGGCGTGGAGAATACAGAAGACTGCAGTTAATCCTGTACTGGAGGCCTACATACGTAGGATGACGTCCACAGCATGCACACAACTCCCTACCTCAGATCAAATAAAGGCAAAATTAAACAATTAATATATGGTCATTTTACTGCGACAATCTCTGAGCTTGCACTTGTTCCTCATGCCTTTCAGCTCATCCCTAATGATCTTTTCCAAAGTTTCTGCACAATTTCGTAGTGTTGTGTTCTACATAACGTGGTCATCAGCTAGCTTTGCTCATCTGTTGGTACTGATAGAACACTTCTTCATTGAGGCCTTGTAAGCATTCATATCTCTGAGCAGTGGTCTCCATTTGAGCCTCTTCCCTTTCAAACGTTCGCAGAACAACATCCGTTGGGTTATTCGACTACTTAACTTTCTCTCACATGCTCCAGCCATCTTAGTCTTCTACTGATGAGCATTCACATGTTGGAAGGCACGTTTTCACTTTGCAGTACCTCAGAGTTGGTAATCTTATAGTACCCTTTGATGTTCATAATCTTGCGGAGACATTGAAGGTGAAAGATGTTAAGCCTCCTCTCGTGCCTTGAGTAGGCTGTCCATGTTTCTGAACCAGAGATAATTTACAGAGATAATTACACAGACTCAATGGTGTTGAATTTTAGTCTGAAATTCTAACTTTGTGTTGTCCCACGCTCTCTTGGAAAGTTTGTTGAATGTAGAATACGCACTTTCCATTCGAGTGTTGATTTCTTCATCAAGACAGAGGGTGACAGGGACGATGGACCAAATATAGCAACATATTTGCACACATGGCAACTGCACACATAGACAATTGCACACATGATAATTGCACACACGACAATTGAACACATAGAGAACCGCACACATAAAATAATAGTAGATTTGCTGTTTGTGGAAACGGTGAATCTATATCTGATTTTGTTTTTGTATTTCAAGTTTGTACAGTTAAACATTTCTTCCTGGTCAACAATTGTTACTTTCGTTAGAGGCACTATCTCTGTTGTTACACATTTTCTTTGGTGACTTAGTAGTCAATGTGATTTAGGAAGAGCGGTATTTAATAGCGTGGTAAATTAGTTATAACTCACATACTTTTGACAAGAGGGTAGGATCTTGTAACTATTAATAAATGTTCATCTGTAGGGGTGGTACAGTAAATTTGTAGAGAGATGGCGTAGAGTTCAGATTGTATAGATCGAACCACGTACAAACAAAGTACTATAGTTTTACAAAAACAGAAACAGTGACGATAAACAGCAACGTTTCGACCAACAAAGCCTTTATCAAGCAAACGAACAAACGGAGTTTGTAGTGTTTCACTATTTACCAAGTTTTAGCAGTCTTCCCTATTTCGATATTAGATCGAACCAACAATCTATTCGCCGAGGACTGTATTCGTTTGTAGTTATTGTATGGGCAGAGTCTACTTCAGATACAGAACCAGGTTGTTAATGAGTAGAATCAGATTATTGTGTTATCTGTGTGTGGCCGGGGCTCGCACGGGGAGCAAAGAATAGTAAAACTGCGACATACAAATCATGTCGTAAGACGCGACTGAGGTAGAGACCTAGGATAGCTACCCCAGTAAATAAAAAACATCGCAGAAATTGGATGTGCTCTCCCAGTTGTAGGTGCATAACTGGCACAACGTACAATTGCTCTTTAAACTCAGATTACATAGAAATCATAAAAATGGTTAACAAATGATCGATGCGGAGCGTTCGAAGAAGAAGAGGAAGATTATTGTGTGAACATCTTTTCAAAGGACATCGCTCAAATCAAAATAGTAAAGTGGTGTTTAAGCTCTATATCAACAAGTTACTCACGTTGTACAGGGTTATCAAGACGTGCAAGATAAGCTCTATATCAACAAGTTACTCACGTTGTACAGGGTTATCAAGAAGTTCAAGATAAGCTCTATATCAACAAGTTACTCACGTTGTACAGGGTTATCAAGAAGTGCAAGATAAGCTTGTTTTAAGGCGGATGACTAATTTACATAATTTGTTTTATTGGCAGGGCTTATGTAAGATTATTAATGTCACTTGCATATTTACCCTGTTACATTTCATTTCAGATTAATACATGGTAATATTTTTCGAAAATGACTAAATATTAAAGGGTTTTAAAGCCGAAGGATTGACTTCATCTCACCAGGTTTGACCCCATATGGCTCGGTCCATCTCCGCAGAAATGGCACGCCACCTGCCGAGAGTATTGCACAAAGCACGAATTCTGTAGCTCCAGCAACAATCATAGGTGTCTCTGGAAAAAACTGCACTCGTGAACAGAATGGAGCGGTCCGGATTCGAAGCCACGACCTTCGACTCGGAAGGCAAAGGGTTTAACCACTCATCCACAGAGACCCCATTGATATGACTAAAGATAAAGAAAGCAAGTTGAGTGCATTTGAAAATAGATATCTGAGACAAATAATGAACATAAAATGGAACGAATCCAGAAGAAGTGATGAAATCAGAGAAATGTCTGGTCAACCACTAGTAACAATTGTTAAAAGAAAGAGAAGATATGTTGTATACACCTTGAGAAGAAATGATAAAAGAATATCAAAGCAGGCATTGAAGTGGGAGGCAAAAATTTCAAGAAAGAGAGGACGAAAAAAGGAGATCTGAAACGAACTTTACTGAGGGAGGCTAGAAATATCGGTCTCAGTTCCATGGAGGAGATTGAGCGAGTTGCCCAGGATAGAACGGTATGGAGAAATTGCTTGCGGGTCCTATGTAACGTATAACGGTACGAGAGGAATTAGTATATATATATATATATCTATTGAATATTTGAAAAAAAAGGATAATATCCGAATACCCTATCGGGTTCTGTTCTGTGAAGTTATGAAAGGGAAGAGACTAATGCAGATAACTGCTCAGGTAAAGGAAATCCATAAGACCTCAATGAAATTCATTTCTATCGCTCCCCAAAAATGGAAGAATCTATCTAAAGTCGAGTTTTGTGGAAAACAACCTGACTAGGTGTAGAATCTTTTGAAGAGAAACTTTGGGACAAATTTGAAGACAAGAGAAACAAGCGCAAACTCAAAATTCAGGACAGTGACACACTTGTCAAATGATTCTTTGTAAAGACGAAAAAGACCATATATATATGATGTACAGGGTGTTCAACTTAAAAGCAGCCCCAGTGATAAATAAAAATTTGCCAGGTACGCATTGCATCTCGTCTATTTACTATTTAAACCGGTTCTGACTAGCTTGTCCTACATCACAATTGTTCATCGCCCCTTCCAGCACTACAATTACACACCATCACACAACCTTGACCTATACTACGTCATAACTGAACCTTCTCATTTCCATACATATATGCCAGATTAGCTCCATTCACAGGCTGCTTTTAAGTTGAACACTCTGTATATATATGATTGATGATAATATGAGGGTTTCTGTGGCGTAAAGGTTACGTGATCGCCTCTCGCTCTAAAGGAACTCGGTTCGCACCCTCGTGGATCCATCAAGATATTTTTTTCAGAGATCCCTGTTCTCAATATAAGTGAGATCAAGTTTCTAGTCCTATCGGAGAGGGATAATAAAACGTAGGTCCCGTGTTCAAATTGAGCATGTATAAGAACCATTGTTACTTCAAAATCAAGAAGAGTAGGCTGGAAAGCCGCTGCACAAGCAAAATTAATAAGAAAAATACAAAAAATTTAATTTCTGCAAACTATTTTTACCATCTTCTAAATTACATCGGGGGCCCTCGCTGGTGCTACAGAGTTCGTGCACTGCAGCTGAGATCTTCCTGTGTAAGAAAGAGATCGAGCGCGCATGGTTACTCACCGTATTGCAATGATAATGATAATATAAATCAATCAATCAATCAATCAATCTGTCAATCAATTATCATTCAATCAATCTGTCAATCAATCATTCAATCAATCAATATGTCAATCAATCTGTCAAGCAATCAATCTGTCAATAAATAAATAAATAAATCATTCAATCAATCATTCAATCAATCAGTCAACCAACCAACCAATCAATCAATATGTCTATCAATCAATCAATCTGTCAACCAATCAATATGTCAATCAATCAATATGTCAAACCAATCAATATGTCAATTAATCAATCAATCTGTCAATCAATCAATCTGTCAATCAATCAGTCAATCAATCAATCAGTCAGTCAATCAATCAATATTTCCTTTTTCTGTAAAATGAAACCTCTTCCTATTTATTATAATGTTAAATTGCAGACATTGTTTACTATTGTAACACACATATAATTTATTCCTGTCCATTTTCATATATAGAAACTTTTGGGTGCCCACGGCAGCAAAATGAATTTGAAAGGGTCTACGTGATGCAAAGTTTGGGAACCGTTGCTCTATTATATACTTGTTGCTACTCCCAACAAAATGCGTTTAGTTTATCCTTCAGGGTACTTACTTTCAATTTAAATTATTTTTAGTTTTCTGTTTATTTCGTTTTCAGTCACATATTCTTGATAACTATTACTCACCAATAGTTAGGCCATCTAGTAATTACCACTTAATCCCCCAATTAGCATTTTCATTGCGTGTATGCTACCGTGTTCTGTTAGGTCCAGTGTTCACACAAGTGAGAGTTATTCAGGAGGCAGGTCGTATTTAGTACTAAGTTCTTGTTGTCCTTTTTATGTAGATCTATGTTTTAGTTTACTTCGTTTGTCGTTTTTGTTTTTGTTTTCTCAATAAATACTTATTGTCGAAACGTCGAGTGCTGTCATTTTTTAATATTTAATATTTTCTTTTACTTTTCTCATATCATCATCAAATAACTTGTCCGTAGTAGAATTTTACCTTCCTAACAGTCCTTCGGTCTCTCTCTAATAGGCCAGATGTCCCGCATCTGCTGTCGTTATGATCAAATCTTTAGTTACATCTTGAATCTTTCTGTGGCTTTTTTCTCATTATTCCCTGGATGCCTCCTTATTCCCTGGATGCCTCCTTATTCCCTGGATGCCTCCTTATTCCCTGGATGCCTCCTTATTCCCTGGATGCCTCCTTATTCCCGGGATGCCTCCTTATTCCCGGGATGCCTCCTTCCATAATGTTCTTCTCAAACCTTTCGTGTCTCTTTAAATGTTCAAAATATTTCAATTTTCACATAATTTGTTTTGTTTTGGTAGCATCAGCCAGTTGTCATAGATGTTAATTTTTGTTCTAAAAGCTATATTTGTTCTCTTCACTGTTGTTGATATACGGATGACTCTTCTGTAATACTTATATTCAAAAGCACATATATGTTTTTCCACTGACTTGTTAAATATCCATGCTTCTCATGTCATACTGTAAAATACTTGTCCACACCCACAACGCCTGCATATGACCGTGATTTTGTATCCAGTGTTGTTGTGTATCTTTCTCTTGATAAAGTCTTTTTGGTAGAAACGTAATTTTAGCTTGTTTTTGTGCTTTGCAAAACTACCCGAATTCTTGTTTTTTACATATTTTGCATTTGGTACGTATTTTTATTAAAATATTCCTTATTTTTGATAGAAGTGGAGACTAAATTTACGATCTTAAATCGCCTGTGTGTTGCCGGGGTCTGCAATGAGAGCAAAGAATAGGAAGACTGGGATCTACAAGGCATGTCGTAAGAGGCGAATGAGGAAGCTACCCTAGTAAAAAAAAAGCGTCGCAGAATTCGGATGTGCTGGCCTACTTGTAGGTGCATAACTGGCACACGGTACAATCGTTCTTAGGCTCAGATCACAAAGAGTAGTTTAATAAGTGCTCGGTATGGAGCATTAGAAGAAGAAGAAAAAGTTCACGTGTAAATTTTTCTGAGACCCAACTAATTGTTACTGAAGCCACGGAGATCGTGATTTATAAGACGTCAATCTTTCACCTTTAGACGACTGACACACTACGAAAGTCACTAGCCAGTATTATTTGACAATCACAGTAAAGAAACTCACAATGAGTGAGCGTTGTGGGAATGTCAAAGACAACTGAAGAGAGATAGTTATGCAGATATTGGAAGAACAAGAAACATCTGGATATTAGAACTGAAGAGATTCTCCAAAGTTATGACTGAGTGAAGAGTATTGGAAGAACAAGAAACATCTGGATATTAGAACTGAAGAGATTCTCCAAAGTTATGACTGAGTGAAGAGTATTGGAAGAACAAGAAACATCTGGATATTAGAACTGAAGAGATTCTCCAAAGTTATGACTGAGTGAAGAGTATTGGTTGACAACATAAGTATCTATCGGTGATAATTTCATTACAAATTTAAGCATCACTGATGTGTTATTTATTTATTTATTTCATGAATTATGCAGTTTGTTATCATCTGTTATTTTCCCCTCGAAATAGTAACAGCTGTGACAGAAATAACACATCAGTTAGTTTCATCTTCGAACTTGATATGCACGTAAGTTGACATTTAAAGAACACTTTTTTGTTTTGTTTATCAGTTGAAGATAATCACAGTTTATGAACAATGTTCAGTTAAGATTTCTTATTTTTACTAAATTTTAATTAACGGAAGCGGCGGTGAGAAACATTGTTTATGAAGCCAACATAAAAGACCCTTCTATAAATCTTTTCTTGCCCTGATGCTGTGAGGCAAAACAGGATTAGAAAACAGAAGAAGAAGAAGAAGTTATTGGTTATTGATTACTAAACTGACGTCATTGCACTCCGGGCAGACCCATAGGTGCTCAGTCTCGCCCAACAGATATCGAAGAGTATGCATACTGATGGTTCCGTGGCTCGCTGATTAAACACACCTCTCACTCTGCCTCTCAGACATCCAGTTCGACTTGTACAACGGGTAAGAAGAAGAAGATTTTCATTAAAATTAATAAAGGTCGATTATTTCAAGTTATGTCAAAGAAAAAGCAACATCAGCTTTAAAAGTCTAAATAAAATATGGAACTGCAAGTTATATAGTATTAAAACTAAATTACGAATTTTCAATTCAAATGTTATATCAATCCTAACATATGCCAGAGAGAGTTGGAAAATGACTAAAGATATAGAAAGCAAGTTGAATGCATTTGAAAATAGATGTCTGCGAAAATAATGAATATAAAATGGAACGAATTCAGGAGAAGTGATGAAATCAGAGACATGTCTGGTCAACCACTAGTGACAACTGTTATAAGAAAGAGAAGATGGAGATATGTTGGACACACTTTGAGGAGAAATGATCAACGAATATCAAAGCAGGCATTGAAGTGGGATGCAAAGGGTTCAAGAAAGAGAGGTCGACCTAAGGAGACCTGAAGCGAACTTTGCTGAGAGAGGCAGGAAATATCGGTCTCAGTTCCATGGAGGAGATTGAGCGAGTTGCCCAGAATAGAGCGGTATGGAGAAATTACTTGCAGGCCCTATGTAACGTATAACGGTAGAGAGGAATTATTATTATTATGTCAAGTTTGTTTGTTATATAGAGTATTAAAGCTTCTTTCAGTAGGAGCACGCTCACTTCAACCTAAGAACGAGTCTTTTTTGGTGATATCAAAGCGTGTAGGCTATCATTATCAAATAGCTTGTTCGGGGCAGAACTTTATCCCTTGGAATTTCTGACATAGACTAGATGTCTCGCCTATGATGCTGTCATGCTCACATCATCATTTACATCCTGAATCAATCTTCTCCGTGATCTTCTTCTGACTCTTTTTGCTGGAGTATCTCCTTCTATAATAGTCTTCTCCAACCGTTCATATCTTTTTATAAGCTTAAAATACTTCAATTTTCTCATTCTTTTTTTGTAGCATCAGCCAGTTTTCTTTGATTTTCAACTCTCTCTTGATAAATCTATTTGTTCTCTTCTCTGTCCATTTATACTGATGACTCTTCTGTAACACTTCTATTCAAAAGTACTTATATGTTTTTCCACTGGTGTAGGTTAACAAACATAACAAAAAAGAATTAATTACTTTGCCCGAGTATTTAGTTTAAATATCATACATTTAAATAATTACTTTCCACATTTTAAAAATTAACATTCTTTAGATAGCCAGAGTACAGTAAGAACTACAGAAGGAATGACCGACTGGTTCTCCATTACATCAGGTGTTAGACAAGGTTGTTTCCTTTCACCACTACTCTTTATCGCATATATGGATAAAATAACTCGAGTCGAATTCAGATAATGATGAAATAAATGAACTGCTTTTGCAGATGATCAGTGCCTGATACATCAAATGAACAAGATCTACAACATCATATTGACACTTTGAACAATAATTGTGTGAAACATGACATGAAAATCAACAACACTAAAACAGAAATAATGAATATGGGAAGAAAACATAATAATCTAGACATCCATGTCAATGGCACTAAAATAAACCAAGTGAAAGAATTCAAATACTTAGGAAGCATATTCACAGAAGACGGAAAACTAGATAGAGAGATAGAGGCTAGAGTACAAAAGCAAATGCTGTAACCTACCAGCTAGCCCCATTGTTAAGGCACCCACAAATTTCACAGGCAGCTAAGAAACAAATGATCAACAGCATTTTTATACCTACTTTGTGTTACCAGAGCCAAACATGGACATTGAGCAAAGCGCAGTCACAAAAATAACTACATGTGAAATGCGTTGCCTGAGAAAAGTTACCAACAACACAAGAAAAGACAGAATCACCAACATCAGCATAAGAAAGAAAGTTGGCACAAAACCGTGCTTGAATTATATAGATAAACAAAGAATGAAGTGGTTTGGCCACTTAATAAGAATGCATCCAAACTCCACAGTATACAGAGTCTTCTACAACAGAACATCGGAAAGAGGCAGAGGAAGACCACGGAAAAGATGGTTAGATGGCGTGGCAGCATCCTGTGAAAGAGCAAAGATAACAATCACACAAGCCACCAGAACAGCGCAAGACAAAACAGAAAACCACGACACTGGGCAACAACCCGGTAGCAGTGTGACGACAAAAGAAGAAGAAGAACATTCTTTAGTCAAATTAAAAATACGAAGCCATGCAATTTTAGAAAGCAGTGAAACAAAACAAGAAGTAATGTTTTATGGTCCGTTCAACAACTCATGCCCACAGTCCAATGCGAATTGTAGCAAAACCATCAGTTCCACAGTAGCGAAACTTTGCACCAAACCTTAGAATTATACCGACGCAAATGTCTGATGGAAGAATTGCTATAGGAAACCTGGATTCTGTAATATAACGGTTTCCTTTGATGTTGGCGGCAATTTTGGCTAGTCTGATACAGAATTTTAGTTTTTACAGTAAACGCACACATATGACATTTGATGACAAGTCTCATGCAAAGGCGTATCATCTCAGGTTATTCATGGGGGCCAATGTTGATAATTGCAATACAGTCATGAAATAAACAAGAAATGTAGACATAGTTGTACCATTGTTTTTAAATAACTTACATTACAGTTAAAGTTAGCTGCATGTCATAATGCCACCCCTTCACGTCCAGGTTTGGGACTGGCAATGGCGGAGCTCAAGTAGTAGCATGTCCCTTGCGGAACGTCGCATTCATCACATCCCGCCTGAAAAGCTCTATATCTCTTGCAAGTTCTCCTGTCTCTTCCAGCGTCATTTTCAAGGTTTCTTTGATGTCCTGTTGCCATCTTCGTCTTGGTCGTCCCTGCTCGTTTTTCTGGAACCATGCCTTCCATTACCTTTCTCTCTAGACCACTGTGGCGTTTAATGTGGCCACAATATTCATCTCCCGGAACATGATGTTATTTATGAGCCAATGCTCTTTGATATTCAGGTCTTGTAGGATGTCTTTGTTTCTTCTCTTCTCTGTCCAGGATGTTCTAAGAACATTTCTATAGCACCTTGTTATGGCGGAGCTACTGGAGAGATTACTTTCAAATTGCCACTTCTTCGTTACAGTGTGCGTGTGTTAACTTATGGAGGAATCGCTGTAATAAAATAGCTCTTTTCTCTGGTTCTTGTATACTGTAGTACAGATGACTCATATGTGTCTCTTTGCGGAAATGCGCGTATAGCATTAATGATACTTTTTGCATTGTAACTTCAAATTCATTAGAAATGTTATAGCAATGTCTGTTTTGAGAAGTCAACAATATGACCCAATAGCATCACACTAATTTCGATATACGCCTTTAACAAAATGTCCGTCTCGCACTAATGACGTCAATTCTTTACTATGTTCAAGCCCGAGTCTTTTTGGTGCATGGAAAATGCAAGAATTGTTCAAAAAACCATGGAATTTGTCCTGAATGTTGCTATTTTTGTCATCAATATATTAAATGGCTGTAAACATTAGTTTTCTCCAACCATGCCAATGGATGCGTTAAATATATAGCACAAAGAAGAAACTTCTAGATGGTATGATTGTTTGAATGGCAAAAATATTTTGTAGCGTCGGGAACATGTGTAGTTCATATGCAAGTTTTCAAGTTATTTCATCAAATGGTTACAAAGATACAAATTTGTATCTGTGGGTATGACAAGTTGAACGGACTATAGAAAGTATGCAACCGAACATACAATACAATAGTTTCGCAAAGTTTAGCAACAACAAAAGTGAAATTACTGTAGAAAATATAGCAACAAAACATAAATTTGAACATTTTTAGATATTATAGAATCGCCGTGTGTTGTTAGGGCTCGCAAGGGAGCAAAGAAAAGAGTAACAGTCCAACCTACAAGGCATGTCGTAGGAGACGACTGAGGTAGTTGCCTCGGAAACTACCTAGTAAATAAATAGCGTCGCAGAAATCGGATGTGCTGGCCTTTCTGTATGCGCATAGCTCTTAGAACGGACAGTCGCTCTTAGGATCAGATCACATACAGAGCATACACAGTGGTTTAACAAGTGTTCGATATGGAGCGTTCGAAGAAGAAGAAGAAACTATAGCAATACAACATAATATAAGTGCAATTTTAGAAATTATAGCAATACAACATAATATAAGTGCAATTTTAGAAATTATAGCAATACAACATAATATAAGTGCAATTTTAGAAATTATAGCAATACAACATAATATAAGTGCAATTTTAGAAATTATAGCAATACAACATAATATAAGTGCAATTTTAGAAATTATAGCAATACAACATAATATAAGTGCAATTTTAGAAATTATAGCAATGCAACATAATATAAGTTCAATTTTAGAAATTATAGCAATACAACATAATATAAGTGCAATTTTAGAAATTATAGCAATACAACATAATATAAGTGCAAGTTTAGAAATTATAGCAATACAACATAATATAAGTGCAATTTTAGAAATTATAGCAATACAACATAATATAAGTGCAATTTTAGAAATTATAGCAATACAACATAATATAAGTGCAATTTTAGAAATTATAGCAATACAACATAATATAAGTGCAATTTTAGAAATTATAGCAATGCAACATAATATAAGTGCAATTTTAGAAATTATAGCAGTGCAACATAATATAATTGCAATTTTAGAAATTATAGCAATACAACATAATATAAGTGCAATTTTAGAAATTATAGCAATACAACATAATATAAGTGCAATTTTAGAAATTATAGCAATACAACATAATATAAGTGCAATTTTAGAAATTATAGCAATACAACATAATATAAGTGCAATTTTAGAAATTATAGCAATACAACATAATATAAGTGCAATTTTAGAAATTATAGCAATACAACATAATATAAGTGCAATTTTAGAAATTATAGCAATACAACATAATATAAGTACAATTTTAGAAATTATAGCAATACAACATAAGGTAAGGATATTCTTATAATATATAGGTGCCCAGCGTGTTCGTAGCGCATTGGACTACGGGTGACTAGTCCTCTGTAAGTGCGGGTTCAACTCCTCGGACTGGCAGAAAAGCTACAGGTTCCCCAGATTTACTGTGTCCGTGGCACCGAGCCGAAGAGCTTTCAGCTCAAGTGTTTCTGGATCGAAAAAAAAATAATAATATCTAGCTACTAAACATTAAGGAAAATATTTGGAGAAACTAAAGCAATAAATGAATATAAAAATACATGGAGAATTACATCAAGTTAAAAAGCTTCTTATATCTTGGTCAGATGATAACAGATGATGGCAGATGTATAACAGAAATTAAAAGAGAATAGGAATGGCCAAGGATAACTTCAATAGTATGAGAAAGTTACTGACATCCAAACAAATCACAAACAGGCTAAACATGAGAATGATCAAATGCTATATATATCCTATATTAATGTATGGCTCGAAACATGGACAATGAACAAGCAGTTAGAAGACAGAATTGATGCATTTGAGATGTGGATATTTAGAAGAATAGGCAGAGTTTCATGGACAGAAAAACAGACAAATAAACAAGTTTTAGGAAAATAGGCATGAAGAAATAATTTTTAAGAGAAATAAAATTCAGACAAGTAAAGTATTTTGGGCACATAAAAGGCATGACACCATGATAAAACATTTACTAGAGGGGAAAGTTGAGGGGAAGAGCAAGAGGAAGACCGAGAGATAAGTGGGAGGAAACTTTAAGAAATGGACAGGTTACAGTCTGGCAGTGTGCAATACCAAGACGAAAGACAGAGGATGCTGGAGATTCATTGCAGCCATCCTTCGATGTGGAGACGGCACCTGATGATGATGATGAAAGCAATAAGTCATAAGGTCAAGATAGCTTTCGAAAATAAAGTAGCGAAACTTAAGCGGTAAAACAGGGTTAGACAGCATAATAACAAAAGATAAAGTATCGTGATTAAAAATAATATTGTAATAAAATATGTTTGTGAAAATTGATAAAGTTAGATTAGGTAGTAATGTTTCCAACTTCATTGCAATGGGTTGCCCTATAATTGCTCCATTCCTGTGCCAGCAAACACGACTTAAAACGCACATCATTGATTCATGAGAATTTCTGAAGAAAACAGAAGTCCCGACACAAACCTGCAGCTTACACACACATTAAATGCATACGGCAACCGCCAGAAAACCAATACCAACCGTCCTTCACTTACATTTGCAAGTCATGTTAAAGAAAACAGTCATGGTGACAAAAATGTAGTCCAGACAAGCATTACTGCATAAGGCATCATTTAAATAGTCAGCAACTAGCTTACGAATTTTACGAATACGGAGCTCACAAGAGTGCCAAACTTGGTCTCTTACAACAATACACCACAGAAAGCTTAACACCTTGTGAAATGAAATGTTTGAGGAAGGCAGTGGGAGTCAACAGGAAAGATAGACTACAAAATGATGACACCAGAAGCAGAGTGGGCATAATTTCATGCACCGAATACACTGAAAGACAACACATGCAAAGGTTCGACATTTAACGAGAATGGAATAAACCAACCACCAATAACAGCATATAATAAAATGAGATCAAGTTTCAGTTTCAGTTTGGAATATCTTCATTGCACTCCGGACATGTCCATAGGTGCTCCAATCTCCTTCGCAATATCTCCAACAGCGTCCAGAGACTGACCGTACCAGTTCTATTTTGATTGATGAGCCGACTCATATACCTGTTGTACCGTTCTTTTCTTGCCACACCAATCTTAAAACCCAGTTCTCGCAATCTAGTAGTTGATGTGGATTGGTTTAGAAGAAGGTCTTCTCTGCGGCCACGCTCTATGAGGGCGTTCACGATGTCAGCTCTGTCCATTGGCTGGCCTCTGATATAGCGGCAGAGCCAGCCAGTCTGTCTGCTCTCTCATTGCCAACGACACCCATGTGCCCCGGAACAAAGACAAGTGTAATTCTGCAAATTGTTGACGCCTGCAGTGATTTAGTCCATTGCCTGCGCACCGAACCGGCCTCCACCTTTCGGATCATACTCAATGAGTCACTCAGAATGCACGCATGAGTGTAGTTTTGTGACTCTAGCCAGAGTAATGAGATCAAGTACTAGAGACAAGTAAAGACCAAGAAAAATATAGATAGACAATATCAAGACCACAATAAATAAACGCAGATATAACTCAACAAGGGTAACTCATCTGGCCTTGGAACGCAAATTAAAGCTCCCACCCCTACGCTTAACGGCAAGAGCGGACAACCAATTCCGTCATCCACCTAGGGAAAGATAATAGACATTAGAAAGAAACCAAGCATCGGTGGGGAGAAGAAGTGAAAGAGCTCTGAAAGCGCTGATATCAGTTCCGTTCAGTTTTCTCAGTATCTGTCAGCTATGAGATTCATATTTATTAGTAGCTTCTGTCCATCACAGTTAATTTTCTCATCTACTACGATCTTTTACATTCAGTTTTCTCTTTCTCTTCTTCTTGCATATGTCCGCTATGAAGTCAGGCGTAGTGACGCCGCTGGTATGGCGCTTTTGACTGATTTTTACTTGAATGCATGCATTCCTTAATATCAGTATCCCCCACCACACAGGCGTGCTTTCTTTGACTTAAGAGGTCTTGAGTTCAGGGGTCTTGAGTTCAGAGGTCTTGAGTTCAGAGGTCTTGAGTTCATAGGTCTTGAGTATTGAGTCTTGAGTTCAGAGGTTTGAGTGTCTACCATCTATGAGATTCAGTATTCTCAGTGTCTATCATCTGTGAGATTCAGTATTCTCAGTGTCTAACATCTATGAGATTCAGTATTCTCAGTTTCTAACATCTATGAGATTCAGTATTCTCAGTTTCTAACATCTGTGAGATTCAGTATTCTCAGTGTCTAACATCTATGAGATTTAGTATTCTCAGTTTCTACCATCTATGGGATTCAGTATTCTCAGTGTCTAACATCTATGAGATTCATTTTCTCACTGTCTAACATCTATGAGATTCAGTATTCTCAGTTTCTAACATCTATGAGATTTAGTATTCTCAGTGTAACATCTATGAGATCCAGTATTCTCAGTTTCTACCATATATGAGATCCAGTATTCTCAGTGTCTAACATCTATGAGATTCAATTTTCTCACTGTCTACCATCTATGAGATTCAATTTTCTCATTAGCTGCTGTTTACCACATTTAGTGTTGTCATTTGCTGCCAGTTGACACATTACGCTTTCTTAGTTTATGCTGTCTGCAACATTCATCTTTCTAAATTGATGTCGTGTATTGCATATTCTCTATCTTGCTTGTTCATATTTCTTACAATTATCTAAAATGCAAAATTACATCAGAAAATCCCGATGACATTAAAGACTGAAATTGACAAAAAGAAAAGACAGGGGATTGCATGAAAAGATGAAATGACAAGACGACGTGACAAACATATCAATGAACATCAAGCGACAAGATGCCCCACAAAATGACAGGCTTAGATGATATGAAAATATGACATAAAAGATATCTAAGTTTTTATCCAAGCATGTCATAACCCTACTGTAGGCAGACATTAGGCTCAGGATATTCAGCTCAAATATGAAATCTGTAGTGTTAAGAAACGTGGTGAGTCACCAAGTTAAATACGAATACGATTCAGATCTTGCTCAACAGATGTCTTCGGAGTATGCCCAGACGGAGATGGTATGACAGAGTTGCAAATACAAATTTGTTGATAAGAGTAGGACAGGAATCCATGATGACCCAGATTAAGAGGAGAAAATGTCGATAAGACGGGCATACCCTGAGGTAGACACAGTCGAGTGTGACTGGTAGACGCATAACTGGCACAACGTTCGATCGCTCTTAGGTTCAGATCACATACAAATCACAAAGATTGGTAACAAGTGGTCGAATTGGATCGTTGAACAAAGAAGAAAATGACTGGTCAAGCACTTGAGTGGAATTCGCAACGAAAACGGAAAAGGGGACATCCCAAACAGACCTGGAGACAGTCTTCTTGAAGAACTGAAAGACGCTGAACTATACCGGGAAGCCATAAGACAACACAGACACCGGTATAAATGGAGAACAACTGTTGAGACTCTGTGCTCCACGAGGGAATTAATGTTTACTGTTGCCTTTGTTTGTTTCCACCAGAATGCAAGAGTTAGCGGACACAGAAATCAAAAGTGACAAAATATATTTACTGACGGGACAATTTAGTAAGTGATCGCCATTTTAACTTATTATTTAACATATTCCACTGTTGTGAATAACCATGTGTGCTCCAATCTCTTTCTTACAGGGGAAGGACGTATCAGCAATACACAGACTCTATAGTACCCGCTAGGGTCTCGGATGTATATTTGAGGGTGGTGAACATTTATAGGACTTTCAATTTGTTGGTATTATTAATTTCCAGTGCCACCAACATCAGCATAAGAAAAAAAATGAGATAGAAACTTGTGTGATTAATATCGAGAAACAAAGAATGAAGTGGTTCAGCAACTTAATAAGAATGCAACCAAACTTTACTCTACACAGAATCTTCTGCAAACAGAAAATGGTAAAGAGGGCAAGAAGAAGACCACGAAAAAGATGGTTAAATGGCATAGCAGAATCCTCTCAAACAAAAAAAAAAACTATCAGCAAAGCCACTAGATCAGCAAAAGACAAAAGCAGAAAACCATGACACTGGGCAACAACCCGGTAACAATGTGACGAAAAAAGAAGATGATGAAAGTTGTCTAATTCAATCACATTATTCATATATTCATTCAGACCTCCGTTTTATTGTTGTACTCCTGTCAGACCTAAAGGTGATCAATATTATTCAGCAGATGAAGCGTTTGCATGCTGACAGTTCCTATAACTCACCAGATAAAGAGTAGTAGATCTGATTTAACAACACTCATGTCAGGTTCATGGTCACTTAGATTTATTCAGCAATTTGTTTTCGATATTTTTCTTCTTCTTCTTCTTTGCGTTCGTTCTTTACGACCAATTTTAATCACTCTTTGTGATATGTTTGATCTTTGCCAAGAACATGTATACGTTGCACATTGGTTTGGTAGGCCTATAAACGCATAGACTTTTACACGTTTAGGACACGTGCATCCGATTTCAATCAAACCTCATTAGTCGCCTCTTACGACATGCGTGGCAGGTAACAGTGGTTCTATTCTTTACACTCCAAATTTGGGCCCCGGAACCACTGATATTTTTGTTTCCGGAAGCCCTAATACTTGTGCACTGTCTATTTATTGATCATATTCACTGGCTCTCGTGCTTCCTATGATGATCATATTCATTGGCTCTCGTGTTTCCTAATGATCGATATTCATTGGCTCTCGCTTCCTATGATGTTCTTAATATTTCTTATTATCTTGTCTGACAGGAAGCAATCAATCAAGTGTCATGTCTATCGGCAAAGGCTATCATGTCTCTCCACAACTTTCTCGTCTTGGTGCAGTTTATCAGTTCGAAGTCGATCTTTGTCGAACCACGATGTCAGACCATTCAACATCTTCTCCTTCTGTCTTCCACGATCTCTCCTACCCTGAATTTTACCTGTTGTCCCAAAATGTTCTAAACTTTCACTTCGCATTATATGCACGAAGAACCTTGATTGTCTGATTCTTATTCCTTTGATAATATTTCTTTGTGTGCAGTCCTTATTAAAAACCTCATCATTTGCTTTTTTCGCTGTCATGGAATTTTCAGCAATCTTCTGTAAAACCGCATCTCTATGGCTTCCAATGATTTCATTGATTGTTTGTTCATTGTTCATGATTTGCTGCCATACATATGTATTGGTTCAATATACTGGAGCACTGGAGTACTCAGTTACGCAGGTCTGACACAGGAAACATGCGTATAAACTGGTACTTCTATAGTGGATCGGAATAGTAGGAATAAGATTGTAAAGGTTTAAAGGCTAAAGATTTACTTCATTGCACCTCGTTTTCCGATATGGCTCTGTGCCTGTCTGCAGAAATGGAAATTCCCTGTTACACTTTGTTGCACAAAGCACGAACTGCGTAGCTCCAGCAATAATTCTAGAGTCCTATGGAAATATTGCATGTGTCTCGGCAGGATTCGAACTTACAAACTTCAGAACAGTAGACAAACCTTCTTAACCACTTCGCTAATCGACCTCCAAACTAGCAGAAAGAGTATAATTGTTAACTAAGCAGCAATTGAACAAGAGCCGAATCTTTCCCTGTAGGTTTATGTGTGACAACAGATATTGCTAGTGCTAATAATGTAATGCCATATATATATATCACATGATTAGAACATGAAGATTCTTCTTCTCCTTCTTCTCTTCCACCATTTTCTTCTTTATAGAAGTGTTGGGGTAGGGGGTGGCAGGGCGTAGTGATCTTGTGTGTGCTTGTTTTAAGGCACTTTGTTAGCTGATATTCATTTTCGTAAGGCTGTTCTTGATGCTGTCGCTCCATCTTTGCGTGGTCTTCCTCTTGCTTTGTACTCATTATACTTTTTCTGTGTGGTTCTCTGTGGTAGGCGATACCAGGGCATTCCTGTCAGGTGTCAAAACTATTTAATCTGTTGTTCTTTTATGAATTACATGACTGGTTTCAGATCCAGTCTTCTTCTGATTTCTTCATTTCTAATTTTGTCTCTTATTGTCACACCTGCAGCTCTTCCAAGACACCTCATCTCTGTCGTTATGATTTTTTGCTCTTTAGCTGCTGTTTTGGGTCATGTTTGACACTCGTAACATGAAGATTGTAGAGCCAATAACAGCTCTACACACATGAAGGAAACCTTGATAAATACACTGACATGCCTCTGAAATGTAGCCATCATCTGATGGTTATATGAGAAATAAAAAAGCATTAGTGACAACACAGAGAGAAAACAAAACCTTGGTCTGTCAAAATCTTTGAGTGACATCTAATGCATATTAAGAGAACAACAAACACAGAATAGATTAGTTAACACGGGCAATTACATGAATATATAAATGCAGCAATCAAATATATAATGATGGTGTTGCTCCTTTCACAGTAATGAGTGCTGGACAATTACCGACAACATCGTACACAAGTTGGTGTTATTCTAAAATAAATGTTTAAACATAATTCTGCAAATTTTCTGGCCAAATGATTGATTTATAGGACCATAATCATTGCACTTCTGTGAGTAACCATATGTGCTCCTATCTCTTTCTTCAATCAATCAAGTGCCATGCCTGCCGGCGTAGGCGATCTGTCGCTCCCCAACTTTCTATCCTTGGTGCAGTTAATCAGTTCTGACGTCGATCTTTTGTCGAAACACGATGTCAAACCATTCAAGATCTACTTGAATGTACCTCTGTCGTCCCCGATCTTACACAGGTCAAACAAATGCGATTGCAAATGAAGAACGTTTAAAATGAACAAATTGTGCATCATTGAAGACTATCATTAAAAGAGAAAGATTGAGATTGATTGGGCACGTATGTCACGTGCCAGTATGGACATTGTCTATGTGACGGACAGTGATTGGACATGTATGTCACGTTCCAGTAGGGACATTGTCTAGGACAGATCTTTGACGGACAGTTAATGGGAAAAGAATACATTTTCTTATTTTTCTTTCCCTATTCATTTTTTATTTAATCCTAGTTTGCATCGCAATGTCAGGATAAGATGAGCTTTATAGATCAAGCTTTTGTGTGGACTTCATAAACAGTATTTGTCGCTACATCTCTTATCTATGAGTTACTTCTTTTGTGTGGACAGCCTTTTACTTTGTTAACCTTAACATTGAAAACAAACACGGAGAAGCAATGGGGACGATTGAACGATTTTGGTCTGACATGGGAAATAGTTGGTAAAAATACTACGACGGGACTGCACTAGTGGAAATTTCTTGTAGAAGTCTTATGTGTCAAATGGAACACAAAGAGGATATAGATGTATAATAATAATAATAATTCCTCTCGTACCGTTATACGTTACATAAGGCCTACATGCAATTGTTCCACACCGCTCTATCCTGGGCAGCACGCTTAATCTCCTGTATAGAACCGAGATCGATATTTCTTGCATCTGTCAGCAAAGTTTATATAGATATAGAGTTGCTCCAATCAGCAGCAATCATGTACAAATCTTTACAAGAATGCTTACCTGAACCTGGAGAAGATTACTTACTACTTTATTCCAAAGACAAGATTGATGATCTAGCATGGCCAGTGATCTGATTCAATCAAACAAGTGCCATGCCTGCTGGCGTAAGCGATCATGTCTCTACACAACTCTCTCTGCTTGGTGCACGTAATCAGTTCTGACGTCGATCTTGTGTCGAACCATGTCAGGCCATCCAGCATCTTCTCCCTCTGTCTTCCGCGATCACTCCTTCCCTGAATTTTACCGGTTGTTACCAAATGTTCTAATCCTTTTCTTCGCATTATATTCCCGAGGAACCTTGATTGTCTGATTCTTATTCTTTTGATAAGGTTTCTTGTGTGCAGGCCTGATTTAAAACCTCCTCACTTGTTTTCTTCGCTGTCCATGGGATTTTCAGCATTCTTCTGTAAAACCACATCTCTGTGGCTTCTAATGATCGTATTATTGTTTATTCATTGTCCATGATTCACTGCCATACAGAAGTATTGAATCAATATAGCACTGGAGTATTCGTTCTTGCAGTGTCATTGGTAGTGAATTCACGATAGTGTTTTTTTCATTTTCATAAAAGATGCTTTCCCGTTGAGCTATTCTACGTCTAATCTCTTTTTTACACCTGCCATCTCTAGCCCGTCTGCCCAGCGTGTTCGTAGGGCGTTGGACTACGGGTGCCTATCCCTCTGTGTGTGAGGGTTCAATTCCGCGGGATGGCAGAAAAAGCCACAGATTCCCATATTTACGGTGTTCGTGGCACCGAACCGAAGGGTTACGATGTCCAAGGCACCGAGCCGAAGAGCTGAAAAGCTCAAGTGCTTCTGGAAAAAACAAAAACACCCTGCTATCTGCCAATGATCTGATTACAGAGAATGAAGAAGAATGTGTATCAAAAACAAAACAAACTTTCTGAACTTAGTGATGAATAAAGTAGTGCTTTATAATTTTTAAATGTCTGTTTGTTGATTATCGTACTCACAACTTGTTTGTTCCTAGTGTTGAAGAACAAATTACATGTAATGCTGATCAGTATTGTCCGCATGTCGTCCCCTGTGTCTCTTGCAATACATTTTCCTTTCCTAGACAACGTGCTTCAGTTCTTTACTTTGCATTGTGTTGTATTCCTTCTGTATTATCGATATAAAGGGACACTGCAGTACAAAATGTAGCAAAGGCGAAGCACGTAAAAACAATTGTCTTCACTTCTGCTTTTTCCCTTGCTTGATAAAGGCCTTTTGGTCGAGACGTTGCTGTGTATTGTTATTGTTTTTGTATTTTGTAAAGCGACCGTATGTTGGTGTTACGTGTTTCGCTATTCCTCATGTACTATTACACGTACATAGGGCCTGCAAGTAATTTTTCCGTACCACTCTATCCTGGACAGCTCGTTCGATCTCTTCTATAGAATTGATTCCAATATTTCTTTCTTCTCTCAGTAAAGTTCTTTTCATGACGTCTCTAGAATCTCATTTCTTCATTTACTATCACTTTCATATTACTACAACACTTGCTTTATGATTCTTTGATCATTTCTTCTCAGAGTGTCCGGGGTTTCTATGGCTAAGTGAAGAACCTTGCGAGTCGAAGGTCGTGGGTTCAAATCCAGACCATGCCATCTGTTCACAAGTGCATTTTTTTCAGATGTACCTAGGATTGCTGTTGGAGTTCGTGCTTTGTGCAATGCTCTCGACAGCAGGCGTGCCATTTCTGCGGAAAGGGAACGATCCATATGGGGTAAAACCTGGTGCAATGAAGTAAATCCTTAGCGCTTAAACCTCGCCCATCCTTTCTCAGAGTGTACCCAACATATCTCTGTATTTTCTTTTTCAGAGTGTACCCAACATATCTCTGTATTTTCTTTCTCAGAGTGTACACAACATATCTCTGTCTTTTCTTTCTCAGAGTGTACACAACATATCTCTGTCTTTTCTTTCTCAGAGTGTACCCAACATATCTCTGTATTTTCTTTCTCAGAGTGTACCCAACATATCTCTGTATTTTCTTTCTTATGACAGTTGTTACTTCTTCTTCTTCGAACGCTCAATATCGACTACTTGTTAACCAATCTGTGTGATTTGTATGTGATCTGAGCCTAAGAGCTTCTTCGAACGCTCCATATCAACCACTTGTTAACCAATCTGTGATTTGTATGTGATCTGAGCCTAAGAGCTTCTTCTTCGAACGCTCAATATCGACCACTTGTTAACCAATCTGTGTGATTTGTATGTGATCTGAGCCTAAGAGCTTCTTTCTTCAACGCTCAATATCGACCACTGTTAACCAATCTGTGTGATTTGTATGTGATCTGAGCCTAGGTTCTTCTTCAACGCTCAATATCAACCACTTGTTAACCCATCTGTGTGATTTGTATGTGATCTGAGCCTAAGAGCTTTTCTTCGAACGCTCAATATCGACCACTTGTTAACCAATCTGTGTGATTTGTATGTGATCTGAGCCTAAGAGCTTCTTCTTCAGAACGCTCAATATCAACCACTTGTTAACCAATCTGTGTGATTTGTATGTGATCTGAGCCTAGAGCTTCTTCTTCGAACGCTCAATATCGACCACTTGTTAACCAATCTGTGTGATTTGTATGTGATCTGAGCCTAAGAGCTTCTTCTTCGAACGCTCAATATCAACCACTTGTTAACCAATCTGTGTGATTTGTATGTGATCTGAGCCTAAGAGCTTCTTCTTCGAACGCTCAATATCGACCACTTGTTAACCAATCTGTGTGATTTGTATGTGATCTGAGCCTAAGAGCTTCTTCTTCGAACGCTCAATATCAACCACTTGTTAACCAATCTGTGTGATTTGTATGTGATCTGAGCCTAAGAGCTTCTTCTTCGAACGCTCAATATCGACCACTTGTTAACCAATCTGTGTGATTTGTATGTGATCTGAGCCTAAGAGCTTCTTCTTCGAACGCTCAATATCGACTACTTGTTAACCAATCTGTGTGATTTGTATGTGATCTGAGCCTAAGAGCTTCTTCTTCGAACGCTCAATATCGACCACTTGTTAACCAATCTGTGTGATTTGTATGTGATCTGAGCCTAAGAGCTTCTTCTTCGAACGCTCAATATCGACTACTTGTTAACCAATCTGTGTGATTTGTATGTGATCTGAGCCTAAGAGCTTCTTCTTCGAACGCTCAATATCAACCACTTGTTAACCAATCTGTGTGATTTGTATGTGATCTGAGCCTAAGAGCTTCTTCTTCGAACGCTCAATATCGACTACTTGTTAACCAATCTGTGTGATTTGTATGTGATCTGAGCCTAAGAGCTTCTTCTTCGAACGCTCAATATCGACCACTTGTTAACCAATCTGTGTGATTTGTATGTGATCTGAGCCTAAGAGCTTCTTCTTCGAACGCTCAATATCGACCACTTGTTAACCAATCTGTGTGATTTGTATGTGATCTGAGCCTAAGAGCTTCTTCTTCGAACGCTCAATATCGACCACTTGTTAACCAATCTGTGTGATTTGTATGTGATCTGAGCCTAAGAGCTTCTTCTTCGAACGCTCAATATCGACTACTTGTTAACCAATCTGTGTGATTTGTATGTGATCTGAGCCTAAGAGCTTCTTCTTCGAACGCTCAATATCGACCACTTGTTAACCAATCTGTGTGATTTGTATGTGATCTGAGCCTAAGAGCTTCTTCTTCGAACGCTCAATATCGACCACTTGTTAACCAATCTGTGTGATTTGTATGTGATCTGAGCCTAAGAGCTTCTTCTTCGAACGCTCAATATCGACTACTTGTTAACCAATCTGTGTGATTTGTATGTGATCTGAGCCTAAGAGCTTCTTCTTCGAACGCTCAATATCGACCACTTGTTAACCAATCTGTGTGATTTGTATGTGATCTGAGCCTAAGAGCTTCTTCTTCGAACGCTCAATATCGACCACTTGTTAACCAATCTGTGTGATTTGTATGTGATCTGAGCCTAAGAGCTTCTTCTTCGAACGCTCAATATCGACCACTTGTTAACCAATCTGTGTGATTTGTATGTGATCTGAGCCTAAGAGCTTCTTCTTCGAACGCTCAATATCGACTACTTGTTAACCAATCTGTGTGATTTGTATGTGATCTGAGCCTAAGAGCTTCTTCTTCGAACGCTCAATATCAACCACTTGTTAACCAATCTGTGTGATTTGTATGTGATCTGAGCCTAAGAGCTTCTTCTTCGAACGCTCAATATCGACCACTTGTTAACCAATCTGTGTGATTTGTATGTGATCTGAGCCTAAGAGCTTCTTCTTCGAACGCTCAATATCGACTACTTGTTAACCAATCTGTGTGATTTGTATGTGATCTGAGCCTAAGAGCTTCTTCTTCGAACGCTCAATATCGACCACTTGTTAACCAATCTATGTGATTTGTATGTGATCTGAGCCTAAGCTTTTCTTCGAACGCTCAATATCGATACTTGTTAACCAATCTGTGTGATTTGATGTGATCTGAGCCTAAGAACGATTGTACGTTGTGCAGTTATGCGCCTACAGTAGCCAGATATCCGATTTCTGTGATGCTTTTTATTTACTAAGGTAGCTTCCTGATGATGATGCTCGTCCATCACGGGTGATGATGACCACACAAATTTTCATCCAAGAGAATGTAGTTGCGCTATGTTTGTCTGTGTGTGCGTAGATGACTAGTGAGCCCGATACGGTCTTGAAATGTTAGTGTACAGTGTGGGCAAGGTATACTTGCACTTGTGGGAAGTTTTACTGACTTTCAAAGCTTCCCTAGGTCCTACATCAGTCGCTTCTTAAGATACACCGTGTAGATCGCAGTGGTACTATTCTTTGCTTCCTTTGTGAGCCCCGGAATCACACAGGCTAATTGTTATTACAGGTGGACACAACATTTCTCTGATTTCCTCACATTTTCTGAATTCGTCTCATTTTATGCTCATTATTGTATATATTTACATTAGCTATATTAGATGCTAACGCAGCTATGAAAGCTTCTTGTTTGTCGAAAGGTTGCTCTTTGATTGATCTATCTCATTATGTGTACACGTCAATGACTAATCTACATACATAACTATGTTAATTATAATGTGAATGTATGTTATGTTACAGATGGCAAAGAGCCAGCAACATATGGCAATGGAAACAGTGAAAAACGTGAATCGGTGGCAAAACGTAATCTCGTTGTCAACAACAGCGAAACAAATAAGAAAGATGAGAATACAAAATTAAAATTTTGTAAAATGCCAAGCAGACGTATTATCATTCTTGCACTGGTCTGTTTGTCAAATATTTGTGCAGGCTGCAGTTATTCTATTCTTGATCCATTCTTTCCACAAGAGGTATATCTTTTTTTTCTTCTTCATATTCATTATTTGTTTTATCTTAATTTTATCTTGAGTTTTATTTTAATACTCACAGAATAGAGGGATTGAGATGGTATGATAGGATTACGAACGATGAACTCAGAGAAAAAATTAAGCAGATACCAGTTGAAAAAAAGCTAAGGAAGAGCCGTTGGTGATGGATAGGATACACATTGAGAAGGACGACCGGAAGAATTGCAAGACAGGCACTATTTTGGAACCCACAAGGAAAGAGGAGTAGGGAAAGACTTAGAAGTACCTGAAGAAAAGAGCAGGAGACTGATGTGCAAAGTGGGCGGTGGGCCGGACAAGTTTGGGAATCTATGGTTTACAACATAGTGAGGTGAACCCGAATTAAAAGCATGCAGAAATCAAATGTGCTGTTCTGCAATTTAACTTGTACAACGAACACGCTCTAAGGTGCATATCACATACATACCACAACGGTTTTTTTTAGAAGTGGTTGATGTAAAGTGAACAAAAATATTAGAAAATGACTTTATTATAAAATTTAATAAAAATACAAGTTTGAAAACAAAACAGTTCCATTCTCTTCTTATATTTATTTAACATATACAACTATCTCTATCTCTCTTTCCCTCTCTTTCTCTCTCTCTCTTTCTCTCTCTCTCTCTCGTATATATATATATATATATATATATATATATGGAAGGTCTCTATGGCGAAGTCGTTAAAACGTATGATTGTCGTTCTAAAAGTTTGGGGTTCGAATCCGTACCGAGTTACATGTGCAACTTGTTTCTAGAGATCCCTATAATTGTTGCAAGAATTTTTCAGAATTCATGCTTTGATCAGCACTTTAGGCAGGTGACGTACCATTTCTGCTGACAGCGGCGGAGCCATAGAGAGAAACCCGGTGCAAAGTGGGCGTCTATAGCTTAAGTGGTAGTGAACTCGATCGCAACCCAAGCGTACGTGGTTTAAACTCCACTGCAGGTAATTTGAATCAAATTCGTGTCCGTGGATTTTACGAACCTAAAATAGGCACCCACCATTCAGAAAAGCAATATCTAACTACTGAACGTATAAGTGGTGTCTAGAAAATCTACGAATCTTTTACTGTTGTTGATTGCTAAGTCCTGTAAGGGATATGCCACATTTTTCATTCTTCATATATAGTGGAGCGTTCACGTCCTTAAATGTCTCCATTAAATGACAACATTAATTGTGATTGTTAGCAAATTGTATCAACATAAGTTTCCCGCCTGCCCAGCGTGTTTGTAGCGCGTTGAACGACCGGTGACAAGCTCCCTGTGAGTGCGGTTCAATTCCGCAGGCTGTCAGAAACGCCACAGGTTCCTTAGATTTACGGTGTTCGTAGCACCGAACCGAGGGGTTACAATGTCCATGGCACCGAGCCGGAGAGCTGAAAGCTCAAGTGCTTCTAGATCGGAAAAAAATCAACATACGTCAACCCCAGGGCACAATAGAAAATTCAGGACACAATAAAAAATTTATAAAACATTACCAATACTTGATGAACTGGTGACAGTTTAGTCTAACCAATCTGTTTGTTATAGTTACTTGTTTTTGGTGGGTTTTTCCAACTTGTATGCTCTTACTACTTGCCAACGTTTCTTCTCTAACCTGTATGTCTTACTGTCCTGTCCATGTCTATTCTCCAATCTGTATTTCCTACTTCCCTGTCCATGTTACTTTTCCAGCTTGCATGTTCTTAATACTTGTCCATGTACTTAATACTTGTCCATGTACTTAATAAGTCCATATTTCTTCTCCAATGTATATATTCCAAATTGATATTGACCATTATTGAATACCATTAAAGCGACTGTGTGTTGCCGGTACTCGTAAGGGGAGCAAAGAATAAAAACACTGCAACATAGAAGACATGTTGTAAAAGCGTCTAAGGTAGGGACATATGGAAGCTAACCTAGTTAATAAAAAGCGCCGCAGAAATTGGATGTGCTGGCTTAATTGTAGGCGCATAACTGCCACAACGTACAATCGTTCTTAGGCTCAGATCACATACAAATCACACATAGTGGTTTAACACGTGGTCGATGTGGAGCGTTCGAAGAAGATGAAGAAGTATCCCATTATCTTTTTTACAAATCACAGATACCTTCTTACCCATCATAAGCTAATTACACGTGGATTCTTTCAGATTATTAATGCTATTTATTTTGTTGTCTTGCAGGCTGAGAGGAAAGGCATGTCAAAAACAGTTACTGGTCTTGTGTTTAGCATCTACCAGCTCATAGGTTTTGTGTGTTCTGTACTCTATGGCACTTATGTGAGTTACATTTGTTACATTTGTTGCTATAGCTATCTGTAAAACAGATTTATACTGTGAATATGTACATTGATTCTTTACGCTGCCACATAAAAGACGACCTATAAGAGGAGATTGAGGTAAGGGTCTATGGAAACTACTCTATTCGTCTTCTACTTAGAACGCTCCATATGAGCCTAAGAGCGATTGTACGTTGTGCCAGTTATGCGCCTACAAGTAGGCCAGCACATCCGATGTCTGCGCTGCTTTTTATTTACTAGAGTAGCATCCCTAAGGCCTACGTCAGTCGCGTCTTACGACATACATTGTAGTTCGCAGTGGTACTATTCTTTGCTTTCTTTGCGGGCTCCGGTACCACACGGGCGACTACTCTAGTAAATAAAGCGTCGCGAAATAAAATTTGATGGTCTACTTGTAGGCGCATAACTGGCACAACGTACACTCGCTCTTTGACTCAGATCACATACAGATCACAAAGAGTGGTTTAACAAGTGGTGGATATGGAGCGATCGAAGAAGAAGAAGAAAACCAGAGCTGTCCAACGCGATTCCCGCGGGCGTCATAGCGTCCGTGTGCTCCATACCTGACGCCCAATTCTATCCCTCCAGCTTTAACGTTAATCAGAATTTCAATGAACAAAATTATGTTTCTGAATAACAGTCAGATCCAGGTTTTTTTTCGTAAGCGCAATATTGAAATACAATTTAACTTGTAGTCAGGATTAAGTTTTTATCTGTTAGTATTTTTATCTCCATCGACAAACGCCCAATAATACAAATCAAAGATTTTACATACCTAGGGAGCATCTTTTCAGCAAACGGAAGAATAACTAACGAAATCCAACATAGATGCAACAAAGCAAATCAAACACTAGGACAAATGGCGCCAATTTTGAAATGCAAACAGGTCATCATGAACACAAAAAGAGCATTGTTCAACACAATATTTCTCCTACATAATGCTATCAGTGCTAAACCTGGACACTGACATTAAATGATAGAAGAAAGCTAGTCACAACTGAAATGTAGTGTCTACGAAGAATGCTGGTAGTAACAAGAAGAGACCGGCTTAGAAAGGAAGACATCAGGAAAAAAGTGGGTACAACATCAGTACTGAATTTTATCAAGAAGCAATAAATTAAATGGTTCGGCCACATAAGCAGATTACCAACAGGCAGTATACTACAGAGAGCAATGTTGTTCCAGTACAGTGAATACAAAGGAAAAGGCCGGCCACGCAAAAGGTGGACCTCAGAGATAACAGAGGCAACGAAAGACACTATTTATGAAGCACACACAAAAGCCCGTGCTAGAAAACTCTTCTTACCTGAAGCTGTGAGGCAAACTAGGATTGCAGAAGAGAAAGAAAGATAATGTGCATAGAGAAGATCGCTCCAGGTGTCTCCTTTATCGACCTGACGCTGAAAGGCAAACATGACTAGAGAACAGATAGATAGATGGATTATTTTTATTCATGTTATTAGTAATATTTTTTTGATTAGTATTCTTATCAGTGGCGGCTCGTTATCATTTTTGTTGGTGGGGCCGGAAAAACATTCTCGGAAAAATAATGGTTGTGGGTTAGGTTATATATTAGTATTTACATATTAGTTATACATGATTTTTGTTTGGGCCCGACCCCACTGGCCCTTAATGACGAGCCGTCACTGATTCTTATTATTATTCCCGCTGCCACATGACACTCGCTGCTTGACAGTCATGACACTCGAATAAATACAAATGTTAGATAGTAATAATTTAGACTGTCTTCTAATAAATCACATTTAGTAAGCTTAAGATTTGTTAGTCTCACATCTATCTTTTTTGTCCTTCTCTGCTTTTTTTTTGCCGTTAGGCGTAGCAGGTTAAACTGATGATCGGATTCTGAGATAGTGCACGCTCGGTCGCTTGATATGCTTTGGCATTGTGAAGTTTTAAGATGTCTGTAACTCCATCAATCCATATTTTTCTTGGTCTGCCCCTTCCTCTTGATGATTCCATTTTCAGGTTGTTGACACTTGCATCTAACTGGTGTATTCAGGTTCATTGTCAACAAGTGACCAAACTATTTGAGTCTCTGTTTTCAATAAATCTAATAGCAGGTGTTGTTCCGACGGTTCTTCTAATTTCTTCATTTCTTATATGGTCTCTTCTAGTGTTATTTACCGCTTTCCCCAAGCATCTCATTTCACAGGTGGTCATTTTTTTTTCTTGTTCATTTGTCAGCGCCCATGTTTGACACTGGTAGCACAGTGTTGGTATGCATATTGCATTTATAATCTGTCTTTTAGTCTCTACTGGAATTGTAATCTTACATACTGTGGGCGTCTGTAATCTTACATACTGTGGGCGTCTGTAACTTAAACGGTATTGAGCTCGATCACAACCCTAGCATACCTGGTTCAAGCTCTGAGTTAGCAAGTTTGGAAGCAAATTAGTTTCCGTGGGATTTTTACGAAGGGTAAAAAATAGACATCACCGTCACCCGAGTGGTTACCGGGGCCCAAGGTTGGGGTGTAAAGAATATAACCACTGTTACCTCCCACGCATGTTGTAAGAGGCGACTTATGAGGTTTGACTGAAATCGGATGCATGTATCCTAAGCGTGTAGTAGAAGTCTGCGTTTAGGGGCCTACCAAACAAATGTGCAACGTATACACGTTCTTGGCAAAGATCAAACATATCACAAAGAGTGATTAAAATTGGTCATAAAGAACGAACGCAAAGAAGAAGAAATCACCGTTCAGAAAACAATGGCAAACTACTGAGCGTATAAGTGGTGCTTAGAAAATCAATGACTCGTTTGCTGTGATTTACTGGATTTTCATTTTTTCCCCATACTAGCTTATTATTCCTAAGTCGTTTGTTAGTTATAATTTAATTTAGCAAGTTTTGTTTCGTTGATTAAAGTGATTCATATTTTGATATGTTTTCGTCAACCAACAACAATTTATTTATTAACGCTTAATTTTTTGATTTATGAACTTAATTTTAGCTGTCACGTATTGGTCCCAAGTTTCTGTTTGTATCTGGCATACTGGCTGCAGGAACATGTTCCGTATTATTTGGGTGAGTGACTGAATCCGCCAAGTATTTCTGCTGTCTTTACAAATAATTTTAATTTTATTGAAATAAATACACTATATATATTGGTTATTAGTTCCAGTCCTTCGAAACTAAATGCTACAGAAAGATCCTACGAATATCATGGACAGAAAAAGAAAGAACACTGATGTCCTGAAAGAACTAAATGTTAAAGAGAATTGGCTGATAAACAACATACTATACAGAAAAATTACATACTTTGGTCACATCAAGCGTCACGATGGCCTGGAAAGAACAATACTAGAGGGCAGGGTCACAGGACGCAGAGGCAGAGGCAGACCAAAAAGAAGATGGCTACAAGATATTAAAGAAACCTTGAAAATGACCATCGACGAAGTGGGTGAACTGGCAAGAGTCAGAGTGATTTTCAGATGTGCTGCAAAGAGAGCAACGTCCTATAAAGGATACGCACCTTGATGATGATTAGTTACTGTTTCTCTGGGGTGTAGAGGTTATATTAATACTCTCCATTTCTCTGTCCCTCATGCATCCAGATCTATTTGTACAGCTTGTAATTGTATAACCCTTTCGCTGCTACATACGTTCTGAAAGCTGAGCTAAAAATAGCTACTCTTTGTTTCTAGGTCACAAATGTAAATGTACGCATATAGCAGTGACAGTAGCAATGTATAACGTGTTAACACGTCTTTAGCCCACAAAGGAGAGATAATAACAGACGTTTTGATGCGTCTTTAGAAGTGAATGGGGAAAACGTATATATACGTCCTTAGTAGCTAAAGGTTTAAAGTTCTGGGTAGATTCAACATCAATTTTAGTGTCCTCATCCAACAGGAAGTCGAAAAAAAGGTCCGAAGAATAACTTCGTATCTTTCCTGAACTTCCCAACAATTGATGTCATCGATGCAAGTCTGTCAGTATTCTCATTGTCGCGAACACCAACATGCCTACGACAGTAGATCAACGTGATCCTCTGGAGATTGGAAACCTCCATAGGCAACATGAACTCATACCAAACCAGCCATTCTGGATCTTCCGAAGCATCGACTGAGAGTCATATACAACAACGGCCCCATTAACCTCAGGCACATATAGCAATTGGAGGGTAGAAGTAACAGCTTCACGTCTATCATCATCGTGGAAGTAGTTGTCCTGTATGCTCCACTTAGCTCTGCAATAAATCTACTATGCGTGCTAGCCATGAAACACCGCAATGCAAATATAACATAGTATAAATAACATCGAGAGCCGCTGTAGCGTAGTTGTTAGTGAACTCGCTTCTCAAGGCTGGTGGTCTGGGTTCAGCTCCCCAATGCGCGTGAAATTCTTCCTGACCACGACGACTCTCAGGTCGACCCAGCCTCAACTGGATACCAGACATGCTCTGGGAAAGTAAAGGCGTCCGGCGTGATGCTGACCACATCACCCATCGTGTACCGACGGTCAATGAAAATACAGGCCTAACACTGTATTGACCTATATACCACGAGGTATGAAAGGGTTCCTTTACTTTTTTACTTTTATAAATAACATCATCATCACATGCATTATCTGCCATCATAACATCATCATCACTTGCATTATCTGCCATCAGCTGCTTAATTTCTATCTCAACCTTCATTATTCCCACAATCTTAACATTTCCTTCCAAGATTAATACGTACTTCAGATTTATGACAGAAATGTCAGCCATTTGATTGATTGATTGATTGATTGATATGACCATCATCATTGCCCTTCGATGAGTAGTCATGTGTGCTCCGATCTCTTTCTTACACAGGAGATCTCAGCGGCAGTGCCCGAACTCCGTAGCATCGGGGAAGGTCCCTGTTGTAATTTAGATGATGGTCAATATATTTTGTGGATTAAAAAAAATTTCTAATGAAATTCACTCGGGCTGCCTGCTTTTCTCGATTTTGTACTACTAAGGGTTCTTTTACATGCTCAACTGAAACATCCACTTGTTACATGTTACTTCTCATGAATTCCTCCATCTACACAGATTAATCGAGAAATGTCCATTACATTTTAATATTGATTTCTTCCATGTTCACAGATTAATAAACCAAACATCACATTTAATCATGGATTTCTTGCATCTCCACAGATTAATAGACAAAACATCACATTTAATTATTGATTTCTTCCATGTTCACAGATTAATAGACAAAACATCACATTTAATTATTGATTTTATCCATGTTCACAGATTAATCGACAAAACATCACATTTAATCATTGCTCTCTTCCATGTCAACAGATTAATCGACAAAACATCACATTTAATCATTGCTCTCTTCCATCTTCACAGATTAATAGACAAAAGTCCACCTGGAGGTATATTCATAACATTGGCATTTATTATTCGGATAGCTGAAGCCGTAAGCGTATCTGCTTTCATCACATCCAGCTTTGCCATTGTTTGCACAGAGTTTCCTCAACATGTGTCCACAGTTTTTGTAAGTAACTGCTATCTTTACTTGTTTTTGAGTAGACCTTATGAGACATAGAAGACACCACGGATATCTCAATGGATTAACGACGAAGGATTCGCATAATTACATCGAGTTTTACCCCATATGGCTGGCTAGAACAGGAGTTATCTATGTTTAAAATTTACAGAAAAAAAACATAGTGTCATCAAATTTGACCACATGTTGTAAAAGTTACTGCTGTTGCTGATAAACATAGTATAGTTTATGAAGTGTAACAATTGTTACTGCTGTTGATGATAAACATAGTATAGTTTATGAAGTGTAACAAAAGTTACTGCTGCTGATGATAAACATAGTATAGTTTATGAAGTGTAACAAAAGTACTGCTGTTGATGATAAACATAGTATAGTTTATAAAGTGTAACAAAAGTACTGCTGTTGATGATAAACATAGCATAGTTTATGAAGTGTAACAATGATAATAAATGACCAAGAAAAATATTTAAAAACAATAACTCTGCATCGGGAGTGAATTTCACTCTAACATAAGAAGTGTACAGAATGCCAAACCAGCATATGATATGCATGGCACATATAAGTATATCGTAAACATATACATGGCACATATAAGTATATCGTAAACATATACATGGCACATATAAGTATATCGTAAACATATACATGTCACATATAAGTATATCGTAAACATATACATGGTACATATAAGTATATCGTAAACATATACAATGGCACATATAAGTATATCGTAAACATATACATGTCACATATAAGTATATCGTAAACATATACATGGCACATATAAGTATATCGTAAACATATACAATGGCACATATAAGTATATCGTAAACATATACAATGGCACATATAAGTATATCGTAAACATATACATGGCACATATAAGTATATCGTAAACATACATGTCACATATAAGTATATCGTAAACATATACAATGGCACATATAAGTATATCGTAAACATATACATGTCACATATAAGTATATCGTAAACATATACATGGCACATATAAGTATATCGTAAACCTCCACTTTTTTCTAAACGGAATATAAACAGATATATTGTCGTTCTAAGTTGAAATTTGTTTTATATTTGGAAGGATCATATTGCAAGAACTATATCTACAAAACCAATTGTGTTAGACATTTTTGGGTGGTTCACGCTGTAATTATGGATGATATGTACAGCATATGCTGGTACCCTTTAGCTGCTAAGGACGTGTATATACGTTTTCCCATTCACTGCTAAAGACGCATTATCATGTCTGTTATTATCTCTCCTCTGTGGGCTAAAAATGTGTTAACACGTTATACATTGCTACTGTCACTGCTATAGGCGTACATTCACGTTTGTGACCTAGAAACAAAGAGTAACTATTTTTAGCTCCGTCTTCAGAAGGTATGTAGCAGCGAAAGGGTTAATATTTTTTGCACTTCTTATGTTAGTGAAATCCTCTCCTCGATGAATTGGGGGTTTTGACTAAATTTTGTGCACAGTAAATTATTACTTTTTAAAAGCATAATTACAATTCATAAACTAAACTGTGTTTAACGTTAACAGCAGTATCTTGTTCAACATCTGGGTAATGTTGTGACAATTTGTTTGTTATTTTGTTTGCTGTAAATTTTAAAAACATAACTCCTGTTCTGGGTGAGACTCCCCTTAAATGGTCTGCTTCTTCTTCTTCTTCTTCGAACGCTCCATATGAACTACTTGTTAAACCACTCCTTGTAATGTGTATGTGATCTAACCCTAAGTGCGATTGTACGTTGTGCCAGTAATGCACCTACAAGTAGAACATCACATCAGATTTCTGCCACGCTTTTTATTTACAATGGAAGCATGTCTAGGCTCCTACCTTGGTCGCCTCTTACATGCCTTGTAGGTCGCAGTGGTACTATTCGTTGCTCCTCTTGCAAGCCCTGACAACACACGATCGCTTAAAGTGTATCAAGATGAAGGATTGACTTCATTGCGCCGGTTTTCTCCATATCGCTCTATCAATGACGGCAGAAATGACAGGCCATCTGCTGAGAGTGTTGCACAAAGCACGAACTCCGTAGCTCCTGCAACATTCTTAGGAATCTCATGAAAAAATTGCACACGTGACAAGGTCTGGATTCGAATCCACAACCTTCAGAACGACAATCAAACGTCTTAGCGGCAACAATAACTGTCTAATAATCCATTCTCATACTGGATGTCATTGTTCTATATACTCAATTTCGCTCTACAACAGCCATACCACGCTCGCTTAGCTAGAAAACAACAGCCATACCAAGCTCGCTTAGCTAGAAACAGCAACAAGCGCTGAAAACAACAGCCATACTAGCTCGTAGCTAGAAAACAACAGCCATACTAAGCTCGCTTAGCTAGAAAACAACAGCCATACTAAGCTCGCTTAGCTAGAAAACAACAGCCATACCACGCTCGCTTAGCTAGAAAACAACAGCCATACCACGCTCGCTTAGCTAGAAAACAACAGCCATACCAAGCTCGCTTAGCTAGAAAACAACAGCCATACTAAGCTCGCTTAGCTAGAAAACAACAGCCATACTAAGCTCGCTTAGCTAGAAAACAACAGCCATACTAAGCTCGCTTAGCTAGAAAACAACAGCCATACCAAGCTCGCTTAGCTAGAAAACAACAGCCATACTAAGCTCGCTTAGCTAGAAAACAACAGCCATACTAAGCTCGCTTAGCTAGAAAACAACAGCCATACCAAGCTCGCTTAGCTAGAAAACAACAGCCATACCAAGCTCGCTTAGCTAGAAAACAACAGCCATACCAAGCTCGCTTAGCTAGAAAACAACAGCCATACTAAGCTCGCTTAGCTAGAAAACAACAGCCATACTAAGCTCGCTTAGCTAGAAAACAACAGCCATACCAAGCTCGCTTAGCTAGAAAACAACAGCCATACCAAGCTCGCTTAGCTAGAAAACAACAGCCATACCAAGCTCGCTTAGCTAGAAAACAACAGCCATACTAAGCTCGCTTAGCTAGAAAACAACAGCCATACTAAGCTCGCTTAGCTAGAAAACAACAGCCATACCAAGCTCGCTTAGCTAGAAAACAACAGCCATACCAAGCTCGACTAGACAGCCTATAAGCTGCACTAGAAAACAACAGCCATACTAAGCTCGCTTACTAGAAAACAACAGCCATACCAAGCTCGCTTAGCTAGAAAACAACAGTCATATCAAGCACGCTTAGCTAGAAAACAACAGTCATACCAAGTCGCTTGCAGAAAACACAGCCATCAAGCTCGCTTAGTTAGAAAACAACAGCCATATCAAGCTCGCTTAGCTAGAAAACAACAGCCATACCACGCTCGCTTAGCTAGAAAACAACAGTCATATCCAGCGAGCTAGCAAGAAAACAAAGCTCATACCAAGCGCGATAGCTAGAAAACAACAGCCATACCAAGCGCGCTTAGCTAGAAAACAAAAGCCATATCAAGCGCGATAGCTAGAAAACAACAGCCATACCAAGCGCGCTTAGCTAGAAAACAACAGCCATACCAAGCGCGCTTAGCTAGAAAACAAAAGCCATATCAAGCGCGATAACTAGAAAACAACAGCCAGACTTCACCACGAGACATAGACGATTTGTATATATGTAACAACATCATCATCACTCAAGGTATCTTCTATCAGCTGTTTAAGTGCGAGTTCAACGTTCATATTTCACCAATCTCTGCGTTCTCTTCCAAGATAGCGTTGAGGAAGTTGGCCATGTAACTATCTATGGGAACCATCTACCCTTCTGGTAGTAGGACTCAACTGGGGTCATCTGATAGATTGTTCTCTCAGCTTGAGCCATACTCGACATGCTACGCTTGATCCTCATGTCTTTAATGTCATTAGTATTCTTGTGAAGTGTGTGTCTATGATCCGCATTAACCTGCATATAAGCTTTGATGCGGACTCCAACATGACGGGAACATCGTGACGGAAGGAAAGACAACAAACTAACACACTACACTTTAGAAATACAAGGAGATGATGTGTCCATGTTATCAAATACTATTGCAGGTCTTTAAAGCAGATGTTTTATCTCTACTCGAAGTGATAACATTTGCTGACTAAACGATACTATCGTTTTAATATATTCACTCGCTCGTGTGGTGCCGGGACTCGCAAGGAAGCAAAGAATAGTACCACTGCAACCTACAATTCATGTCGTAAGAGGCGACTAATGTAGGCCCTAGGGTTGCTATCCTAGTAAATAAAAAGCAGCGCAGAAATCGGATGTGCTGGCCTATTTCTAGGCGCATAACTGGTACAACGTACAATCGCTCTTAGGCTCAGATCACATACAAATCATACAGAGTGGTTGACAAGTGGTCGATATGGAGCGTTCGAAGAAGAAGAATATATTCACGCAAAGCAACTGGAAGACGGGGTTACTTTCAGTACTTTTGGACATATTGCTATTATTTGGCCTCAACATCTTATTCTTTTTGTTTCTGTCTTGCAGGGCATGACGGAGGTATGCATCTCAATGGGCTACATGATCGGGCCAGCTATTGGTGGAGTTCTAAACGAGGTATATTATGTTACCAAGTTATTCTTGCCATCTAATAACACTGGTCAACTGAGTTAGTGCTTCATCAACGCTGTGAGCTATGAATGTTACATGGAATGCTTTTTGCTGTGTCAACCGTGTGTTTATTGTGTGTATTCGGAAAATGGCAGACAGCGGTTATTTCGAACTGACTCAATCTGCCGTATGCAGTGATATTGTGTGTGCAGAAAGCTGGATTTTGTCGTGATTGATGTTCCCTTCGACATGAATTGCAATTCAAGTGATGAACAGTTTTGAGTTGACACTTTAGCGACGGTCATATGCATTTATGCGGTGCAGGTTTTTTTAAAATGGCGGTGCGGCTGTTTCTTTCTGGAATTAACAGGAGACAGTTGTTAGCATTTCGTGTGATTTTCGTTGGCACAAGAACGGAGAAATTATGGGGTGACCCGTTGCAGTGAAGTTGGAACCGTACATATGAACTATGGTCAACTGAACAAATATACCATAGATAAAACCTATATATTAGCATGTTGCCTTTTCAGGCTTTAATGGATGACGTACCTGTCACTTACATTTCTAGATCCTAGTGTGCAGGAGGTAGGAAGACCAATCTCTTTACCTACACTGGGACGTCGATGGGTATTGAACCCTCAACTCTTTGTATCCGAGTCAATAGTTGAACGCTTACACATTACGATAATCCGTCCCTAGAAAAAAAACTAGCCAATATCAATTAATTTTGAATTGCAGAATATGCAAATTATATTGAAATGTTAATACCAGTAACAATTTTGTCAACATTGGATTACATTCCTTGTATTGCTCACATGAAATTTATACTGATAGATTCATGAAAAGCATTAAACAAACTCCTCGTAGCTCACATTCGAAAGAATGACGACTCTCGAAGTTTACACGTTCAATTGTACTAGGTCTACTCGTTGTGGAAAGTCGAGTAGGGTCCAATCCCCTCCTCCTAACAACTACGCTACTATGGCTCTCTGAACGTATAAGTGGTGCCTAGAAAATCAACGACTCGTTTACTGTAGTTGATGGCGTCATCCTGTAACGTTTACTGTGATTGATAGCGACATTCTGTAAGTTTCACTGTATTGATAACGACATCCTGTAACGTTTACTGTGATGTTATGCAACATCTGTTACGTTTACTGTTGTCGATAACGACATCATGTTACGTTTACTGTGTTTGATGACGTCATCCTGTAACGTTTACTGTGATTGATGACGTCATCCTGTAACGTTTACTGTGTTTGATGACGTCATCCTGTACTTTACTGTGTTTGATGACGTCATCCTGCTAAATGACACTACCACGATTTTATTCAATTAAATTTGACAAGTTCTTTCATTTATTACAGGCTGGTGGATTTAGTTTGTCTTTCTATGTGATTGGAGCTTGTATATTGGTTAATGGATTTATCACTATCTTAATGTTTCCACCTCCACATGTCAATCATATTACTGTCCTCTCTCTCTCTCTTTCTCTCTCTCTCTCTGAACGTTCTTTTGGCCATATTGATCCTTATTATTGTGATATATAAACAGCCTTTGTCACGAATGTTTTTTACGTCATATTCTTCAGTACCATTTGGAGCTTTGGTGCTTGTCCTTCGTATGTCCGATTTCAACAATTATTACTGTCTATATTCTTCCTCTCCCATAACAGTTTGTCCATCTTTCTCCACTTCCACATAACAGGTCTTTAATCCCTTTACATATCCGTTTTTTTCCTTTTCAATCCACCCACATATAATAATTCTTCCTTTTCTTTCCACTTCCCCATAACATTTCCTTTTAATTTTCCATTCATTTCCAAATAATATTCTTCCATTTTTCTTTTCACATCCACTTAATAGTTTTTCCATTCCTCCCTCCATATCCACATAAAGTGCTTCCATTCTTCCTTCTACCTTTGGATACCAACCTTTCAATTGCCCCATCCATCTCCACACAATAGTTGTTCTATTCTCTCGTTCACCTCCAGCTAATAGTTGTTCTATCCATCCTTCCATCTCTGCATAACAGTTCCTCTACTCCTGTTCACCTCCAGCTAATATTGTTCTATCCATCCTTCCATCTCTGCAACAGTTCCTCTACTCTCACCACACCCTTCCATTTAACAGGTCTTCCATTCTCCCTTTCACTTCCATAAGATAATTGTTGACGCCATTTTTCCAGCGATACTTAATTTAATTTTATCTACTATAGTACTGTCATCCTTGCTGTCATCCATGCTGTCATCCTTATTGTCATCCTTATTGTCATCCTTCCTGTCATTCTTACTGTCATCCTTACTGTCATCGCTGCTATCATCCTTGCTGTCTTCCTTATTGTTATCCTTCCTGTCATTCTTACTGTCATCCTTACTGTTCTACTCACTGTCATCCTTATTGTCATCCTTACTGTCCTACTTACTGTCATTCTTATTATCATAGTTACTGTCCTACTTACTGTCATCCTTATTGTCATCCTTCCTGTCATTCTTACTGTCATCCTTATTGTCATCCTTCCTGTAATTCTTACTGTCATCCTTATTGTCATCCTTACTGTCCTACTTACTGTCCTACTTACTGTCATTCTTATTGTCATAGTTACTGTCCTACTTACTGTCATCCTTATTGTCATCCTTCCTGTCATTCTTACTGTCATCCTTACTGTCATCCCTGCTATCATCCTTGCTGTCTTCCTTATTGTTATCCTTCCTGTCATTCTTACTGTCATCCTTACTGTAATCCTTACTGTTCTACTCACTGTCATCCTTATTGTCATCCTTACTGTCCTACTTACTGTCATTCTTATTGTCATAGTTACTGTCCTACTTACTGTCATCCTTATTGTCATCCTTCCCGTCATTCTTACTGTCATCCTTATTGTCATCCTTCCTGTCATTCTTACTGTCATTCTTACTGTCATCCTTATTGTCATCCTTACTGTCCTACTTACTGTCCTACTACTGTCATGTTATTGTAGTTACTGTCCTACTTACTGTCATCCTTATGTCATCCTTCCTGTCATTCTTACTGTCATCTATTGTCATCTTCCTGTCATTCTTACTGTCATCCTTATTGTCATCCTTACTGTCCTACTTACTGTCATCCTTATTGTTATCATTACTGTCTACTTAGCTGTCATTCTTATTGTCATCCTTCCTGTCATTCTTATTGTCATCCTCACTGTCCTACTTACTGTCATCCTTATTGTCATAGTTACTGTCCTACTTACTGTCATTCTTATTGTCATCCTTACTGTCCTACTTACTGTCATCCTTATTGTTATCATTACTGTCCACTTACTTCATCTATTGCCATCCTTACTGTCCTACTTGCTGTCATCCTATTGCCATCCTTATGTCTATCCTTACTGTCATCTTATTGCCATCCTTACTGTCCCTATGTCCTATTACTGTCCTACTTACTGTCATCCATTACTGTTTTCTTACTGTCACATTGTCCTACTTACTTCTCTTACTGTCTATTTACTGTCCTATCTTACTGTCCTCATTACTGTCTACTTACTGTCATCCTTACTCTCAGCTGCATGATATTCTATTTGATATTGTATCAATCATTATAACTTTATGCCTGTCTACATTTCTCTTTGCCTTCATCTGAAAATCATTTATTTCCATAGTTATTTATTTGTTTCTCTTCATCATTTATGTTATCCTTACTTTCATCATTTAGTTATCCTACCGTTCATCATTTATGTTATCATCTACCTTTCATCATTTATGTTATTCTCATCTTTACCGTTTCATCATTTATGTTTATCACTATCCATTTCATCATTTATGTTATCCTCCTCTTTAAATCCATTCTTACATTATCCTCTCATTCATCATTTATTCATCCTATTACTTTCTACATCATTTTCTAATGCTTCCTTCATCATATGTTTTACCATCTTTATGTCTCCTACTTTTCACTTATAAACCCATCCTGTTACCATAATTTTCTCATCATCTTCCATTTTACCCATATTAATTCTCTCTTATTCCTTACCCATTATTTCTCAATGCTTCCATTCCTCTTTTGTTTACCATCTTCCTGTAACCATATTGTTCACATCATCTTCCTGTACCATATTGTTCACACAACTTCCTGTAGCCATATTGTTCACATCAATTCCCTGTAGCCATATTGTTCACATCATCTTCCTGTACCCATATTGTTCACATCATCTTCCATGTACCATATTGTTCACATCAACTTCCGTGTAGCCATATTGTTCACATCAACTTCCGTGTAGCCATATTGTTCACATCAACTTCCTGTAGCCATATTGTTCACATCACTTCCGTGAAACCATATTGTTCACATCAACTTCCTATAGCCATATTGTTCACATCATTTCTGTAGCCATATTGTTCACATCATCTTCCCTGTAGCCATATTGTTCACATCATCTTCCATGTAGTCACATTGTTTACATCATCTTCCATGTAGCCATATTGTTCACATATAACATTTGAACTCATATTTTGTTCATTTCTTGTCAGATACCACACATATGAAACAATACAATATGTTGGCACTGCTCCGTAACTCATTAGTTTGGGAAGCCATGCATTGCTTATTTCTAGCAGTCGTTGGATTAACTTTTTTGGGACCAGTGTTATCCTTTTATCTAGAACAGGTTTGTACAAGAATCAGGTCACGTCAATCTTTGTGTTCAGATCAATCCCTGGAACCATAGTTTCTTCTTTTTCTAGATTTTAAAATTATTTTATATATATATATATTAGCTCTGAAGTTTATCAGTACTGTTTACCTCTTGAGTTTTCGAGTAAAGCTTATATATATATATATTTTTTCCAATCCAGAAGCACTTGAGCTTTTCAGCTCTTCGGCTCGGTGCCATGGACATCGTAACCTTTCGGTTCGGTGCCACGAACACCGTAAATCTGGGGAATCTGTGGCTTTTTCTGCAATCCGGCGGAATTGAACCCGCATCACAGAGGGATAGTCACCGTAGTCCAACGCGCTACGAACACGCTGGGCAGACGGGCATAAAGCTTATATAAAGCTGTTACTTATTATTTAGATTTTTCTTAACAATCTGTCCACGTACTTGTGGTGCTGTGGAGTAAGAAATGAGAACCACTGTATATTATTGCATGATGTATTAGTAAACAAGAAGCTGTGACTATTTTATAAAACTACTGTAATAGCAACATATGGAAGTGTAGCAACATATGGATGTGTAGCAACATATGGAGGTGTAGCAACATATGGATGTGTAGCAACATATGGAAGTGTAGCAACATATGGAGGTGTAGCAACATATGGATGTGTAGCAACATATGGAAGTGTAGCAACATATGGAAGTGTAGCAACATATGGAGGTGTAGCAACATATGGAAGTGTAGCAACATATGGAAGTGTAGCAACATATGGATGTGTAGCAACATATGGATGTGTAGCAACATATGGAAGTGAATCGTGGATCGTTAATCGTGAAGTGAAGCATTAAAGAACACAATTGAAGCTTCTGAAACAAGATGTTACATAAAAGTTCTTTGAACATCCTGGACAGAGAAGAGAGAAAAACCAGACATCACACAAGACCTGCATATCGAGGAGCATTGGTTCATAAATAACAGCATGTCCCGGAAGATGAAATATTTTGGCCACTTTAAACGTCACATTGGTTTAGAGAGAACAGTAATGGAAGGCATTGTTCATGGAGTACAAAACAAGAGACGATCAAGACGAAGGTGGCAGCAGGAAATAAAAAAACCTTGAACATGATACTGGAGGAGCGAGAAACTTGCTAGAAACAGAGAGTTTTTCAAGCGGGCTGTGATTAAAGCGACGTTCTTCAAGGGACATGATACTACTTGTTAATTGTAATATCTCAATTTATGATATTAAGAAACACACATTTTGAAGTCGAGGAGATATATGCAACAACAACAAAAAAAAAGAAAAAGAGCGACAATGTATTCACCTTTAATTAAAATAACAAGTTCACTAAGCCATACACAAAACCGTGTATAACATGTCAATATCAACGGGGAAACAGCGAGCATTTAGAGTGCCAAATATGTTTGCGGGTTGTAGTGGATAGCCAGTTCCCCCCCTCAGGTGGCAACTGAAGTATCAGACAGTTAACTCTAGTGTAGTATATAATTAGATATTTAATAGCAGAGACTTAGTGTTTGCACTCTCCAAACAAAAGGGCAAACACTAATACGAGACTATGACGTTTTTGCGTAGTTAGAGAGTGACGAATTAGCAACAGAAAGTTCATAGTTCATAGTTCATAAGTACGGTTCCAACTTCACTGCAACGGTCACCCCATAATTGCTCCGTTCCTGTGCCAATGAAAATCACACGAAATACTAACAATTGTGAAATGTTTCCTGTGAACTAGTTCCAGAATGAAACAGCCGTGTACCGCCACAATAAGAAACCTGCACCGCATAAAATGCATATGGCCGTCACTAATGTAGAAACACAAAACTGTTCATCACTTGAATTGCAATTCTTGTCGTAGGGAACATCAATCATCACAAAATCCAGCTTTCTGCACCCGCAATATAACTGCATACGGCAGATTGAGCTTGTTCGTCATAACCGCTGTCCGCCATTTTCTGAATACACACTAACACACAACAAACGCACGGTGGACACACAGCAAAAAGCATTCCATGTAACAGTCATAGCTCACAGCGTTGCTCAAGCACTAACTCAGTAGCTCGGCAAACGAAACCGGAAAATACCCGACCAAACATGGCGAAAATGCGCTAGCATAGTCGTGTTCAGAATCAAACAGTTCTGATTCTGAATGGTCCTCCCGCATTCCGCCATTGCTGGCCAGGTTTTTCCAAAAAAATAAATAAATATAAGGTGACACCTACTAGATGGACGATGTGTTGTTGTCAATCCACAATAACAGGACATAACAAATAAATATATGTACAGTACAGGACCGTGTTTGTCCATATGTTATACTGTATATCATCGTCTGAGTATATCATCATTCATTATCCAGACACTGCCATCCTGACATACCATCAACAACCATCAAGAGAGATATATAAAATATAATATCTACCATCAAAATCAAATAATACAAGGAGGGGAGCCCCTCCCCCTTTACACGGAAAGCCCAAATAAATAGCTGTATATGATTAATATTCAATGTTGCTATCATTACACATGATGATGATGATCGCCCGTGTGTTGCCTGGTTCCGCAAGGGAAGCAAAGAATAGTAACACTGCGACCTACAAGGCATTTCGTAAGAGGCGACTGAAGTAGGGGTCTAGGGAAGCTATCCTAAATAAAAAGCGTTGTAGAAATCGGGTGTGCTGGCCTATTTGTAGGCGCATAACTGGCACAACGTACAATCGCTCTTAGGGTTAGATTACATACAAATCACAAAGAGTTGTTTAGCAAGTGGTCGATATGGAACGTTTAACGAATAAGAAGACAAAGGAGAAGATGAATTCTTGTGTAAATAAAATGATTATTTTTATTGTTGCAGTTTCACCTGACATCTTCGTTGATTGGTCTAGTCTTTGTCATAGCTCCATGTCTGTATGGTATGACGACATACTTTTGGGGTTGTCTTTTGGACACAAAGGTAGATTGCTCAGATTATATGATATATCTATATATATATATATATATATATATTGGTTCTTCTTCTTCTTCTTCTTTTGTCGTCACACTGCTACCGGGTTGTTGCCCAGTGTCGTTGTTTTCTGTTTTTGTCTTGCGCTGTTCTAGTGGCTTGTGTGATTGTTATCTTTGCTCTTTCACAGGACTCTGCTACGCCATCTAACCATCTTTTCCGTGGTCTTCCTCTTGCCTTCTTTCCCGATGTTCTGTTGTAGAAGACTCTGTATACTGTGGAGTATATATTGGTTATCTATACTTATTTGAGTTTCTGTCAAGACATTTCTTTGACATTATTCTTCTCCTTCTCCTGCGTCTGCTTCTTCATCTTTCAACTACCATCAGAGCACATGTCTCCAACAAACTTCACTTTCCATATTTGTTGAAGCTTTCTTTAGTTTTATATTTTCTACGTGGTGATGTAGCCAGCCCCACGCTATGCCCTTCTGAGACGCCTCTTACGACATGATTAGTAGGTACACATTGCTGCATATTCTTTCCTCCCCTGTCGAGCCCCGACAGCACATTGCTGGGCCCCTACTTTATGCCTCTTACGACAAGCCTTGTGTGTCGCATTGTTTTTATTCTTTGCTTTCCTTGTGGTCTCCGGTAATGCACAGTCGATTTAACCTTTCTATCAAGATATTAATTTAACCTTTCTGTCAAGATACTAATTTAACCTTTCTATCAAGATATTAATTTAACCTTTCTGTCCAGATATTAATTTAACCTTTCTATCAAGATATTAATTTAACCTTTCTGTCCAGATATTAATTTAACCTTTCTGTCCAGATATTAATTTAACCTTTCTGTCAAGATATTAATTTAACCTTCCTATCAAGATATTAATTTAACCTTTCTATCAAGATATTAATTTAACCTTTCTATCAAGATATTAATTTAACCTTTCTGTCAAGATATTAATTTAACCTTTCTGTCAGATATTAATTTAACCTTTCTATCAAGATATTAATTTAACCTTTCTGTCAAGATATTAATTTAACCTTTCTGTCCAGATATTAATTTAACCTTTCTGTCAAGATATTAATTTAACCTTTCTATCAAGATATTAATTTAACCTTTCTATCAAGATATTAATTTAACCTTTCTGTCCAGATATTAATTTAACCTTTCTGTCAAGATATTAATTTAACCTTTCTGTCCAGATATTAATTTAACCTTTCTATCAAGATATTAATTTAACCTTTCTATCAAGATATTAATTTAACCTTTCTATCAAGATATTAATTTAACCTTTCTGTCAAGATATTAATTTAACCTTTCTGTCAAGATATTAATTTAACCTTTCTATCAAGATATTAATTTAACCTTTCTATCAAGATATTAATTTAACCTTTCTGTCAAGATATTAATTTAACCTTTCTATCAAGATATTAATTTAACCTTTCTATCAAGATATTAATTTAACCTTTCTATCAAGATATTAATTTAACCTTTCTGTCAAGATATTAATTTAACCTTTCTATCAAGATATTAATTTAACCTTTCTGTCAAGATATTAATTTAACCTTTCTTTCAAGATATTAATTTAACCTTTCTGTCAAGATATTAATTTAACCTTTCTGTCAAGATATTAATTTAACCTTTCTGTCAAGATATTAATTTAACCTTTCTGTCAAGATAATTATTTAACCTTTCTGTTAAATTATTTATTAAACGTTTCTGTCAAGATTTTATTGCACCTGTTGGTATAGAAACATATTTGAACTTCTATCAATATATTAACACATTTAACCTTCTGCCAGTATATATTTGAACTTTTGTCAAAATATTAACACATTTAACCTTCTGCCAGGATATAAAAGAAATGCTGATAATTTGGGGTGGTATAATTTCTGGTGTCAGCTACCTACTCATTGGATCAAGTCCATTATTGTCTTTCTTACACGTGTGAGTATCCTTGTCACTGTCTTAGAGGCTCTAAAGCCGATGGATTGGACTCATCGCATCGGGTTTTACGCCATATGGTTTGGTCCCTCCCCACAGAATTGGCATAGAATCTCTCAAATGTATCGCAAAAGCATTAACTCAGTAGAACCGGCAATAATTCTAGGCATCTCTGAAAAAAATGCACTCGTGAACAGAACGGTGTGATCCGGATTCGAACCCGCGACATTTGGAACGCGAATCAAAGGTTTAACCATTTAGCCACAGAGACACCCTGTCAGTGTTTTACCTTACCTTACCACTAGCACGTCTATTAAGGAAGGTAGTGATTATTTTGTTTGTTTGTTATGTAGGGGAAGTAAAGCCTACCTAAGCAGAGGTACGCCGCTTTCAACCTAACGATGATCATTTATTGGTTATATCAGAGCGTGTAGGCCAAACGTGAACAAATAAGAATTAACTCCTTGCGGAGAATCCAATATGAAATAGTCAGACATATGTACTCGTACATTATCAAGTGGTGACAGCGAAAATTGTGTTAAGATTTTTCAAGTCTTCTGTCTATATGAATTAGTGACTTGTGTGTGTTGTGTATATTGTGTGTATTTTGAGTGTGTGTTGTGTGTGTTATGTGTTGTGTATGATGCGTATGTTGTGTATATGTTATGTTTGTTATGTGTGCTATATATGTTGTGCATGGTGTGTGTTTTGTGTGTGTTGTGTGTGTTGTGTGTGTGTGTTCTGTACATTGTGTGTGGTTTGTGTATGTTGTGTATGATGTGTGTGGTTTGTGTATGTTGTGTATGATGTGTGTGTTGCGTGTACTGTGTATGTTGTGTGTGTTGCGTATGTTGTGTATGGTGTGTGTGTTGTGTGTGCTGTGAATGATTTGTGTGATGTATGTGAGCTGTGTGTATTGTGTGTATGGTGTCTGTGTGTGTTGTGTGTGCTGTGTGTGCTGTGTATGGTGTGTGTGCTGTGTATATTGTGTGGGATAACTTCCACAGAGTAAATGGCCAAAAACAAATTGCCAGCTGTGAGGAAAGAATCAATGAGAACGAAGTGAAACAAATCAAAGATCTCGGCAAGAGTCTCTGAAAACACGGTAACGTATCGGTGACGACACATGTGAAGACTACAGTAAACACGGTAACGTATCGGTGACGACACATGTGAAGACTACAGTAAACTCCGCATAAGAGGCTAAGCGCAGATAAATATATTAGGTAAAGTTTGCCGAGCGCAAATCCTAAAGTTGCGTTTTAGCGTCTAACGAAACTGCCTCCCTGTAACAACCGAGCAAGGTACTGTTGACCTCACAACTAACATCCCGGAGAAACCAGGAAGGGCGATGTTTGGCGAGCGCAAAATCTAAGTTGCGCTGATAGCGCCTAATGAAACGACCTTCTACATTATTTGTGCGTGGCCCCAGTCCAGGGTTTCGGGCCAGGAAATGCACAGCAAAATTGCAAAATTGCCATGTGTCGACACGCGCATCGAAAAGGCAGAGAACGTTTCTATTCCGGAATAAACTCAAAGGAGTAGGAAAGTAAGACCGACAAGGTTACGATTAGACAAGCTGTCCAAATCCAAACATTAGCAAAGGCCGACACTTTATACGGTGTGTTATACGAGTAATACGCCGTCCCAGGACACGCTTATATGCCTCAAAAGACTGAGAAATATTCATAATAAAAAACGACCTCGCAGTAAGAAAGGGCGTACTGTGTAGACTCACTCTTTAGCGTTGATCACAAAGCCCAAATATACGGCAAAAAGATGATCGTAAAGGCGTAGATCCAAGCCAAAATATACGACTCAACGGATCGTTCTAGGGTTAGCTACGCTAGTAAATAAAAAGCTGAATGAAACCGAATATGCCGACCTAGTCACCATAGACGCATAATTGCAGTTCGAAAAAAACAACCGTTCTTGTCAAAGATAATTATATATCACAATAAAAATGATAAAATTGGCCGCTAAGAACGAACTCAAACAACATATTGTGTAGGATGTGTGTGATGTGTATGTTGAATGTGATGTGGGTGTTGTGTGTATTAAGTGTATTGTGTGTGCTGTGTGTGTATTGTGTATATTGTGTGTGTTGTGTGTGCTGTGTGTGTTGTGTGTGTTGTATAAGGGGTGTATGTTGTGTGTGCTGTGTAGTATGTGTATGTTATGTTGGGTATGTTGTGTATACTGTCTATGTTCATAATGTTTATATATACAAACATAATTTGTCGGTGTCTGTCTTCATTCTCACATTCTTGCTGACTAAGCTAACTTGTAGTGATGTCTTTTGTTATCAAGGCCACTATTTTAAAGTGAACCTGGATCTTGGTCAGCTATGGTTTGTTGACCATGATTTCTGTTACCTCATTAAGTGCATCTAAGGCTGAACTTCGTCCCAACGGGAGGTGGAGTACGTTGTAAGATTTTGGTCAGCTATGGCTCATTAATGTACTTTTGAAAATAAGTGTTACATAAGAAACCTCTGTATATCACTGACGCAAGAAAAAACATATGTCTTTCAAGAAAGAACTCAGTATCAAAGAAAGACTGGCTGATGGTACAAATAAAAATGAGAAAATTAAAGTATGTTGGACATATACAGAGACACGAAGTGTTGGAGAAGACCATCATAGAAGAAGACATCCTGGCAAAGAGAAGAAGATGGAAACAACGGAGAAACAACGGGTTCAGGATGTAACTGATGGTTTGAACATGACAGCTACATATGCGGTACATCTTGCCTATGAGCGAGAGAAATTCCAAAAGACTGTTAGGATGACAATGTTCTACTCAGCACAAGCTATTTTGTAATTGTGCATTGCTCATGAAAATGTTTTCTGTCATCCCATTAAGTATATCTTAGGCACCCCATCCCCCCCTTTCCCCAATCAATTACCCCCCAAAATAAAAGTACAGACTGAATCTATTGAACTTTTGTCAGACTATCTCTGTTTTTGTATTTATTTTGTTTATTAGTTATACAGGGTGTTCAAGATACAAGCGGCCTCGTCGTTAAGGAAGCATCGTCGTCAAGGGAGCTAATCTGGCATATGTTTATGAAAATGAGAAGGTTCAGTTATGACGTAGTATAGGTCAAGGTTGTGTGACGGTGTGTAATTGTAGTGCGGGAAGGGGCGATGAACAAATGTGACGTAGGACAAGCTAGTCAGAACCGGTTTAAATAGTAGACACAACGCAATAAATAACTGGCAACATTTGATTTGTCATTCGGGCCGCTTTTATCTTGAACACCCTTGTATGAACACATGCGATTACCATTTTGTATAATTCATGCATGTTTTTCTCAAAAACCTCACTGAGACTTCATTTCTAGACTGATATCGTTATATCCGGCTCTTAGTTTATGCTTCAAACGTTTCGTAACTACCGGCTTTATTACAATGGTATCTATAGACGCTTCCATCTTCAAGAATCTTACATGGTTGTAATGTTCTTGACTTGCAGATGTTCATTGTGATTAGAGAGCAAACGTGCTTGCAGCAGCGTATGTGCTGTTAGTCGAGGTGTTGGAGATAGATAGGAGACAGGTCGGCTCAAACTGCAAGTATTTAGTTCCCTCCTGTTGGATGAGGACGTGGACATTTCCAACTTCAAGAATGCCACATGGATCTTCTTCTTCTTCTTTCTCGAATCCTGTATGCCTCACAGCGTCAGGCCAGGAAGAGATTTCTAAAACTGTTTGCCTCACAGCGTCAGATCAGGAAGAGATTTCTAAAACTGTTTGCCTCACAGCGTCAGATCAGGAAGAGATTTCTAAAACTGTTTGCCTCACAGCGTCAGGCCAGGAAGAGATTTCTAAAACTGTTTGCCTCACAGCGTCAGGTCAGGAAGAGATTTCTAAAACTGTTTGCCTCACAGCGTCAGGTCAGGAAGAGATTTCTAAAACTGTTTGCCTCACAGCGTCAGGTCAGGAAGAGATTTCTAAAACGGGCCCTAGTATGCGCTTCGTAGATAGTCTCTTTCGTCGCCTCTGTTATCTCTGAGGTCCATCTTTTGCGTGGTCGGCCTTTTGCTTTGTACCCATTGTATCGGAGCAGCATTGCTCTGTGGGGTGCACTGTCTGGTGGTAATCTGCTTACGTGGCCGAACCATTTAATTTGTTGTTTCTTGATGAAGTCTAGTACTGATGTTGTACCCACTTTTTCCTGATGTCTTCATTTCTCAACCGGTCTCTTCTTGTTACACCCAGAATTCTGCGTAGACACTTCATCTCTGTCGTGACTAGTTTTCTTCTATCGTTTGTTGTCAGCGTCCAGGTTTGGTACTGGTAACATAATGCAGCTGTGCTTGCAATAGAAGTACTTACAGTCGGGAACTTGGATATAGAAAAAATGGAGATTAGTGGGTCCGAATGTAGTTTCTTAGTGATTACATGCTGTATAAGGACACATATATTGATAACACATTTATAATGTGAATGACAGAATATGGAATCAAACTTTATAATATAATAATAATAAAACCCATAACCCGTTAGGGTCGTAGCGGTGTCACTGTGGAGACATCAGCACAAAAAGCACGCCATGAATCTCTGTCTTCAACTCCTCAGGCGAGTGTGGAGAAACTCTGCTCCGACCAGCTCTTGATGTTGTCAAACCAGGATTTTCTCTGCCTCAACTTCTCGGGCGAGTGGGGAGAAACTTTGCCCGACCATCTCTTGATTTTGTCAAACAAGGATTTTCTCTGTCCCTCCTTTATTTCTTCAATCCTCAACTGTTCCCTGTAGGATAGTCTAAGAGAGTTAGCTATGTCTCATCACATGTCCGAACCATGCAAGTTTACACCGTTTCACGATTGTCAAGAGTGGTACTTGTCGACCTGCAAGGTTGTTTATTTGGTCTCTTACATAGATGTTCGGCTTATGTTCTATGTAACTAATTCGTAGTACCCAATCAAACTTTGCACGAGTAGGAATAGTCACATCTGGTCAAGATTTAGGTTGTTGTGTAATAAGTGAGTCGCCAACTTAAATACACATAAGATTCAGACCTTTGTCAACGGATTTCTTTGTTGCATTTTGAGGCTGAGATGGTATGATAGAGTTGCAAACTGTGGAAACGAATAGGACAGGAATCCATGATGAACCATGTTAAGAGGAGAAAATGGCGATGAGACGGGTATACTCTGCAGAAGGCACAGTTGAGTGTCTCTAGACATGCACTTCATTGGAACTCGCACGGAAAACAAAAAATGGACGTCCTAAACAGGCCTGGAGATTAGTATTTTTGAGAAACTGAAGGTTGTTGGAATGTCCAGAGAAACAATAAAGAAAACATCAAAAGACGGAGAAAAGTGACAAATAACTATTGAGGTCATATGCTCCACCAGGAGCAACGAGAGATACGTTATTCAGTGAGCAAGAGGAATCATCAGCATGCATTCCTACACTAACATGCGTTTGCCTGGAGATCTTTAATGTAATTTCAATGACTAACAACTAATTAAGAAATGATTAAGCATGAATATAAAGAAAACAAAGGTAATTGTTATCTCTAAGAAACAGGGAACACCACCATGCAATATGAGAAAAAAACACAACATTAAACGAGTCCATCGATTCAATTATCTATGAAGATTTATAACATCAGATGGAAGATGTAAAACAGAGATTGTGAGTAGAATAACTCAAGCGAAAACAGTTTTTATGAAAGTGAAAACCCCGTTAAACGTGAATTCTCTACCAACGACACTGCGGAGAAGAGTACTCTAGTGCTATATTGAAACTATATTACTGCGTGGTAGACAATCATGGACAATGAACAAGCAATCAATCTTCTTCTTCTTCTTCTTTGCGTTCGTTCTTTACGACCAATTTTAATCACTCTTTATGATATGTCTGATCTTTACCAAGAACGTGTTTACGTTGCACATTGGTTTGGTAGGCCCTAAACGCATAGACTTCTACATGTTTAGGACATGTGCATCCGATTTCAGCCAAACCTGCTTAGTCGCCTCTTACGACATGCGTGGCAGGTAACAGTGGTTCTATTCTTTACACCCCAAATTTTGGGCCCCGGTAACCACTCGGGCAAAGCAATCAATAAGATTGTTGGAATCCACAGCGATATGGTTTTACAGAAGAATGCTGAAAATTCTATGGACAGCGAAGAAAACAAATGATAAGGTTCAAAAACAGGTCTGCACACAAAGAAACATTATCAAAAGAATAAGAATCAGACAATCCAGGTTCTTCAGGTATATAATGCTAAGAGAATTGTTTAGAACATTTAGTGACGACGAGTAAAATACAAGGAAGGAGAAATCGTGGAAGGCAGAGGAAGAAAATGTTGCATGGCTTGACATCGCGGTTCAACACAAGATCGACATCAGAACCACGGATTAACTACGGTGTTCGTGGCACCGAACCGAAGGGTTAGGATGTCCATGGCACCGAGCCGAAAGCTGAAAGCTCAAGTGCTTCTGGATCATAAAAAACCCACCAGGAAGAGAGTTGTGGAGAGACATGATAGCCTACGCCGGCAGGTATGACACTTGATTGATTGAGCAACTAAATATATATATATATATTCTATGAACAAATTATGAATACAGTTTTATATGAACAAATTATGAATACTGTTTTTATGTGTTTTACAGCAAACTTTGGGTGACAATTGTTGGATTGGTGCTATTTGGTGTTTTTTTCGGATGTCTGATTGTTGCACCTGTCAGGTGTATAATTGTTGGATCAGGGTAAGAATTCCTATAGTTCGTTCCAAAATGATTGAATACACTAAGGTTTAATTTGTACGAAATCTAGCTGATGCATAACAGTAATTTTTTTGCGGGCAGTCTTATATACCTCACGACCTTACGAATTCATGTTTAAGTAATTGGTAGGTACCTTGGTTGATGCAAAGAGTTTTTGTTATATAATTTTACATAAGCACAACAAAATGATAATCACAGTTTAGAATTTACAGTAATACACAAAATGGTGGCAAATGTTTGCAAAGACGTATCCCTATTACATATTATAAAAAGCAATGTGACATAGTGACCAAATGATACTTTCCACTTCTATCTATGAAAATGAAGGGTGTGAGCATACACCAATGATAATCGCTCGATCTGGTCTGAAATGATTAATGCCACGGATTCCCGATTTTTACTTGCGCTGAATTTATGTTTAGCACACAACTATGTAATTATAGAAAACTTGACAAACGTACTGTTAAACTTCTACATGTATACCAAATCAACAACGCTGTTATTTTTACTAATAACATATAAGTAAAACCTTATAACACTAAAGGTTTGGGTGAGAAAAAAATACTTAACGAAAGTCGCCACTGTTATCATAAAACATTGTAAAAATCAATAATTTCAGTCACGTGTTTGATTTATATTGGTCGTAAAGATGTTCACGAATTTTGGAACGAACTTGTATAGTACAAATTACATATAGTATTTTATAAGACTTTGATTGATACCTGAGTGGAAATTTGGGGCTTCTGCTATATTTTTTGCCCTTAGGCACCTGATGTGGTCGCCTCTCTGTATCATATCACGGCACGGCTCTGCTACAATAATCTCTGTAATCTCTGCTCTTCTGTTTGTATCGGCCATCATCCTCTTGAGCGTTCAAATCCCAATTTTCTCTTCTCGTGCCCAAATCAGCGTGTAACCATTCCTACCTGTTTTTGTGTCCGTACTCTACAATCGTGCACTTTATTTAGTGTCCGTCAGTTTTCTTTTTCTTTTTACGTGAATTTCCGATTTTCTAATCAACCGTGACCGTCACAGTTCCACGAGGAAAACGAGCCCAAAACTTTGAAACGAGAGGCAGGCACACTACCTCCACGTCACAGAGATCTCCATAGACATGCATAGATTCTCATACCTATTGCCTGAGATACAGCATCCATTTCTGTAGTTTAACTTTGCATTTGAACTTGACTAAGATATTGCAGAGTTATATCGTCCGCAAAGTTGAAGTCCTCTAGATATTTCAAAGTCCCTTGTCTTCCATTTGTCTCATTATTTGTTGCATCTATTATAATCATGAATAATGTAGAGATAATCAAACTTGATCACTTTGTCTTCCCCCAACAGTGAACTAGGATTTGAGAACAATCTAGTCACATTTGGTTTAATCTCTGGATTATTCAACGCTACATTATATATGGGGTAAGTACATTCTTTTATTAGATTTTTACGAACCGTAAAAACAGACCTCACCTTTCAGAAAGCAATGGCAAACTATTGAATGTATAAATGGTGTCTAGAAAATTAACGACTCGCTTACTGTGGTTGATGACTAAATCCTGTTAAAGGATATGTCACCATTTTCATTCAGATGCTTATATACAACACTACAGAATATCGGTGATTCGACATGTGCGAAGCTCGTGGGCTTTCATTGTCAGGTGGATGTTGTGAAGGAAGACAGTGGGGTTTTGCCATGACTACGAGTAGTCTCACTATGGAAATTATGGCGGTTACTAAAGCGATGGTTTGACTGGAATCACAGACTTTTATCCATGCATGTTTTCTCAGTGACTCAATGAGTATGCTCAGGACGATTGAAACAAGATGGGCGGAGACATTGGATGGAGTCGCTGGGGAGGTCTAAGCTGACAAAGATCACTTTTATTTTTGTGCCGGGGAACGCAGGTGTACGGGGGAATGAACGTGCGGATAGGCTTGCAGGTATGGGTGCTGTGCAAAGCGGGCGAGCAATGGACCAGGCTGATATTAGGACAGAGAACGTGTGCATGATTCAAGTAATAGCGGTGCATCTACAACTCTAACCAAACTGCAAGAACTCAAAGTTAAGTGTGGTGTAGCTCGACAAGAACGCTATGCTGGCAGACAAAGAAGAATTGTAAACCAACAAAGAACCGGTGTCGTTAGTCGCCACACGCTGAGGGACATACTGAGGGAGAGATCGGAGCACTTATGGACTAATTTGTTCGACGTGCAGTGATGGTGATCCGACGACTAAACTAAACTACAGAATATATAGGGTAAATAAATGCTTATATACACCACTATCAGTAATTATACTTCTTTACTGTCAATTGAATCAAATGGAACGAATTCAGGAGAAGTGATGAAATCAGAGACATGTCTGGTCAACCACTAGTGACAACTGTTATAAGAAGGAGAAGATGGAGATATGTTGGACACACCTTGAGGAGAATTGATTAACGAATATCAAAGCAGGCATTGAAGGGGATGCAAAGGGTTCAAGAAAGAGAGGTTGACCTAATGAGACCCTGAAACGAACTTTGCTGAGAGAGGCAGGAAATATCGGTCTCAGTTTCATGGAGGAGATTGAGCGAATTGCCCAGGATAGAACGGTATGGCGAAATTACTTGCTGGCCCTATGTAACGTGTAACGGTACGAGAGGAATTATTATTATTATTATTACTGTCTATTGAGAGAGGTTCTGCCTAGAGTGTAATGGAGTGGTACAGTTCATAATTGTTTCAGAACTCTACATTGTTTGTGATTATCTTTCTGAGTAATAAAAATAGTCAGATCAAATGTTTTCATCTGCTACCGTATTACAGTAGACAGTACCATCTGCAACTGTTAAACTCACTGCCTTGTGGAGGGCTCGGAGAGCTAATGGCTAGAGGAGTAAACCCTAATAGAAAATCCCCACTGTCCTGTGGGTCAGCACGGCTATACAGAGGGCTAGAGGAGTAAAACTTGACTACAAATCTGAAGGGAGGGACCCTAAGGCAGTTAATGGTTATATGTGTATTTATTTCATCTTCTGACATCCTGCTTGATTCCAAACGTATGGACTTTCTCTTTCCTTTGTATTAAAGAGTAGAGAAGAGAGGGGGTTTGGGCAAAATGGGCAAGGCACTTTCCCCCATATCAGCTGCCCAGGCTAGGCACATTCCCCATATCAGCTGCCCAGGATAGGCACATTCCCCATATCAGCTGCCCAGGCTAGGCACAAATGACTTGCCAATTGACCGTCTGTAAAGACGAAAAGGGCCATATATAATATACACCACTACAGTATATGTAGAGTAAGTAGATGTTTATATACAACACTACAGTATATATAGAGTGAGTAGATGTTTATATACAACACTACAATATATATATAGAGTGAGTATATATGTGGGACGGATTAGCGTAAAGCATAAGCGTTCGCCTATCGACTCGGACACCAGAGGGTTGTGATTTCAATCCCACACTCAACGTTCCATACGGGAGGAAAGGAATTGGCCTTTCTACCTTCTCTACACTATGACCTAAAAATATTAAGCTACTTCATACCTTAAGGTTTGAAACAAAGCCATAGTAGCGTAACTGTTAGGGAACTCACTTCGTACGCTAGTAGTCCTGGGTTCGATTCCACAGTGGACGTAGAATATTTTTCCGAACGTAACGGCTCTCAGATCCATCCAGCCTCAATTTGGTATCAGGAAAATCACTGGTAAGTAAAGGCGGCAGACGTGAAGTTGACCACATCACCCATCGTGTGCCGACGATTAATGAAAATACGGACCTAACACCGTAATACCGAATATACCTCGAGGTAACAGAAAGGGTTACTTGACTTTTTACTTGACAAAGGTCTGAACAGGATAAGGGAGACTTTTATTTTTATATTTATTCAAGTGCAAGATAAAAAAAAATAAAAAATAATTCCATATCTCAGTGCACCCCTCCCCAATACAATAAATAAATATAAAAAAAACACAACAATAATGATAGATGATAAAACATAGCTTAGCGCACTATGAAACATGGACAATGAGCAAAGCGCAGTCACACAAAAAACTACATGTGAAATGCGCTACCTGCGAAAAGTTACCAACACCAGAAAAGACAGTCACCAACATCAGCATATGAAAGAAAATTGGCACATAACCTTGCTTGAATTACATTGAGAAACAAAGAATGAAGAGGTTTGGCCACTTAATAAGAATGCATCCAAACTACACAGTATGCAGAGTTTTCTACAACAGAACATCGGGAAGAAGGCAAGAGGAAGACCACGAAAAAGATGGCGTAGCAGAATCCTGTGAAAGAGAAAAAATAACAATCACAAAAGCCACCAGAACAGTGCAAGACAAAAACAGAAAACCACGACACTTGGCAACAACCGGTAGCAGTGTGACGACACTTGGCAACAACCCAGTAGCAGTGTAACGACACTTGGCAACAACCCAGTAGCAGTGTGACGACACTTGGCAACAACCCAGAAGCAGTGTGACGACACTTGGCAACAACCCAGTAGCAGTGTAACGACACTTGGCAACAACCCAGTAGCAGTGTAACGACACTTGGCAACAACCCGGTAGCAGTGTGACGACACTTGGCAACAACCCAGTAGCAGTGTGACGACACTGGGCAACAACCCAGAAGCAGTGTGACGACACTTGGCAACAACCCAGTAGCAGTGTAACGACACTTGGCAACAACCCAGTAGCAGTGTAACGACACTTGGCAACAACCCGGTAGCAGTGTGACGACACTTGGCAACAACCCGGTAGCAGTGTGACGACAAAGAAGAAGAAAGAAGAAGATCAAACATCATTGTCAATCAAACATGTATTTGTTCAACCACTATTCATTAATTATTTTACTTGAGTATTATTTATCAACGTATGGGTTTGAGGTGGCCTCTGTGGCTTAGGGGTTAGTGACTCGGTGTATTAACCCCGACGTTCTGAGTTCGAATCACGCTGCGGACAGTTTGGTTGCAAATTGTTCCGCGTGGATTTTAACAAAGGACGATGGCACCACCCGTTCAGAAAGCAATGGCAAACTACTGAACGTAATAATGCCTAGAAAAATCACAAACAGCGTTACAAAGCTGGGGTTGATTCGCAAAGTCCTGTAAAGGATATGCAATTAACTTTAACTTTATGGGTGTGAAGCATGGACATTTAATAAAGGAGTGGAAAAACATATATGTGCTTTTGAATATAAATGTTACGGAAGAGTCATCCGTATATCTCGGACAGAGAAGAGAACAAATAGATCTATCCAGAAAGAACTCAAAATCAAAGAAACTGGTTGATGCTACAAATAAGAAAGAGAAAAGTGAGATATTTTGGACATATAAAAAGACTTGAAGGGCTGGAGAAGACCATCATGAAAGGAGGCAGTGGCGGCTCGTGCTCTTTTTTGTTGGTGGGGCCAGACACAAATTTTCGGAAAAGTCATGGTTTTTGGGTTAAGTTATATTTTAATGTATAAAAATAAATATACATTACACATTGTTTTTGGTGGGGCCCGGCCCCACTGGCCCTTAATGACGAGCCGCCACTGGAAGGAGGCATACTGGCAAAGAGAAGAAGAGGAAGACCACGGAGAAGATGGATTCGGGATAGAACTTATGATTTGAACATGACGGATGCAGGGGCAGGACATCTGGCCTATGAGAGAGGGACATTCTGGAGGATTGTTGGGGTGGCAGAGTTCTGCTCAGGACAAGTTATTTCATGATGATTATTTATCATTTTTTTTATCTTTCAGTTCGTTTGCTGGTCCATTAATAAGTGGAGCAATGGTTGAAACATTAGGATTTCGATGGTCAACTACCATCATGAGTGGTATATACTTTGTTTCCGTACGTATTGTTTGTTTTTTATTACATTTTTCAAAACAAAATATTCCACGAGTATCAATTGTCAAGTGCCATGCCTGCCGGCATAGGCGATTATGTTTCTCCACAACCCTATCTTTCTGGTTCAATTCTGAATTCGGTCTTGTGTCGAACCCCGATGTCAGACCATCAAAAATCTTCTCCCTCTGCCTTCCATAATCTTTCCTTTCCTGAATGTTACCCGTTGTCACTAAATGTTCTAAACCACCACCTCGCATTAAATGCCCGAAGAATCTTGATTGTCTGATTCTTATTCTTTTGATACTTTCTTTGTGTGCAGATATGCTTTAAAACCTTATCTTTGGTTTTCTTTGCTGTCCATAGAATTTTCACAATTCTTTTGTAAAATCACATCCTTGTGGCTGCCTGCGATCATATTGATTGCCACAAGTATACATAATTAAATAGCGGTTACAAAGGGAAATAACGCTACACATTTTTTTTATAATATCGAGCAACGGCTTGATAAAAAAGAGAGTTGGCTATTAAAGAGCATAACAAGGAAAATTAAATATTTTGGACAAATCAAACAGTATGGATGCCTAGAGAAGATAACTTTGGAGAGAATGGTACCTGGAAAAAGAACAAGTGGAAGACCTAGAAGACGATGTGTACAAGATGTCACTGACGATCTGAGATTGGCTGCTGCTCACGCCGGTCAACTTGCACAGAACAGAGAGTTTTTCAGGACTGCTGTCTTGGGAGCCAAGTTCCTGAAGAAACAAGCTACTTGATGATGATGATAACTGTCAGATACTGTTCACTGTTATCTGAGTCATGTTCACTGTTATCTGAGTCATGTTCACTGTTATCTGAGTCATGTTCACTGTTATCTGAGTCATGTTCACTGTTATCTGAGTCATGTTCACTGTTATCTGAGTCATGTTCACTGTTATCTGAGTCATGTTCACTGTTATCTGAGTCATGTTCACTGTTATCTGAGTCATGTTCACTGTTATCTGAGTCATGTTCACTGTTATCTGAGTCATGTTCACTGTTATCTGAGTCATGTTCACTGTTATCTGAGTCATGTTCACTGTTATCTGAGTCATGTTCACTGTTATCTGAGTCATGTTCACTGTTATCTGAGTCATGTTCACTGTTATCTGAGTCATGTTCACTGTTATCTGAGTCATGTTCACTGTTATCTGAGTCATGTTCACTGTTATCTGAGTCATGTTCACTGTTATCTGAGTCATGTTCACTGTTATCTGAGTCATGTTCACTGTTATCTGAGTCATGTTCACTGTTATCTGAGTCATGTTCACTGTTATCTGAGTCATGTTCACTGTTATCTGTGTCATGTTCACTGTTATCTGAGTCATGTTCACTGTTATCTGAGTCATGTTCACTGTTATCTGAGTCATGTTCACTGTTATCTGAGTCATGTTCACTGTTATCTGAGTCATGTTCACTGTTATCTGAGTCATGTTCACTGTTATCTGAGTCATGTTCACTGTTATCTGAGTCATGTTCACTGTTATCTGTGTCATGTTCACTGTCGATAGGTCATGTTCACTGTCAATCTGGTCATGTTCACTGTCAGATACTGTGTCATGTTCACTGTCAGATACTGTGTCATGTTCACTGTCAATCTGTGTCATGTTCACTGTTAGATACTGTGTCATGTTCACTGTTATCTGAATCTAGCGAGGTCGACGATATCGAAGGTGACAACACGCTCTGCTAGTAACCACTGTCGAGAAAATTCCGAGTTTCAAGACAAGCCTGGGCCAAAACCTTTCAGTACATTGTTGGTCTACATGAAACCCTGAAAGCTTAGTTGGAGATACAACTAACAAGTACTTCTGAAGTGGAAATAAGACTTACCTGAATAGTGAGATATATTGGTGCTTCTCGGTCCCTTGGCTAAGATCAAAGCGTAGTTCCCACTTTATCACGGACACACGGTGAGAGCTTTCATAGAGCCAATGAAAAAGTAAATTGTGGCAATCCTTTACATAACTTAACTATCAACCACTATTACTACCAGTCATTCATTCATTCATTTATAAGATCATTTATCATTATCATTGCACTTCGAGAGTAACATTGTGTGCTCCGATCTCTTTCTTACAAAGATCTCAGCTACAGTTCACGGACTCCGTAGCACAGACGAAGTTCACCGATGTAGTTTGAAAATGATGAAGATATTTGAGTGTTCAATTTTAGCACGTAAAAAAACAATTGGCAGTTCAAAGTTGAGAAGAGCACGCTGGGAAACCGCTGCCCGGGCAAAATTCATTAGGAAAGATTAATAATAAAATTCCTACAAAATAGCTACTATTACTATCGCTACAGTCATTACAACAACAACAACTACTGCTGCTACAACTATTGTTACAGTTCATACTACTACTATTACTACTACTATTACTACTACTATTACTACTACTATTACTACTATTACTACTTCTACTACTACTACTATCACTATTACTACTACTACAACTACTACTATTACTACTACTACAACTACTACTATTACTACTCACTACTAACTACTACTTACTACTACTATTACTACTTACTATTACTACTACTACAACTACTACTATTACTACTACTACAACTACTACTATTACTACTACTACTACTACTACTATTACTACTACTACAACTACTACTATTACTACTACTACTACTACTACTACTATTACTACTACTACTACTATTCACTGCCTTGTGGAGAGGGGATCGGGAGAGCTAAAGGCTAGGGAAGTAAACCCTGATCGAAAATCCCCACTGCCTTGTAGGTCAGCATGGTAATGCAGAGGGCTAGAGGAGTAAACCTTGACCAAAATTCGGAGGAGGGACCTAAGGCAGTTGATGGTTAAGTGTGTATTCCTTGCCATCTTCTGGCATTTACTACTATTAATACCACTAATACTACTATCACTACTACAACTATTACTACTATCGCTACTACTACTACTACTACTACTACTACCGCTACTACTACTGCTACTATTACTACCACTAATACTACTATCACTACTTCAACTACTACTACAACTACTATTACAAACACTACTACTACTATCATCGCTACTACTACTAATACTACTACTACTATCACTACTACAACTACTACTAATACTACTACTATTATCACTACTTCAACTACTACTACTACTACTACTACTACTACAACCACTACTACTACTACTTCTACCATCGCTACTACTATTAATACTACTACTACTATCACTACTACTACTAATACTACTACTACTAATACTACTATTACTACCACTAATACTACTATTACTACTACTAATACTACTATCACTACTTCAACTACTACTACTACTACTACCATCGCTACTACTACTAATACTACTACTACTATCATTACTTCTAATACTAATAAATATATTACGATTATTATTACTACTTCCTATTGATTTCATTTCAGGCTTTGATCAGTTCTTTATATTTTCTTTATCGTTATCTGAGAGAAAGGAGAAACAAACAGCGCCAAGAACATAATGAGAGTGTAGAGCTGACCAACACTTCTGGACAAACAGTGATATATTAATCTATTTATTGGGATAACACTAACATATGAGAGCTGACCATTACTGCTGGACATTCACAGATATATATCTTTTTATATGGAGACCACCAGAGTTTGAGAGCTGACCATCACTGTCGGACAAGAAGTGATACATTTATTTATTTATTAGGATAATACTCAACTATGGGATTTGTCCATCAATGACGAACATGCAGCTATACATTAAATTTTAAATTGAAAAAAACACTAGCGCGAACGCCACTACTGGAAAGACAGCTAACATTAATCATATCATATGATAACATTAGAATGGACACCTGACCGACTGCTGGACACATATACATTAATCATATCTATCGTGATAACATCAGAGAATGGACACCTGACCGCTACTGCTGGACGGGACAGCTATACGTTAATCTCTCTATCGTGATAATATCAAAGAATATACATTTGACCAACATGACTGGACATACAACTGTGCATCTTACGTGTAGTGACATAAATCGTTGAAATGTCTTGTTGATGAGAATAAAAGATGTAAACATATTTCTTCGTCTCATTTATTTTCTCATTTCTCAAAGTCGATGCCAGAAATAATTTTTCCACAAACATGACTTATGACTTTTGTTAGATACACTATGAAATCAACCAGATTGGTTATGTCTTTGCGTGTTGACCATCAACAAGTTGTCCATGCATATTATGTCATCATAGTGAACACTCATGATGCCATAGTTGCCCAACATTTTGATATAGTCGAGCACATCTGGCTGATACTTGGGGTCGTGTGGCGATATCAATAAAATACGAGCATTATAAATGGTAATAAAATGATATTAATAGTAATTTTGGGGGACTGCCTAGAGTAGTTGATAGTAGCTCTGCCTGCTAGCTGTGAGACGCCTCATAGCTCGGTTCGAACCTACTGTCCGGCATTTGTTCGAGTCCCTGGTCTTACTCAGGACGATAACTGAGTACCTCTGAAGTCGGAGAAAATCTGCCTGTATGGCGAGGGGAATACTAATTACGAGTACATTGAGCACACGGCTGCCAGTGTAAAGTAATTTACAATGTGCACGCTGCTGCCATTGTAAGAAATTGGAAAAACGGATTTTCACGCAAAAATCAGTTTCAGAGATGAAACTTCGTCTGAGTTGAAAGCGGACGAAAAAAAAAAAAAAATAGTAATTTTAATTTATAACAATAATAGAACATGAAAACTAAATCCTAACGTTAAATAAAAAGAAATATTGTACTAACATTTTTCATAGTTTCTTCAGTGAGAAATCAAAGGTTAGGCGAAGAGGATCAGTAACATGGTTAAAGTAGATAAGATCACAAAAGTGGGAAGATTGTGTTCACCAAAGTCCTGTGATAAAGATGACTGACGTCAGCAGCAGTTATTCTCAGATCGTCAATGACATCTTACACCCATCGTCTTCAAGGTCTTCCTCTCCAGGCATTACTCCCTCCAATATTATCTTTTCTAGGCACTCATGTCGTTTGATGTGTCCGAAATATTTAATTGTTCTTGTTTTTATGTTCTCTAATAGTCAACTCTCTTTAATATCAAACTGTTGCATAACATAAGCATTTGTTCTTTTCTCTGCCAATGATAGTACACGTCGTAACGTAGGACGCCATCAATGTTTTGTTGGACAATGCTGCTCTATGTTCTACATGAAGTGTTGTAACAGAAACCACATTGACTAAAACCTTACTTTACCTGGTGTGTGATTTGGGGATTTTTAGTCTAGGTAACGTCTGTAGCTCAAGCGGTAGTGAGCTCGATCACAAACTTAAGCGTACCTGCTTCAAAATCCGCGGTGGGTAAGTTTGGAAGCAAGTTCGTTTCTGTGGGATTTTTACAACAGGTAAAAATAGACCTCACCGTTCAGAAAGCAATGGTAAACTACCGAACGTATACGTGGTGCCTAGAAAATCAACGACTCGTTTACTGGGATTGATGGCTACCTCCTGTAAAAGATATGCCAAGATTTTCATTTCAACCACGAAAGGTAGAAAGGTAGGGCAATGACAAAATCGCTTAAATGTGCTCTGACCGTAGCCAACCATTGCAGGATGCCCTAAGACTGACACACACTTCATATTCTTCAATGTCCTACATAGGTTTGTCTAGTTTGCTTTTACTTGTACTCTCTCAAGTCAATTACGGGACAGTTGCCTGTCTCTGTCTCACCTCTGATTATCTGTCATATTCAGTGATGTTTTAATATCACTGATTTCTGGTGATCACAGTTTTGATACTTCTGTAATATATGATGATAATCCTCGTCCATCATGGGGGATGATGACCACCATTTTTCATCTAAGAGAATGTAGTTGCATTATGTTTGTGTCTTTATTTTTATCTTAACTACATTGCCGTGAAGCGTCGTGGGAGAGTTAGTTTTCTATCTTGTGCCAGGTGTGTTGCGCTTGACGTGTGTGCGTGTAAATTATGTATGTTTGATTTCTGAAAGGGTGACGCGCGATTGTCTATTGTCTATTCCCAGGTGGAAGATGTAGTTGGCTGTCCACTCCTGCGTAGGGATGGGAGCTTTAATTTGCGTTCTAGGGCTAGATGAGTCGCCCTTGTTGTGTTGATCCGTGTTTATGTAGTGTGGTCTTGATATTGTCTATCCATCTTTTCTTGGTCTTCCTTTAGCTCTAGTACCCGATCTCTTTTTATTGAATGCTGTTATTGATGGTTAGTTGTATTTCATTCTCATTAAATGTCCAAACCACTGCATTTGTTGTCTTTCTATATATTCGGTGAAGTTATGCCCACTCTTCTTCTGATGTCCTCATTTCGTAGTCTGTCTTTCCTGGTGACTCCCACTGTCTTCCTCAAGCATTCATTTCACACTGGTGAGCTTTCTGTGGTGTGTTGCTGTAAGAGACCAAGTTTGACACTGGTAACAAAGTGTTGGTATGAAAATACTTTTTATCATCTGTCTTTTCCCTTCCATCTTGATCTTTGGGTGTTCTAGTAATGGTGCCAGCTGGTAGGTCACTGCATTTGCTTTTTGACACCTTGTCTCTATTTCTCTATCGAGTTTTCCGTCCTCTGTGAAAATGCTGCCTAAATATTTGAATTCAGAAACTTGCTTTACTCTGGTGTTATCTATTTGTATGTTTGCTTGGCTTGGTGTTCTGCTGATTTTCATGGTCTCGGTCTTTTGTTTGTTGATTTTCATGTTGTACATTCTACATGCTATTAGCAATGAATTCATGTGATGTTGTAGCTGATCTTCATCTTCATAGATTAAACTTTGGTGTCCGCAGAAAACAATTCGTTGATTTGGTTGTTTAATTGGTCGTCGCAATCATTGTCTATGTGAATAAGGTCTTTTTCTCACTGTGCCTCTTTCACTATTCTGTCTATATATATGTTGAAGAGAAGAGGTGAGAGCACACAACCCTGTCTTACTCCTGATTTTGTTTCGAATGAGTCTGTCATTCCGTTTGTTGTTCTTACCACACTGTGGCTATTTGTGTATATTGCCACAAATTCATCGTAACCCTTCGGTTCGGTGCCACGAATACCGTAAATCTGGGGAATCTGTGGCTTTTTCTGCCATCCCGCGGAATTGAACCCGCACACACAGAGGGATAGTCACCCGTAGGCCAATGCGCTACGAACACGCTGGGCAGACGGGTATATATCTGTTATAAAAAGAAATAATATTTAAAAATGGAATATGGTTAAAATAATGAAACTGTTATCGTATAATAATCAACAAATGAACAATATTTTAAAATAATGAACTGTTATCGCTATAATAATCAAACAAATGGAACAAATAACTCAATCTACCAGCAGGATATAGAATTAAATAGTTTTATATGTACTGTACTTTGAAAGGTATCAACAAGCTTGTTTACTCGTTTATTTTTCTGACCTTCAGGACTGATCAACAAATTAGTGTACAGCAGTGGTAGTCAGTCCGCAGACATCTCACGCGCTTCATATTTCAATTAACTGTTAAATTTACTTAACATTCGCACATTGAGGCACAGAAAATAGTTTATCATTACCATCTATATATTACAGCTCGGCAGACTGCAGAAGAAACCATACTCTTGTTCAACGGGCAAGACGGCGTCTGCCAGTAACGCTTTACGAAGCTTAGTGAGTATGGCCAGGCATGTAGAACGCCCTGGTCATCCGCTGTACCCAGATCCTTCTCCAGTATTCTTTTTTTTCCGATCCAGAAGCACTTGAGCTTTCAGCTCTTCGGCTCGTGCCATGGACATCGTAACCCTTCGGCTCGGTGCCATGGACATCGTGAATCTGGGGAACCTGTGGCTTTCTGCCAGCCCGCGAAATTGAACCCGCACTCACAGAGGGCTAGTCACCAGCAGTCCAATGCGCTACGAACACGCTGGGCAGGCGGAGTGAGATCTACGAACTGCGCAACTCTTTCTCACTTTCACCCAAATCATCGCACCAAATCAAGAGAAAACTATGGAATCAAGGGACAACTGCTAGACAATAGTCCAACGCGCTACGAACACGCTGGACAGACGGGCGTTCATTGTCCATATATATGCCATAAATGCTACTAAGTACGGCTAAGAAACAACAACAACATAGTTCAATTCAAATATTGAAATAGAAAATGAGATTTCAACAAATTCAATGAAGCATTGAGTCTAGCAAATATGGTCATTAATAGTGAAACAAAGAAATGAATACTGTACAGATATATGGAGCTGTCGGATGACACACGTAACAACGAATTCGACTGTCGGATGACACACGTAACAACGAATTCGATTAAACTTCTCGCCCGTGTTTTATCTGGGTCCTCAAGGGAAGTAAAGAATAGTAACACTGCGAGCTACAAGGCATGTTGTTAGAGGCGACTGAGGTAGGGGTCTAGGGAAGTTAACCTAGTAAATAAAAAGCGTCGCAGAAATCGGATGTGCTGGCCTACTTTTAGGCGCATAACTGGCACAACGTAAATCGCTCTTAGGCTCAGATCACATACAAATCACAAAGAGTGGTTAAAGGTGGTCGATATGGAGCGTTGAAGAAGAAGATTAAACTCTAGCTCCCCATGGCAACCACCGCGACGGCTCTCAGGTCGACCCAGCCTCAACTGGGTACCAGACATGCTCTGGGAAAGTAAAGGCGGCCGGCGTGATGCTGACCACATCACCAATCGTGTGCCGACGGTCAATGAAAAATACAGGCCTAACACTGTATTGACCTATATACCACGAGGTATGAAAGGGTTTCTTTACCTTTTTTATTTTACCCCATGGCAACTCCAGCTAGAAGAAGAACAAGTGCGTTAGCAATTGCAACCAACTGCTTGTGGGAAAATAAGGAATTCACTAGAAACACAAAGACACAAAAATATAAGACTTGTGTTCTCAGCATTCTACAGTATTGTGTTGAGACATTGTCGAACAAAAAGGTCAGACAGAGACACAACATTAACACATTCTACATGCGCTGTCTCAGACGAATATACAACATCAGGTGGCAAGATCACATCTCTAATATGTAAGTCATGAACAGTGCTTATACCTTGCTGAACCAGTGGTGCGTGAAATGTCTGGGACACGTGTGTTGGCAAAATTCCAAAAGAACATCATATATGGCCTACTCGCAATTGGTGCAAGATAGAGAGCTCGTTCATTACTGCGTGTCATGGGCATCTTCAAGCGTAGTCTAATAACATAGCTATAGTCACCTGATTTACATGTAGCAGCTGAGACATCTATTATCACTCTAGTGTCATATGGGCGTTTGTGACTTACTGGCAGTCAACTAGATCACAACCCAAGAGTACTTAGCTCGATTTCCGAGGCGGGAAATTTGGAAGCAAATTTATATTCCCATGCCTATTTATGAACGGCAAATATAGACCTCACCTTTCAGAAAGCAACGACAAACTACTGAACGTGTAAGTGGGGCGTAGAAAATCAACGACTCGTTTACTGTGGTTGATGCCCGTCTGCCCAGCGTGTTCGTAGTGCGTTGGACTACGGGTGACTATCCCTCTGTGTGTGCGGGTTCAATTCCGCGGGATGGCAGAAAAAGCCACAGATTCCCCAGATTTACGGTGTTCGTGGCACCGAACCGAAGGGTTACGATGTCCATGGCACCAAGCCGTAGAGCTGAAAAGCTCAAGTGCTTCTGGATCGGGAAAAAAACAAAACTGTGATTGATGGCGAGGTCTTATAAAGTAAATGCCACGATTTTCATTCATAGATCTCTATCGTCACAAAAAGCGAAGTGACTCAACATAGACCACACTATGTCACGCACAACATATTGTCTACTAAGATAAAGAGACACATGATGATGATGATGACCCTTTCAGATTTGTATATTAAAGGAAAAGAGAGCAGAGAACATAGAGACCACCTTCTACTTCAGCTCCAGATACAGCATGTTTCTTCAGTAACTTGCAACTGATAGGAAAACACAAAATGAATAGCATGCACAAAGTACTATAAACTAAATCTACATTCTGATAGAGTGATTGATTTGATTGATTGATAGGACCATCACCATTGCACTTCGATGAGTAACCATGTGTGCTCCGATCTCTTTCTTACATAGGAAGATCTCAGCTACAGTGCACGAACTCCGTAGCACTGGTTAGGGTACCCGATGTACTTTTGAAGATGCTGAAAATAATTTTACAGGAATTTATTTTTAATCTTTTCTAATGAATTTTGCCAGGACAACGGCGTTCCAGCATGCTCTTTTCGATTATAAATTGCCAAGGGTTCTTTTACGTTCTCAAATTCAACAAGGGACCGACGTTTTATCGTCCGTCTCCGATTGGACTAGGATCTTGATCTCACCTACACTGAAATCAGGTATCTCTGGAAAAATATCCAGATAGCTTCCCGAAGAAACGAACCTGGTACATTTGGCATGAGAGATAAGCACCTAGCATCTACGCCACCGAAATCCTATAATAGTCTGATAACTAACTAATAGGAAAATAGGAAAACAAAGATCACAATAATAGGAGCTTAGATATTCCCAGTGGTAAGGTATATGTGTGCAGCATGGACATTTAACAATGCAGTGGAAAGAATGTATGTGCTTTTGAATATAAATGTTACAGAAGAGCCCTACGTATGTCAAGGAGAGAAAAGAAAACAAGTACATCTATACAGAAGTAACTCAAAATAAAAAAAAGCTGTCTAATGCTGCAAAAAAAAAAGAAGACAAAATTGATGTATTTTTGACATATAAAACGAAACGAAGGGCTGAAGAAGGTCATATGTAAGGTGGCATCCCGGCAAAGTGGAGAAGACGAAGGTCAGGAAAAAGAGTGATTCAGGATGTAGCTGATGATTTGAGCATGACGGCAGCAGTGGCAAAACACATGGCCTGTGATGGAGAGAAATTCCGAAAGATTATTAGGGTGGCAAAGTTATGCTCAGGACAAGCTATTTGATGATGATGAACTGGGGCAAAGCCTATCACTTCTAAGTAGGTCTCCCTATATCTACAAAAGGCTATGTGATCAATCGCAAGGCACACTACGTGAGACAAAATATATTGTGTCATGGAACAGAGTAGCCATTAAATGAATGAATGCGATTTCTAAAAACTGGAAGCAACCACAACCCATGTCGTTCTGACACATAACACTCTCAACATGTGAGACTCAGACCAGACCATACTATCACAGACAATGGCAAACTCTCAACATGTGAGACTCAGACCAGGCCATACTATCACAGAGAATGGCAAACTCAACATGTGAGACTCAGACCAGACCATACTATCACAAACAATGGCAAACTCTCAACATGTGAGACTCAGACCAGGCCATACTATCACAGAGAATGGCAAACTCTCAACATGTGAGACTCAGACCAGACCATACTATCACAGAGAATGGCAAACTCTCAACATGTGAGACTCAGACCAGGCCATACTATCACAGAGAATGGCAAACTCTCAACATGTGAGACTCAGACCAGACCATACTATCACAGACAATGGCAAACTCAACATGTGAGACTCAGACCAGACCATACTATCACAGACAATGGCAAATTCTCAACATGTGAGACTCAGACCAGACCATACTATCACAGACAATGGCAAACTCAACATGTGAGGCTCAGACCAGACCATACTATCACAGACAATGGCAAACTCAACATGTGAGACTCAGATCAGACTATACTATCACAGACAATGGCAAACTCAACATGTGACACTCAGAACAGACCATACTAGCACAAACAATGGCAAACTCAAGATGTGAGACTCAGACCAGACCATACTATCACAGACAATGGCAAACTCTCAACATGTGAGACTCAGACCAGACCATACTATCACAGACAATGGCAAACTCTCAACATGTGAGACTCAGACCAGGCCATACTATCACAGAGAATGGCAAACTCTCAACATGTGAGACTCAGACCAGACCATACTATCACAGACAATGGCAAACTCAACATGTGAGACTCAGACCAGACCATACTATCACAGACAATGGCAAATTCTCAACATGTGAGACTCAGACCAGACTATACTATCACAGACAATGGCAAACTCAACATGTGAGACTCAGACCAGACCATACTATCACAGACAATGGCAAACTCAACATGTGAGACTCAGACCAGACCATACTATCACAGACAATGGCAAACTCAACATGTGAGACTCAGATCAGACCATACTATCACAGACAATGGCAAACTCTCAACATGTGAGACTCTAGAGCCAGACCATACTCATCACAGAGAATGCAAACTCAACATGGAACTAGATCAGACCATACTATCACAGAACAATGGCACACTCAATGATGAGACTCAGATCAGACCATACTATCAAACAATGGAAACTCAACATGAGAGACTCAGACCAGACCTACTTACTCACAGACAATGTCAAATTCTCAACTGTGAGACTCAAAGACCATACATCACAGACATGACAAATCTCAACATGTGAGGCTCAGACAGACCATACTACTCACAGACAATGGCAACTCCAACATGGAAAGACTCAGATCAGACTATACTATCACAGGAAATGCAAACTCAAGATGTGACACTCAGAACAGAACCATACTATTTGCACAACAATGGCAAACTCCAAGATGTGAGACTCCAGACCAGACCATCTATCCCAGACAATTGAACTCTCAACATGAGACTCGACAACCATACTTCCAAGAAAGGGCAAACCTGTACATGGTGAGAGATCAGCACCATACTATCACAGACAATGGCACACTCAACATGGAGACTCAGGCAGACCAATATCACAATAATGGCAAACTCACATGTAGACTCAGACGACCATACATCAGACAATTATGGCAAATTCTCAACATGTCAGAGACTAGACCAGACCATACTATCACAGACAATGCAAACTCAACATGTGAAAGCAGACAGACCATACTATACAGACAAGGCAAACCAACATGTGAGACTCAGGATCAGACTATACTATCACAGACAAAGGCAACTCAACATGTGACACTCAAAACAGACCATACTGCAAAACAATGGCGTAAACTCAAGATGTGAGACTCAGCCAGACCATACTATTGCAGACAATGGCAAACTTCACTTGTGAGACTCAGATCCAGACCATACTATCACAGAGGAACTGGCAAACTTCAAGCATGGGAGACCTTAAGAAAAGCCATTCTACTGACAACAAAATGGCAAACTCTCAACATGTGAGACTCAGACCAGACCATACTATCACGGACAATGGCAAACTCTCAACATGTGAGACTCAGACCAGACCATACTATCACAGACAATGGCAAATTCTCAACATGTGAGACTCAGATCAGACCATACTATCACAGACAATGGCAAACTCTCAACATGTGAGACTCAGACCAGACCATACTATCACAGACAATGGCAAACTCAACATGTGAGACTCAGATCAGACCATACTATCACAGACAATGGCAAACTCAACATGTGAGACTCAGACCAGACCATACTATCACAGAGAATGGCAAACTCAACATGTGAGACTCAGATCAGACCATACTATCACAGACAATGGCAAACTCTCAACATGTGAGACTCAGACCAGACCATACTATCACAAACAATGGCAAACTCAAGATGTGAGACTCAGACCAGACCATACTAGCACAAACAATGGTAAACTCAACATGTGAGACTCAGATCAGACCATACTATCACAGACAATGGCAAACTCAACATATGACACTCAGAACATACCATACTATCACAGACAATGGCAAACTCAACATGTGACACTCAGATCAGATCATACTATCACAGACAATGGCAAACTCAACATGTTAGACTCAGACCAGACCATACTAGCACAGACAATAGACACGAAATGCTACTACACTTACTTATTCCTCTCCGTCCCTTGTGGAGTAAATGCATGGCCGTGCCGTGTTATGATACAGAGAGACGACCGCATCAGGTGAAACCGTAAAGGGGGCGGCATAAGCAGCAAAATAAAAATTACAATTGAAGGTTACTTAAAGAAAAAACATTTAAGGGCGGCATTTCGAAGACCTGCATCCCTACTCAGAAAATATACCGCACGGCGCTGAGCATATGATATCAACAGATGCTAGCCAATTCTCCTGGTCTCTGGCTGTTTTCTTTATGGCTTCCCAGGATAGTCCAGCATTCTTTAGTTTACCAAGAAGATTCTGTCTCCAGGTCTGTTTAGGACGTCCCTTTTCCCTTTACGTTGTGAGTTTCATTCAAGTGCTTGTCTAGTGTTACTCGACTGTGTTTTCAGCAGCATACTTGGCATATCGCCATTTTCTTCTCTTAATCTGGGTCATCAAAGGTTCTTGCCCTGTTCTCATCCACAGGTCTGTGTTTGCAACTCTGTCATACCATCTTAGTCTGAGAATACGCTGAAGACAACTGTTGACATTGTTCTGATTTTTATTTTTTATTTAACCTGTTAACTCGCCATGTTTCCAAGTCATACAGCAACATATATTTGACATTTGAGTTGAACATCCTGAGCTTTGACTACTGCACTTATTGAATAAAATTAACAACTATTATACGGGGATTAAGTCGAAGGATTGACTTCATTGCACTTGGTGTTACCCTATATGGCTCGGTACCTCTCCGGAGAACTGACAAGCCACCTGCAGAGAGTATTGAACAAAGTATGAACTCCGTAGCTCCGTAGCCATTAGCGATAGTGGTCTCTAGAAACAAAATTGACACGTGAGCTTAACGGCGCAGTCCAGATTCGAATCCACGACATTCGGAAAACAAGGCAGAGGCTTAACCCCTGAAATTAACAACTACATTCATTGAAATAACATAAGACGCATATCGCTTCAAAAATTCAAATCAAGAATTCAAAGAATTTAGTGAAAACTATGAAACATGGTAATAAACAGGGAAACAAACAATTAAATACATAATAGTTAAATAAAGCTCTCGGGGCGTACTATTGACAACGATTTCAATTCCGCCCATATCAATGACACATCACTTTAATTGCCGTTTTTTAGAATGATATTATAGAGACATATGTTTGTGCGATACTATCTACCTGATCCAGGTGTATCAAATCAGAAGGTACTTCTCACGATGGTCAAGTCTTAGTCACGATCTAACTTTTGTGTGGATCATTTCTCGATAGGTAACATTTATTTGTATCTTTGTTGTAATTATTGTGTGTGTTATCTTTTACTTATTCTCATAAAATATGTCTTCATTTGTTTTGTGTATTACAAATAGCGTGAGAAATGTATCCAGTATTTATTTAACATTTAATACTAAGTAATCATAAGTAATACATAAGTAATACATAAGTAATACATAACAATTACTTATATATTACTTATATATAAGTAATATATAAGTAATACATAAGTAATATATAAGTAATATATAAGTAATATATAAGTAATACATAAGTAATACATAAGTAATATATAAGTAATATATAAGTAATACATAAGTTGGTTTTATGTCAGGGAAATAACATATCAATAAATATCACTTTAAATGGTAACCTTCCAACACCAGTTCAACAATTTCGCTATCTTGGGTCCATGGTCACTCCCAACCTTTCTCTTGATGAAGACATCAATGCCCGAATGGCAGTGCGGCTATTACATTCGAAAAACTATCAAAGCGATCGGGGTACAACACAAAATTAACATTACAGGCGAATATTCAAATATATCGAGTCTGTGTAATTAGCTCCTTACTATATGGCTCAGAAACACTGACATCCTCAAGATTAGCTCCTTACTATATGGCTCAGAAACACTGACATCCTCAAGATTAGCTCCTTACTATATGGCTCAGAAACATGGACATCCTCAAGATTAGCTCCTTACTATATGGCTCAGAAACATGGACATCCTCAAGATTAGCTCCTTACTATATGGCTCAGAAACATGGACATCCTCAAGATTAGCTCCTTACTATATGGCTCAGAAACATGGACATCCTCAAGATTAGCTCCTTACTATATGGCTCAGAAACATGGACATCCTCAAGATTAGCTCCTTACTATATGGCTCAGAAACATGGACATCCTCAAGATTAGCTCCTTACTATATGGCTCAGAAACATGGACATCCTCAAGATTAGCTCCTTACTATATGGCTCAGAAACATGGACATCCTCAAGATTAGCTCCTTACTATATGGCTCAGAAACATGGACATCCTCAAGATTAGCTCCTTACTATATGGCTCAGAAACACTGACATCCTCAAGATTAGTTCCTTACTATATGGCTCAGAAACACTGACATCCTCAAGATTAGCTCCTTACTATATGGCTCAGAAACATGGACATCCTCAAGATTAGCTCCTTACTATATGGCTCAGAAACATGGACATCCTCAAGATTAGCTCCTTACTATATGGCTCAGAAACACTGACATCCTCAAGATTAGTTCCTTACTATATGGCTCAGAAACACTGACATCCTCAAGATTAGCTCCTTACTATATGGCTCAGAAACATGGACATCCTCAAGATTAGCTCCTTACTATGGCTCAAACATGGACATCCTCAAGATTAGCTCCTTACTATATGGCTCAGAAACATGAACATCCTCAAGATTAGCTCCTTACTATATGGCTCAGAAACATGGACATCCTCAAGGCACGAGAGGAGACGTAACATCTTTCATCTTCGATGTCTCCGCAAGATTATGAATATCAGGTGGTACGATAAGATAACTCTGAAGCACTGCAACGTACAAGCTTGCCTTCGATTATGGGCATGCTCAGCAGTAGAATACTAAGATGGCTATAGCATGTGAGAAGAATGAACAATTGCCGCATACCAAAAAAAAATGTTCTGTGAACTTTCGGAGGGGAAGAGGCGCTAAGGCAGTCCACTGCTCAGATATAAAATAAGGATGTCTGCAAGACATCAATGAAGAACTTTTCTATCGGTCCCAGCAAATTGAAAAAAAACTAGCTGATGACAGAATTGTGGGGAAAGCGACATTGCGCAAAGTCACATAGTCTTTTGAGAAGAGACAGGGATGAGTTGAAAGACGAGAGAGAAAAGCGACAACTCAGAAGTTGTCACAGTAAAGCACTTGCCAACTGACCGTCTGCAGAGAAGAAAAAGACCGTATATATATATATAATACATAAGCTGCCATTGAACGATAGAAAAAACAAAAACTAGTCACAACAGAGATGAAGTGTCTACGAAGAATGCTGGAGTAACAACAAAATACCGGCTTAGAAATGAAGACATCAGGAAAAACGTGGGTACAACATCAGTACTGAACTTTATCAAGAAAAAATAAATTAAATTGTTCTGTCACATGCGCAGATTGTCAGCAGACAGTGCACCTCAAATAGTAATGATACACTGATACAGGGTATACACACAAAGAAAGAGAAGATCAACTAGGAAAACCCACGAACTTTGCTGAGAGAATTCCATGGAAGAGATTGAGCGAATTGCCCAGGACAGAGTGGTTTGGATAAATTACTTGAAGGCCCTATGTAACATATAACGATACGAGATATATATATAAAGTGGTGCCTAGACAATCAACGACTCATTTACTGTGGTTGATGGCTACCTCGTTTAGGATATGCCACGATTTTCATTATATATATATATAATGGAAGAACATAGAAGAGTGTGAGAGAGCTGGAGAGAACTGCGAAACTTATAAATGTTTGGAAAAAAGTTTTCATGACATATGCACTCTCTCTCTCTTTAGCCTGTTACGCCCTTGGTGTTTAGGGCAGCATCAAACGTACACCATTCTTCCCTGTTCATGGCCTTCCTCTGTATTGTGTTCCAGCTATGATTCATTTACTTCAGCTCTTGTTCTATCGTTCTCCTCCAGGTTGTCTTGGGTCTTCTACGCTTTCGCCTACCCTCTGGAGTCCATCTCAGTGCAGTTTTCGTGTCGGAGCCAGTCTCCATGCGCATCACATTTCCAATCCATCTCCAGCGTCGTCTTCGGATGATAGTGCCCATATTCTCTTGTTGGCATCGTGCAAGTAATTCTTGATATGATATATGCACATCACAATGATAACAGAAGAAGAAAAACTATCCATAATATGTTATTGATTTCATGAATTCTACAATGTTTTACCATTTTCGTTTCTTGAAATCATTGACAGGTATAACAGAAGCAATACAGCAGATTCTCTACCAAGTAAGTTGACGTTTTTCTGCAAGAAAGTATTTTAAAATCTATTTTTGTTTGAAATATGATCAGACTTTACAACCAATGTTCCCTCTGTTTATGTTTCTTATCTTCTTTTAAATTGATAGAAGTAGATTATGCCAAACTCACTGCTTCATTCTTTGTTAAGTAGTGGAACTTAAACATATTAAGCCGAGGTACGCCGCTTTCAACTTAAGTATATATTCAATACTCACTTGCTCATTGACCTAGTATAATGGCGGACTGAATAACTTATGACATCAATACATTTCTTCTTAACAAATAATCTGACATTCAAACATAACTCGATGAAGAAACTACGTAAAGGGTAGAAGAAAGTCGATATGGCATAAAAATGTCTTCACGAATGAGCTGTTCAAATTTCATGACTCCGGTGTTTAGTGCTTCAAAGTTTTCATGGATACACAAACACACAGACAATTGATTTTATATTTTAAGGTAACGGGCCAGTTTGGTACGACACCCTAGTAAATCAAAAGCTGGCTGAAACCGGACGGGCGGGCCTAGTCACCATGGGCGCACAATCGTCCGACGTAGATCACTCCGTTCTTGCCAGTGGACCAATTATACATCACAATAAGAATGATCAAATTGTGCCGTGAAGAACGAACGAATAAGAAGAATAACTTTGCGATACAAATACAGCATTACAAGATAGCATGACAAGATATCATTACAAGATAGCATGACAAGATATCATTACAAGATAGCATGACAAGATGACATGATAAGATAGCATGACAAGATGTCATTACAAGATAGCATGACAAGATGACATGATAAGATGACATTGCAAAATGACAATCCAAAATCGCACGGAAACATCATTGTGACAAAATATCATAAGGAATATATATATATATATTATCTTAAACAAGAAACAATCTTTACTACAGGAAGACATTGTCAAACAAAAATCTGACCAGCAATGGCGGAATGCGGATGGCCATTCAGAGTCAGAACTGTTTGATTCTGAACACGACTTTGCTATCGCATTTTCGCCATGTTTGGTCGGGTATTTTCCGGTTTCGTTTGCCGAGCTACTGAGTTAGTGCTTGAGCAACGCTGTGAGCTATGACTGTTACATGGAATGCTTTTGCTGTGTCAACCGTGCGTTTGTTGTGTGTATTCAGAAAATGGCGGACAGCGGTTATGACGAACAAGCTCAATCTGCCGTATGCTGTTATATTGCGAGTGCAGAAAACTGGATTTTGTCACGATTGATGTTCCCTTCGACAAGAATTGCAATTCAAGTGATGAACAGTTTTGTGTTGCTACATTAGCGACGGCCATATGCATTTTATGCGGTGCCGGTTTCTTTTGGTGGCGGCACGCGGCTGTTTCATTCTGGAATTAGTTACACAGGAAACATTTCACAGTTGTTAGCATTTCGTGTGATTTTCATTGGCACAGGAACGGAGCAATTATAGGGTGACCCGTTGCAATGAAGTTGGAACCGTACTTATGAACTATGAACTATTGTCAAATAAATTAATAAATATTTTCTGCTGTGTTTGTTTGTTTCCATCAGAATGCCAGATTTATCAGACACAGAGATCACAAGCGACAAACTTTATTTACTGACAAGACAATTTGGTAAGTGGGTGTCATTTTTTGTATTGTTGACCTAGCGTCATGTACTCTGTTGTATTCAGAAATGTATACATGCTGACGGTTCCCGTGACTCTAGGATATTGTTGAACTGTCTCACTGACCAATTCTGAACTCGCCTGAGAACAATGTAATCATTTATACAGATGGGTCAGTGATTCTACATTTGTGGAGCTCATGGGCTTTCACTGTTCAAGTCGGAGGAGATGTTATGAAGGAAGACAATGGTGGTTTTGTTGTGACAACAAGCACTCTCACTATGGAAATCATGACGGTAACTAAAGCGATGGTCTGACTGGATTCACAGACTTTTATCCATGCATGTTTTCTCAGTAACTCAATGAGTATGCTCAGGACGATTAAAATAGGCTCTGCTCGGAGACAGGTTGGAGTCCCTAAGGAGGACTAGGCTGACAATAAACAAGGAGACCAGATCACATGTTGACTAATTGGTTCGCTGTGTAGTGATGATGATCCGATGACAAAACTAAACTAAATTGACTAATTATGGACTAATTATGTGTGAGCGGACGCGTATGTTTGTAATACGTTGTTGGAATCGTATTTTTTTCTTGATCAACGGTGCAAGATGGGTCATGTGGTTAGTATCGCACAGGCCACCTTTACTTCTTAGTGTTTTCTGTTACCCAAATGACGCCCGAATTACCTGAGACTCTTTGCAGTCGGAAAAATCTCACTTCAACTGGGAATAGAACTAAGACCAGGGATCAGAGAAATCACCTTCATTATTGTCCCTGGGCGCTCATGAGACAGGGGTAATGAACGAGCTCATAGATTGGCTGACATGGCTACGATATCAGAGTAAGCTGCAATGGACCAAAATGATATTCTTAACGCACTGAGAGAATCTTTTCGAGAAGAAGAGTTTCAGGATCGCTGGTCAGACTGAGAGAGATGGGTGCCAATTTTGGTACAGCCCGAAAAGAACAAAATACCAAATATGCAAAGAGATTGATTAATCAACATCGAACTGGCGTGTTGGGCCGCTGTACGCTGTTGGATTTGTTGAGGCGAAGATCGGAACACCTATGGACATATCCGGACTGCTATGATGACAGTCCTCTGATAACCGATAACTCAACTGATAGAATTGAGAACGCCCTTCTATGATGCAAAGGTACTAAATACTGTGCATCATTTCATCTCCTTAATAATTGCAACTAATAAAATAAAATTTCACATAGTTTTTTCAGACCTTAGATTATGAAGTTACTTCACTTGACATTGCTAGAACTTAGCTTGCATGAGGTAGAAGGGCTAATTCCTTTCCTGGCGTGTGGAACGTTGAGTGTGAAACTAAACTCACAACCTTCTTGTGTCCGATTCGATAGACGAACGTTTATGCATTATAGAGGTTTCTGTAGCGTAGAGATTAGGTATTCGTCTCTCATGTCAAAGGTACTAGGTTCTCTCCCTCGTGGAGCCATCTGGATATTTTTCCAGAGATTCCTTATTTCAGTGTAGGTGAGATCGAGGTTCTAGTCCTATCGGAGACGGACGATAAAATGTAGATCCCGTGTTTAATTTGAACACGTAAAAGAACCCTTGACATTTCAAAAATCCAGAAGAGCAGGCTGGAAAGCCGCTGCCCGGGCTAAATTCATTAGAAAAAGATTTAAAATAAAATACCTACCAAAATATCTTCATTATCTTCAAATTTGCATCTGGGACCCTCACTGGTTCTACGGAGTTCGTTTACTGCAACGAGATCTTTCTGTGTAAGAAAGATCAGAGCACACATGGTTACTCACCGAAGTGCAATGACGATGGTCATATCAATCAATCAATCAATCAATCAATCAATCAATCAATCAATCAATCATTAGCTAATCGTCACAACTGTGCCATCACGTACATATTCATGTTATTTACAATGCGTATTGTTTTATGTTACAGATGATAAAGGGTCAGTCACGTATGTCAATGAGAGCGTCGAAAAACGTGGATCAGTGACAAAATTGAATCTCGTTGACAATAACAGCGAAACAAATAAGAAAGATGAGGATAAAAAATTTCAAGTTTTGACGTTGTCAAGCAGACGTAAACTCATTCTTGCATTAGTGTGTTTGTCTAATGTCTGTGCCGGCTGCAGCTATTCTATCTTAGCCCCATTCTTCCCACAGGCAGTAGGTTTATTTATTCACTCATCTTATGTTGTATTTTCATTCTTCCCACAGGCAGTAGGTTTATTTATTCACTCATCTTATGTTGTATTTTCATTCTTCCCACAGGCGGTAGGTTTATTTATTCACTCATCTTATGTTGTATTTTCATTCTTCCCACATGTGGTAGGTTTATTTATTTACTCATCTTATGTTGTATTTTCATTCTTCCCACATGTGGTAGGTTTATTTATTCACTTATCTTATGTTGTATTTTCATTCTTCCCACAGGTGGTAGGTTTATTTATTCACTTATCTTATGTTGTATTTTCATTCTTCCCACAGGTGGTAGGTTTATTTATTCACTTATCTTATGTTGTATTTTCATTCTTCCCACATGTGGTAGGTTTATTTATTTACTCATCTTATGTTGTATTTTCATTCTTCCCACAGGCGGTAGGTTTATTTACTTGCTCATCTTCTGTTGTATTTTCAATGACTATTAGTTAAAGCGTAGAAAAACGTAATTGCACGAAAAGCTAGAACACACAACATCCAAATGTCCAACCCTGGTCAGTTTCAGTTTCAATTTGGAATATCTTCATTGAACTCCGGACATGTCAGCCCATATACACTCCGATCTCCTTCGCATTATCTCCAACAGCGTCCAGCGACTGACCGTACCAGTTCTATTTTGATTGATGAGCCTAATCATATACCCGTTGTGCTTTTTTATGTTCACTCCAATCTTCAATCCCATCTATTACAATCTAGCAGTTGACGTGGATTGCTTTAAATTGCAATCTTTTTTGCGGCCACATTCTACAGGGTGTTCAAGATAATTGCAGCCCCATTGACAAATCGAAAGTTGCCAGTTAACCTATTGCGTCGTGTATATTTACTGTGTAAACCGGTTCTGACTAGCTCGTCCTACGTCACATTTGTTCATCGATCTTTCCTGCACTACAATTACATACCGTCACACAACCTTGATCTATACTACGTCATAACTGAACCTTCTCATTTTCATACATGTATGCCAGATTAGCTCCATTCACAGGCTGCTTTTATTTTGAACACCCTGTATGAGTGCCATCAAAATGTCAGCTCTGTCCATTGTCTGACCCCCTGATATGCCAACGATACCCATGTACCCCGGGACGAAGATAAGTGTGATGCTGCAAATTGTTGACGCTTGTAGTGATTCAGTCCATTACCTGCGCACAGAACCAGCATCTACCTTTCAGATCATACTCAATGAATCACTCAGAATGCACGCATGAGTGTAATTTTGTGACTCCAGCCAGAGTAGTGACCACACCTGATTGCTCTCAAGAAAGCTCTACCTGTGGTAGGGGATTGTGTTCCATGATTGGACGCTACAGTCACCCCCGCACACACCATAGAGAGGTAGCAACACACGTCTGAGGTTGTTGTCATTAGTCTTCCACAATGACTTGCACACAAGATTCCCACTGTTGCCGTTCTACAGCCTTTCTATCAATTGTTTCTCACGTCAGGTCACAATCTTTCAATCGTTTCTCACGTCAGGTCACAACCTTTCAATTGTTTCTCATTTCAGGTCACAATCTTTCAATTGTTTCTCACGTCAGGTCACAATCTTTCAATTGTTTCTCACGTCAGGTCACAATCTTTCAATTGTTTCTCATTTCAGGTCACAACCTTTCAATTGTTTCTCACGTCAGGTCACAACCTTTCAATTATTTCTCACGTCAGGTCACAACCTTTCAATTGTTTCTCACGTCAGGTCACAACCTTTCAATTATTTCTCACGTCAGGTCACAACCTTTCAATTGTTTCTCACGTCAGGTCACAACCTTTCAATTGTTTCTCACGTCAGGTCACAACCTTTCAATTGTTTCTCACGTCAGGTCACAACCTTTCAATCGTTTCTCACGTCAGGTCACAACCTTTCAATTGTTTCTCCCGTCAGGACACAACCTTTCAATTGTTTCTCACGTCAGGTCACAACCTTTCAATTGTTTCTCACGTCAGGTCACAACCTTTCAATTGTTTCTCACGTCAGGTCACAACCTTTCAATTGTTTCTCACGTCAGGTCACAACCTTTCAATTGTTTCTCACGTCAGGTCACAACCTTTCAATTGTTTCTCACGTCAGGTCACAACCTTTCAATTGTTTCTCACGTCAGGTCACAACCTTTCAATTGTTTCTCACGTCAGGTCACAACCTTTCAATTGATTCTCACGTCAGGTCACAACCTTTCAATTCTCTTTCCAGAGTTCTTTATCAAGTTTTCTTTGGTTGTCCTGAACGTCTTTTCCTATCCACTGTCCATCTGAGAGCTGTCCTTGTCAATGACCCTACTGACATACATATCTGAGAGCTGTCCTAGTCAATGACCCTACTGACATACATATCTGAGAGCTGTCCTTGTCAATGACCCTACTGACATACATATCTGAGAGCTGTCCTAGTCAATGACCCTACTGACATACATATCTGAGAGCTGTCCTAGTCAATGACCCTACTGACATACATATCTGAGAGCTGTCCTAGTCAATGACCCTACTGACATACATATCTGAGAGCTGTCCTAGTCAATGACCCTACTGACATACATATCTGAGAGCTGTCCTAGTCAATGACCCTACTGACATACATATCTGAGAGCTGTCCTAGTCAATGACCCTTTTGACATACATGCCTAATTCTCCTCCATTTTCTTCTTTTAATGATGGTCTCCAATGACGCAGAAGTTGGGCGTTAAAAAGACAGACCAACAACTTATGATTTGGTTTCGTATTTGGCAATAAAATGTGCTGGATTCTTCTTAATTAGGCATTTATTTTGGAATATCTCCAACTACTGTATGATGTTGTGTTTGTCATTTTCCATCACTCACTACTGTATAATGTCATTTTCCATCACTCACTACTGTATAATGTCATTTTCCATCACTCACTACTGTATAATGTCATTTTCCATCACTCACTACTGTATAATGTCATTTTCCATCTCTCACTACTGTATAATGTCATTTTCCATCACTCACTACTATATAATGTCATTTTCCATCACTCACTACTGTATAATGTCATTTTCCATCACTCACTACTGTATAATGTCATTTTCCATCTCTCACTACTGTATAATGTCATTTTCCATCTCTCACTACTGTATAATGTCATTTTCCATCTCTCACTACTGTATAATGTCATTTTCCATATCTCACTACTGTATAATGTCATTTTCCATCTCTCACTACTGTATAATGTCATTTTCCATCTCTCACTACTGTATAATGTCATTTTCCATCTCTCACTACTGTATAATGTCATTTCCATCTCTACTACTGTATAATGTCATTTTCCATCACTCACTACTGTATAATGTCATTTTCCATATCTCACTACTGTATAATGTCATTTTCCATCTCTCACTACTGTATAATGTCATTTCATCCTCACTACTGTATAATGTCATTTCCATCACTCACTACTGTATAATGTCATTTTCCATCAATCACTACTGTATAATGTCATTTTCCATCACTCACTACTGTATAATGTCATTTTCCATCACTCACTACTGTATAATGTCATTTTCCATCAATCACTACTGTATAATGTCATTTTCCATCACTCACTACTGTATAATGTCATTTTCCATCACTCACTACTGTATAATGTCATTTTCCATCACTTACTACTGTATGATGTTGTGTTTTGTCATTTTCCATCACTCACTACTGTATAATGTCATTTTCCATCAATCACTACTGTATAATGTCATTTTCCATCACTTACTACTGTATGATGTTGTGTTTTGTCATTTTCCATCACTTACTACTGTATAATGTTGTCATTTTCCATCACTTACTACTGTATAATAATACAAGAATAGTCAATATAAAAACCATCAATTGAAATGTAAATAACCCGCATAGAAGCTTAACAGATGTTCTTAGAACAAGTATACATTTATTACTTGCTAATGTCTGTATATAAGATTATAAGTGATAATGCTATGATAACAGGAGATGGGGGGTGTGTCTGAGAACTCACTCTATAATACCGATTTCTGCAAAAAGTCACTGATAATGAAAACCAGTGTGTTAAATTAACGATGAAAGAATTTAAAGTATGAACATTTCCTCAGCAAATTCCAGTATTTAGTACTCCATAATTATGTTTTAAAAATGTTATGTAAAGTACCGATATGTTGTTAAAAAAGCTTTATAATCTCATTGTTAGAAAATAAAACTCCCTTGCCGTACTTCCCTGCTGTGAGGACTAGTGGTAACGCTTTAACGTGACGAATAGAGCACTGGAAGCGGACATTAATCGGTATAAGTGAATAACTTATGTTGATAATGACAGGGAGGACATGCACAGCGAATTTGCCCTTATCCCCGATCGTTTTAACGTACAAATAGTAGCAATTGTAGCAATGACTTTCTACGTTTATATATTATGTTTTTTCATCAGGAAGTTTGACGTTTTACCGTTTACCAAACTCTATACGTACATTGTACCAATCGCTGCATTATCTGCCGACAGTAATGATGCCATTGTGCGATGTGTTTTATGATATTAACAATGATATTTATATATGATCTATCTTTCATTCACCTCTCTGACCCTCAGTCGATGCTTTGGAAGATGCAGAATTGCATTTCGCGGTATGAGTGGATGTGGTCTATAGAGGTAACCAACCTCCAGAGGTTCGACTTACGGTCATGCGGGTGTTCGCTGCAACGAAAGAGCGGACAGGCTTTCATCGAAAGCATTGATTGTTGTTGAGTTTGGAATTGATAAGAAGGATGTTATTCTTCGGTCTCTTAGCAACCTACTGTTGGTTGAGGACACTAAAATTGACGTTGAATCAATCCAGCGATTTAAGGAGTTTAGAATTACCTTTGTACCAAATGAACTGGATGGCAGAGAAGAAGTGTGTTTAACCAGCGAGCCATAGGAAAGATCAGTATGCATACACTTAGACATCTGTTAGGGAAGACTGAGCACCTATGGAGTGCTGTGATATCAGTTCAGTAACAATAACTAACATTCCTTTACTTTTCTTCATGATTTGTACAGAATGTCTTTATTTATTTATGAGTGGAAAAAGTAAACAATTTTTGACTAAGAACTTGTCTGGTAGTGTAGATATAGTCAGATAAGTGAACAAGAAAGAGAAATTTCAATCAAGACATTGGAGATACTTATTTCTTTATTCTAACTGATGGGATGGATTAGCATAATGAATAAACGCTCTTCTATCGTCTCGGACACAAGAGGGTTGTGGATTCAATTCTAAACTCGACGTTCCACACGTGAGGAAAGAAAATGACATTCCCACCTCCTGCATGCTAGGTACAGAAATGTCTCTTCATGTTCTCTTCTCCAATCTGTATTTTCTACTTTTTGTCCATGTATTTTCTCCAGCTTGTATATTCTACTGAATTGTCCATGTTTATTTTCCAACTTGTAAATTCAAGCTTACATTAACTACTATTTAATACAATTATATTGAATTACAAGTCGAATATACATTTTCTCTACAAGCTAATTACAATATGGATTTTTCAGATTGGTATATTCTGTTTGTTCACAGGCTGAGAAGAAAGGTATGCCAGAAGCAGTCACTGGTTTTGTCTTCAGCAGCTTCGAGCTCATTTGCTTCGTGTCCTCTGTGCTCTATGGCAATTATGTGAGTCAAATATTGAAGAGTATTGTTGATCTTACCAGACTCAGGCTTTCAATTTGTGTATTGATCATTTAGTTTACCTTAAAAGAAGTTCACTTGAGATGTTTTCTCCTTATCTCTCTTTCTATCACTCACTAACACATACATCGTTCACAGGATCCCAAGGAAGTAACACTGTGTAGTAGGGGTTCTGTTTGTGAGTCTAATTCAGGTTTTCTCCTGTGTGGGTGTTTATTTTCTATTTTATTATCATCATTAATTCGGTAGGTGATTTGTTTAATATCCTACATGGTTTTTCATACGATGAGTTGATGGTACAATCACAGTGTAATATACAACGAGAACGCAGTTCATACAGTTGAGATACATGTTTTTATTGATGTTATTCTATGAGTTCACCAAAAACACGTCCGTCTATCTCTCTTGTTTATATCGGTCTCCTATGTTGTCACTACGTCGCTAAGCAGTACTAACTAATCTACGTCAAACTAGTCTCGTTCTAGTGCTGCCATTGTTTTCGTAGTGCGCAGTTTTGGTGTGCAAGCTCTAAGGTCTCTACCTATTTCATTTCTACTATCTTATCTATCTAAACTACCTGTCTAGTCCGCTAACTGCTACCTTGGGGTTGCGGAACGGTCGTACCTGGTCTAGTACACTGCGACCTACAAGGCATATCGTAAGAGGCGACTGAGGTTTCGGCCTAGGAAAGCTATCCTAGTAAATAAAATGCATCGCAGAAATCATATGAGTTGGCCTACTTCTAGGCGCATAACTGGCACAACGTACAATCGCTCTTAGGCTCAGATCACATACAAATCACAAAAAGTGATTAACAAGTGAAGCGTTCGAAGAAGAAACTTCTTTCTTTTAGTTTGACTTTTGAATGTTTGAGGATTAGTTCTTCATTCTGATTAGTTCTTCATTCTGATTAGTTCTGATTGATAGTTCATGCTGTTTGAGGATTAGTTCTTTATTCTGATTAGTGCTGATTGATAGTTCATGCTGTTTGAGGATTAGTGCTGATTGATAGTTCATGCTGTTTGAGGATTAGTTCTTCATTCTGATTAGTTCTTCATTCTGATTAGTTCTGATTGATAGTTCATGCTGTTTGAGGATTAGTTCTTTATTCTGATTAGTGCTGATTGATAGTTCATGCTGTTTGAGGATTAGTGCTGATTGATAGTTCATGCTGTTTGAGGATTAGTTCTTCATTCGGATTAGTTCTTCATTCTGATTAGTGCTGATTGATAGTTCATGTTGTTTGAGGATTAGTTCTTCATTCTGATTAGTGCTGATTGATAGTTCATGCTGTTTGAGGATTAGTTCTTCATTCGGATTAGTTCTTCATTCTGATTAGTGCTGATTGATAGTTCATGCTGTTTGAGGATTAGTTCTTCATTCTGATTAGTGCTGATTGATAGTTCATGCTGTTTGAGGATTAGTTCTTCATTCTGATTAGTTCTTCATTGATAGTTCATGTTGTTTGAGGATTAGTTCTTCATTCTGATTAGTGCTGATTGATAGTTCATGTTGTTTGAGGATTAGTTCTTCATTCTGATTAGTGCTGATTGATAGTTCATGCTGTTTGAGGATTAGTTCTTCATTCTGATTAGTTCTTCATTCTGATTAGTTCTTCATTCTGATTAGTTCTGATTGATAGTTCATGCTGTTTGAGGATTAGTTCTTCATTCTGATTAGTGCTGATTGATAGTTCATGCTGTTTGAGGATTAGTTCTTCATTTTGATTAGTGCTGATTGATAGTTCATGCTGTTTGAGGATTAGTTCTTCATTCTGATTAGTGCTGATTGAATTTATGTGTTTGAGGATTAGTTCTTCATTCTGATTAGTGTGATTGATAGTTCATGCTGTTTGAGGATTAGTTCTTCATTCCTGATTGTTCTTCATTCTGATTAGTTCTTCATTCCAATTATTCTGATTGATAGTTCATCTGTTTGGATTAATTCTTCATTCTATTAATGCTGATTGAATAGTTCATGCTGTTTAGATTAGTTCTTCATTTTGATTAAGTGCTGATTGATAGTTCCATGCTGTTTGAGGATTAGTTCTTCATTCTGATTAGTGCTGATTGATAGTTCATGCTGTTTGAGGATTAGTTCTTCATTCTGATTAGTGCTGATTGATAGTTCATGCTGTTTGATGATTAGTTCTTCATTTGATTAGATGCTGATTGATAGTTCATGCTGTTTGAGGTTAGTTCTTCTTTCCCTGATTAGTTCTGATTGATAGTTCATGCTGTTTGAGGATTAGTTCTTCCAGTCTGTTAGTCTGATTGATAGTTCATGCTGTTTGAGAATTAGTTCTTTATTCTGATTGAGTTCTTATTGATAGTTCATGCATGTTTGAGATTAGTTCTTTATTCTGATTAGTGCTGATTGATAGTTTCATCTGTGCGTTCTTTATTCTGATTGATAGTTCATGCTGTTTGCGTTCTTCATTCTGATTAGTGCTGATTGATGAGTTCATACTTTTGCTTCTTCATTCTGATTAGTGCTGATTGTTAGTTCATGCTGTTTGCGTTCTTCATTCTGATTGAGTGACTGATTGATAGTTCATGCTGTTTGCGTTCTTCATTCTGATTATTTGCTGATTGTTAGTTCATCTGTTTGCATTCTTCATTCTGATTAAGTGCTGATTGATAGTTCATGCTGTTTGCGTTCTTCATTCTGATTAGTGCTGATTGATAGTTCATGCTGTTTGCATTCTTCATTCTGATTAGTGCTGATTGATAGTTCATGTTGTTTGCATTCTTCATTCTGATTAGTGCTGATTGATAGTTCATGTTGTTTGCATTCTTCATTCTGATTAGTGCTGATTGTTAGTTCATGCTGTTTGCGTTCTTCATTCTGATTAGTTCTGATTGATAGTTCATGTTGTTTGTGTTCTTCATTCTGATTAGTGCTGATTGTTAGTTCATGCTGTTTGCATTCTTCATTCTGATTAGTGCTGATTGTTAGTTCATGCTGTTTGCATTCTTCATTCTGATTAGTGCTGATTGTTAGTTCATGCTGTTTGCATTCTTCATTCTGATATGCTGATTGATAGTTCATGCTGTTTGCTTCTTCATTCTGATTAGTGGATTTTAGTTCATGCTGTTTGCATTCTTCATTCTGATTAGTGCTGATTGATAGTTCATGCTGTTTGCGTTCTTCATTCTGATTAGTGCTGATTGATAGTTCATGCTGTTTGCGTTCTTCATTCTGATTAGTGCTGATTGATAGTTCATGCTGTTTGCGTTCTTTATTCTGATTAGTGCTGATTGATAGTTCATGTTTGTTTGCGTTCTTTATTCTGATTAGTGCTGATTGTTAGTTCATGCTGTTTGCGTTCTTCATTCTGATTAGTGCTGATTGTTAGTTCATGCTGTTTGCATTCTTCATTCTGATTAGTGCTGATTGATAGTTCATGCTGTTTGCGTTCTTCATTCTGATTAGTGCTGATTGTTAGTTCATGCTGTTTGCATTCTTCATTCTGATTAGTGCTGATTGTTAGTTCATGCTGTTTGCGTTCTTTATTCTGATTAGTGCTGATTGTTAGTTCATGCTGTTTGCATTCTTCATTCTGATTAGTGCTGATTGTTAGTTCATGCTGTTTGCATTCTTCATTCTGATTTGTGCAAATTAATAAAAATAATAATTACCGTTTTACGTTACATATGGCCTGCAAACAATTTCTCCAACCTGCTTTATCCTAGGCACTGGCTATACTCCTACATGGAACTGAGACCGATATTTCTGCACTCGCCAAAGTTCGTTTCAGGTCTTCCTTGGTCGTCCTCTCTTTATTGAACCCTTTGCATTCCACTTCAAAGCCCGCATTAAAATTTTTTTTTCTTATTTCTCCTCAAGGTATGTCCAACATATCACCATCTTCTTATAACAGTTGTCACTAGTGGTTAACCAGACATTTCTCTGACTTCCTCACTTCTCCGGAATGCATTCCATATTCTGTTCATTACTTTTCGCAGACATCTATTTTCAAATGCATTCAACTTGCTTTCTATATCTTCAACTCTCGTGCATATGTTAAGACTGATACAACATTTGAATACAAAATTCGTAATTTAGTTTTAATATTTGCAAATTAAATTTTTAAATTACATGTTTAAATTACATGTGTTAAATTACATGTGTTAAAATTACAGTGTTAAATTACATGTGTTAAAATTATGTGTTAAATTACATGTGTTAAATTACATGTGTTAAATTCCCTGTATAAGATATTCTCTAGCCTACTCAGCAAAAAATTGGAAGTATTATTTTTTTATTAGGACAAAACAAATAAAACTTCGCCTAAGATACTAAGTGCTGTGTCGTCAACAATTTCAGCAAGATAGAAGGAAACTGTACCACATGAGCACAGTAATCTCAAATCCAACAATTTTTAAAATTACTTAATGGGGTTCCCATTGTGATTCTTTTCTTCAAAACAAAAAACACAACCAAACTTAACACAATAATTAATTATTTGATTTATGAACTTATATTTTAGCTGTCCCGTATTGGTCCCAAGTTTCTGTTTGTATCTGGCATACTGGCTGCAGGAGTGTGTTCCATATTATTTGGGTAAGTTATTAAATCCAATTATTTCTGTTGTCTTTGTAAATAATATTAATTTGATGTATGTATATATGTGTGTATGTGTGTGTCTGGGATTTTGACCGATGATGAAACAAAAGTCCGCTATCAATACAACAGGACATTGAAGAGAGAACATGGTACGAAAACAGAACATAACACCATAATCAATAACACACTAGTTCTCACAAGTTACCCAATAATTTCTTCCATCATCACAGATTACTAGACAAAAGTTCACCAATTGTTACAAGTTAACCAATAATGTTTTCATTTTCCCAAATAACTAGCGAAGACCACCAATTTTACGTCAACCAATAATTTCTTCCATCACCACAATTACTAGACGAAAGCCACCATTTGTTACAGGTTAACCAATAATTTCTTCCATCAGCACAGATTACTAGACGAAAGTCCACCATTGCTACAAGTTAACCATTAATTTCTTCCATCACCACAGATTACTAGACAAAAGTCCACCAATTGTTACAAGTCAACCAATAATTTCTTCCATCACTACAGATTACTAGACGAAAGTCCACCATTTGTTACAAGTTAACCAATAATTTCTTCTATTTCCACAGATTACTAGACAAAAGTCCACCAATTGTTACAAGTCAACCATTAATTTCTTCCATCACCACAGATTACTAGACGAAAGTCCACCATTTGTTACAAGTTAACCAATAATTTCTTCCATCACCACAGATTACTAGACAAAAGTCCACCATTTGTTACAAGTTAACCAATAATTTCTTCCATCACCACAGATTACTAGACAAAAGTCCACCATTTGTTACAAGTTAACCAATAATTTCTTCCATCACCACAGATTACTAGACAAAAGTCCACCAATTGTTACAAGTCAACCAATAATTTCTTCCATCACCACAGATTACTAGACGAAAGTCCACCAATTGTTACAAGTTAACCAATAATTTCTTCCATCACCACAGATTACTAGACGAATTGTTACAAGTTAACCAATAATTTCTTCCATCACCACAGATTACTAGACAGTTGTTACAAGTTAACCAATAATTTCTTCCATCACCACAGATTACTAGACAAAAGTCCACCAATTGTTACAAGTTAACCAATAATTTCTTCCATCACCACAGATTACTAGACAGAATTGTTACAAGTTAACCAATAATTTCTTCCATCACCACAGATTACTAGACGAATTGTTACAAGTTAACCAATAATTTCTTCCATCACCACAGATTACTAGACGAATTGTTACAAGTTAACCAATAATTTCTTCCATCACCACAGATTACTAGACGAATTGTTACAAGTTAACCAATAATTTCTTCCATCACCACAGATTACTAGACAATTATTACAAGTTAACCAATAATTTCTTCCATCACCACAGATTACTAGACAAAAGTCCACCTGGTGGTACTTTCATAGCTTTGTCCTTTGTCTGTCGATTGTTTGAAGCTACCAGCGTGGCTGCTTTTGTAACATCAAGTTTTGCTATTGTTTGCAGAGTTTCCTCAAAGTGTTTCTACAGTTTTTGTGAGTATTTATTGTTGTTACTTGTCTTTGAGATAAGCTCAAGTAGCAGAAATATATATCTAGAGCATTCCTTATCTTGTTTTATGTCTCAGTTTTCTGCTTCGTATATGATACAAATAACAGAGAGGGTATCTGTTTCGTATATGATACAAATAACAGAGGGGGTATCTGTTTCGTAATAATGCAAATAACTTTGCTAGTATCAGTATTTAGGCACAGCTTTGCTAGTATCAAATTATGTTAGAAAAGCAGACATTTAGCTTGCTAGTATCAGTATTTAGAACACTTTCTAGTATCAGTATTTGAGAGCTACACTTTTTGCTAGTATCAGTATTTAGAAACACTTTGCTAGTATCAGTATTTAGAAACGGTATCAGTTTGACTAGTATCAGTTGTTGAAACACTTTGCTAGTATCAGTATTTAGGAACACTTTGCTAGTATCAGTATTTTCTTCTCCTTCTGGATCCTTCGCTATTCGACTACTACAGTACATGTCGTAAACGGAACGTGTGATTGAGGTCTTCACCGGTACCCCACAGGTTGTTCTGAAGGATTGTTCCTGTTGCAGTATCGTATTAAATGGCACATTGCTATTATAGATATTTATGGTAATTACATTTTAAGTTAGGCACTAATATATTGATTGCTGTTTTTTGCCATATGTAGGGCCTACGGAGCAAGCATGTCAATAGGATTGATGATCGGACCAGCTGTTGGTGGAGTCCTTCATCAGGTATTCTATGTCTCCAGATTTTTCTTGTATATCTTCCTCTTTCTTCTTCTTTCAACGCTCCATATCGATCACTTGTTAACCACTCTATGTGATCTGAGCATAAGAGCGATTGTACGTTGTGCCAGTTATGCGCCTACAAGTAGGCCAGCACATAATAGTTCCCTTGGAACAAGAGACGAGCACATAACCTCTACGGTACAGAGACTCCCGACTGGATTATTACTGCTCCTTCACAACAATGCTCGATCCCATACAACTGAATTAATCAAGGAAATGATTGATCAACAAGATTTGAAACGTATAGAATATTCGACTTACAGTCTTGTCCTAGCTTCAAGCGATTTCAATCTCTTAATTCCGTCAGAAACGTATCTTGAATAAATACAAGAACGTTGAATAAATGCAAGAATGTTGAATAAATGCAAGAATGTTGAATATCAAGAAGTTAATAATGCAAGAATGTTGAATAAATGCAAGAATGTTGAATAAATGCAAGAATGTTGAATAAATACAAGAATGTTGAATAAATGCAAGAATATTGAATAAATGCAAGAATGTTGAATAAATGCAAGAATGTTGAATAATACAAGAATGTTGAATAAATGCAAGAATGTTGAATAAATGCAAGAATGTTGAATAAGTACAAGAATGTTGAATAAGTACAAGAATGTTGAATAAATCAAAGCAATGTTGAATAAATGGCAACAATGTTGAATAAGTGTAACAAAGCTGAATTTTCAAGTTGACATCTCACTTAACCTTTTTGTGTGTTAATTATCACTTGTGACTTAACTGACGTGCCCTAGTTAATTGATGGAGTCATGCAGAAATTGTTGCACCCATTGAAAGACTGAATATTAAACCATGAACCAGACACATGTCAATTATTTATACCTTTCTAAATAAAATTTGTATGCTGTTTTAATAAACATTCTCAATCTGTTACTATCCATTCTTACAATCTTAAGTATAATTTTATTACATATGAAAGTAAGACAAAAACCATATGAAAACATTAAACTGGTTAGTATGCATACATTACGTTTATCATAAATAAACAATTTAGAGTGATCTGATAATTAGACATTTTCTGCTTGAACTGTGACCTGGTTGTACTAAATACTGACGCTTTTTTAATGAATGGAACGATAAAGTGTAGGTTCCGTGTGCAAGTTTAAAAGAACTATTACTAGCTGGAAATCGAGTATGCTGTAAAGCTGCTGCCTGTGCACAATTAATTAAAATATTTAAAATAAAATTCAAAAAAATATTTTTGATCTTCAAAATTATATAGGGATCACTCGGCGGGGCTAAGGTTTCCCTGTACTGTAGCTGACATTTCCGTGGATAGGAAAGAGATCCAAGCACACATGGTTATTCACGAAGTAGGAAATGATGGTTCCGTCACTTTAATCAATCAATGTTAGTTCACGCTACGGCTTCATATTAACCTCGTAAGGAATGAATGGTACACTCAAACATGGCACAGAAGTTGTTCTTAATCCTCATCTTGCGATTTCTTTCTTTTTCTGTTGTCCTTCTCTGCTTTTTTGCAGTTAGGCGTCGCAGGTTTGGCTCATGATAGGTTTTCAAGATAGTGCACTCTCGGTCGCGTGATTTGTTGTGATATGCTGTGATATGCTGTGATATTGTGGAGTTTTAAGATGTTTGTGGTGGGGTTTCTGTAGCGTAGAGGTTAAGTGCTTGTCTCTAGTGCTAAAGGTAACTGGTTCGGTCCCTCGTGGAGCCATCAGGTAATTTTTCCAGAGATCCCTGATCTCAGTGTAGGTGAGATTGAGTTCATAGTCATATCAGAGTCCCGTGATCAATTTCAGCACAGAAATGAACCATTGGCAGTACAAAATCGAGAATAACGTGTTGGAAAGCCGCTGCCAGGACAAACACATTCGAAAAAAAATAATTATTAAATTTCTACAAAAATTCTTCACCATCTTTACAATTACATCGGGGACACTTGCCGGTGCTATGGAGTTTGTGCACTGCAGCTGAGATCTTCCTGTGTAAGAAAGAGATCGGAGCACACATGGTTACTCACTGAAGTGCAGTGATGATGATCAATCCCCATACACAAATCAGATCTCTATTATTGATAGACATCGTATCTAACCTGACTAATACAGCTAGAAAGTGTCAGTGGATTTTCCTGTGTTCGTATCTTCTTGTGATATTATTTTGCTAATTATATTGATATTAGGGTGTTCAACTTAAAAGCAGCCCCAGTGATAAATAGAAATTTGCCAGGTACGCATTGCATCTCGTCTATTTACTACTTAAACCGGTTCTGACTAGCTTGTCTTACATCACATTTGTTCATCGCCCCTTCCTATTACTACAATTACACACCATCACACAACCTTGACCTATACTACGTCATAACTGAACCTTCTCATTTCCATACATATATGCCAGATTAGCTCCAATCACAGGCTGCTTTTAAGTTGAACACCCTGTTTAAGAGTACTACCAAGTTATAATAGATAACATCAAGTGTTTGTTAGAAATCTCTTATCGATAAAATCACCATCATTGCACTTCGGAGAATAAACATGTGTCCTCTGATCTCTTACTACTTACACAGGGAGATCTCAGCTTTTCAGTGACAATGCATGAACTCCATAACACCGGCGAGAACACTCGATGTAATTTCAAAGTTTGTTAACATTTTTCAACGAATTGTATTTTAAGCTTTAAACATGAATATAGACTAGACAGCTGTTTTGTAACCTACCCTTATCGAATTGTTAGCTGCTAATTGTTCTTTTATGTATTCTTTCTTTCTCTCTCTCTCTCTCTCTCTCGCGATCACCGCTTAGACTAATGTACCAGACTTTCACATGAATTCTGCTGTTGTTATTAGGGACTCCATCCCTCCGTACAGTTTCTTATTTAATTCGAAATTTTCCGGCCAGGTTTCGTTTCTCAGGCCTGCTAGCAGTGGGCAGTCTTGCAGTAAGTGCTCTGCCGACATGTCCGCCTGCTTGCAGTGGCACAGGCTAGTTGTGCCGATTTTAAATTTGTTATACAGGTGGTTTCAGAGTCTGTTATGGCCCGGTACGGAGGTGGAATATGATGACTTGTTTGAGATGCGGAGTATGATAACGGGACAGGAAATAGCACCCATCTTTAGCGATATGTTGAGGGTGGTCTGCGACCACTTCTATATCGCCATCCGATGTTGTTTATTCTCCTTGTAGCTGATTTCGAAATCAGGCTGCGGCAGTCACCCTCCTGCGTTTGCTAGCCTGTCTGCCTCTTCGTTTCCCTTTATGTTGCAGTGTGATGGATCCACTGTATGACTGTGCGTTTGTTTTATGTATTCAACTTGAAAAAGGGACCTCGTTGTATCGTAATAACCGATAGGACTTGGAACTCGATCTCATCTATTTTGGAATCAGGGAGCTATTGAAAAATATCCCGATTGCTCTACGCGGGGAACGAACCGACTACACTTGGTGCTTGATACTAATACTTTACCTCCTCGACATATCAATGAATACACTAACTGACAACATGTTCTCTGTTTATTACAGGTTGGAGGATTTGGTTTGCCATTTTTTGTGATAGGAGCTTTAATATTGTTGAATGGATGTGTCACTATTTTATTGTTTCCACCTCAACAAGGTAATCTACTTTCTTTATTCCATCTAAACCAGCGTTTCCCAAAGTGGGCGGTTTCGCCCTGTGGCGCTGAAGCTTTCAGGGACGATAGTGGGTTCAGAAGTATTTAGGGGAGTTTTATTTCGTGATATTGCAATTGAATAATCATTAAAAAATTGAGTTCTGTATTTTAATTCATCTTATGTCCATCTTACGTGATCCATTTTTTCATCAATTTTCTATTTCATGATATAATCATTTAAAGTATACCAGTATGAAAATATATATCAATTTTCTATGTCAAGTGAAAATGAAATGTATATATATATATATATATTATATATGATATATATAAATATATATATATATATATGTGTGGTGGGGGACGTTGGCAAACTGTTATAAGGGGAGAGGGGCGTTACAAAGTTTATGTCTTGCAAAGTGGGTAGTAGACCGAACAAAGTTTGGGAATCTATGATCTATACATTTCTCCCATTCTCAATTCTAACTTCACAATTAGTTTTACCAATGTCTTTCCTTAATTCATGTCATCTTTATTATCATCCTATCTGTCATACTACTACACACATCATGTGCTGTTCTTCCTTTCCTTTTATTTGTTATTATATATGTCATCTTCTCAGTTATTCTATCAATAATTCAATCGGTCATCCTGTTTATCTTTCTATTATTCTACACATCACTTCTGTCTTTTGTAATGTCAATCTTTCTCCCATCTTTTCTTTCATCACTAATATCACCTTCCAGTCATTCTTTAGTACTTCTTTCTCACATTTTATTACCTTACCTCTCACTATTACAAACATATTTTCTCTTATCGTCTCATATATTATCTTTTCTCTTATCGTCTCATATATTATCTTTTCTCTTATCGTCTCATATATTATCTTTTCTTTTATCGTCTCATATATTATCTTTTCTCTTATCGTCTCATACATTATATTTTCTCTTATCGTCTCATACATTATATTTTCTCTTATCGTCTCATATCTTTTCTCTTATCGTCTCATATCTTTTCTCTTATCGTCTCATATATTTTCTCTTATCGTCTCATATATTATCTTTTCTCTTATCGTCTCATATATTATCTTTCCTCTTATCGTCTCATATATATCTTTCTCTTATCGTCTCATATATTATCTTTTCTCTTATCGTCTCATATATTATCTTTTCTCTTATCGTCTCATATATTATCTTTTCTCTTATCGTCTCATATCTTTTCTCTTATCGTCTCATATATTTTCTCTTATCGTCTCATATCTTTTCTCTTATCGTCTCATACTATTATCTTTCCTTATCGTCTCATAATTACATTTTTTCTCTTATCATCTCTCATACATTATATTTTCTCTTATCGTTCTCATATAATCTTTTCTCTTATCGTCTCATATCATCCTTTCTCTTATTGTCTCACATATCTATCTTTCTCTTATCGTCTCACATATCCTCTGTCTCTTATCGTCTCCATTTCATCCTTTTCTCTTATCGTCTCATATATCCTCCTTTCTCTTATCATCTCATATCATCCGTTTCTCTTATCGTCTCACTTATCATCCTTCTCTTTATGTCTCGTATTATCTTCAAGCTCATGTTTTTTGTTTCTTCATAAGATCCCATGTGGACAATCCAACATGTGGGCACTGTTCGTAGCTCCTTAGTTTGGAAGCTCTACATTGCTTGTTTCTAGCAATCATTGAGTAACTGTTTTTGGGCCAGTATTATCCTCATATTTAGAACAGGTTTGTACAAAAGTCAAGAGGTCACGTCTATCTTTGAGTTCTGATGCTTAACTGGACTAAAGATCTAAAGTCGAAGGATTGACTTCACTGCACTGGGTTTTACCACAATAGCTGTGCCCTCTCCACAGAAATGGCATGCCGCCTGCCGTGAGTGTTGCACAAAAACGAACTCCGTAACTCCAGCAACAATCCTAAGAGTCTCTGGAAAAATACACTCGTAAACAGAACGGCACAGTCGATTCGAACCCACGAGCTTCATAACCAAGGCAAAGACTTAACCACTTCACCACTTAACCACTTAGCCACAGAAATCATTAAGTGGCATCATTGTTTATTCTTTTACCTAAGAAAAAAAGAAACTATAAACAATATAATAAAATCATTAAGATATCCAGACAGAATAAATTGATATCACTTGTTTACTGAAGGAGTTTATTTCAGTTTTAGTGTTATCTTCATACCAAGATTTGTATTCTACTTCTTCTTCTTTTTACCTTCGCATACTATGACTTCAGGCGTAGTCAAGCTACTTGTTACAACACTTTTGACTGAATTTTGCGTGAAGCCCTGCTTTTCCTTATTATCAGTGCCTCCCACCATTCAGACGTGCCTTTTCCGACTTCAGGGAAAAGTTTGTATATCTGCTCCTAGATTTGTATATCTACTACCTAATTTGTATATCTACTATCTGATTTGTATATCTACCACCTAGATTTGTATATCTACTACCTAGATTTGTATATCTACTACCTAGATTTTTATATCTACCACCTAGATTTGTATATCTACTACCTAGATTTGTATATCTACTACCTAGATTTGTATATCTACTACCTAGATTTGTATATCTACCACCTAGATTTGTATATCTACTACCTAGATTTGTATATCTACCACCTAGATTTGTATATCTACTACCTAGATTTGTATATCTACCACCTAGATTTGTATATCTACCACCTAGATTTGTATATCTACCACCTAGATTTGTATATCTACTACCTAGATTTGTATATATATATCATCTATATTGATATCTACCTAGATTTGTATATCTACATCAGTTGTATATCTACACTAGATTTGTTATCTACTACCTAGATTTGTATACTCACCTGATTTGTATATCTCTACCTAGATTTGTATATCTACACCAGATTTGTATATCTACCACTAGATTTGTATATCTACCACTAGATTGTATATCTACACCTGTTTGTATATCTACCACTAGATTTGTAATCTACCACTAGATTTGTATATCTACACCTAGATTGTATATCTACCACCTAGATTTGTATATCTACACCTATATTGTATATCTACACCTAGATTTGTATATCTCCACTAGATTTTTATATCACCTAGTTTGCATATCTAACCTAGATTGTATATCTACCACTAGATTGTATATCTACACCTAGATTTATCACCCTAGTTTGTATATCTACTACCTAGATTTGTATATCTACTTCCTAGATTTGTATATCTACCACCTATTTGTATATATATATCATCTATATTTGTATATCTACTACTATATTTGTATATATATATATATCATCTATATTGTATATCTACACCTAGATTTTTATATCTACTACCTTGATTTATATCTAACCACAGATTGTTAAATCGCCCGTTGGACTGTCACGTTGATCCTCAAGTGAATTAGATTTATCATTAGCGATCAGTATCGATCGTTTCTTCAGAAATCAGGAAAGCTTCTGATGAAGCTGGAACTTATATAATGTTTTGTATTAAATGACAAAGATGCCGTGTTGTCGATATAAAAGAGAACCATTGTATACTACTAACGTATGAAGGTGTGTCTCAACTAGGATAGTTGTAAACAAGAACTAAGGCAATCGTGTCATGTTGAGACAGCTTTACTTAAGAAGAGATGACGTATATGACAAGAGCAACAATTTATCCTTAGTTGTATGCATGAGCGTCCATACTATAAGGCAAGAGGGGGGGGGCCTGAGGAAGTGCCACCACCTGGGAAATGGATTTTTGATAAAACAGTTTCTTCTCCGTTCGACCGCTACGAATTCAGGCGTAGCCATGGCACCTGGGATGGTGATTCTGACTGGTTTTTTCGTGAAAGCATGCTTTCAGTTTTATTAGTGTCCTTCGCCACGCAGGCAGGCTTCTCCGACTTCAGAGGTACGAAAACAGTTTTATTGGATTCTTCTACATTTCATCCTGGTAAGATACCAACTAAATTTGTTCTCTTTACTTTGCGCCTGCATTTAAAAACTTGGGTGGACGCCTATGGTTGTACACAATTAACCTTGTACACATAACCTTGTATAACATAATCAGATTAATGGAGAAGTTGTGAGTATTGAATATACTGAAATAAGTAAAAATCAGTTATTCAATATCGTTATCATTACACATGATGATGATGATGACATACCTAAAAATGATGGGGTTTTTTTCTTTGCAGTTCCATCTGTCATCTGCTTTGATTGGTCTCATGTTTGTCATAGTTCCAGGTCTGTATGGTATGACGACATCTCTCTGGGGTTATCTCTCAGACACGAAGGTAGGTTGCTCAACGTTGTTATGTATTGGACCCATCTGACTGGGAATTGTGGAGGCGCCGACGCCATATGACGATAGTTCGTTCCAAAATTCGTGAACACACTAAGATTTAATTTGTACGAAATCTACCAGATGGATACAAGTAATTTTTTACAGGCAGTCTTATATACCTCACGACCTTACGAATTCATGTTTAACTAATTGGTAGGTAGCTTAGTTGATAAAAAAAGTTTTTATTATATAACTATGCATAAGCACAACAAAATGATAACCAAAGTTTAGAATTTACAGTAATACCCAAAATGGTGGCGAATGTTTGCAAAGGCGTATCCCTATTACATATTATAAAAGAAAGGTGACATAGTGAACAAATGATAAATTCCACTTCTATAAATGAAAATAAATTTTGTGTAGATACGCCAATGACAGTCGTTGGGATATATTGTGAACTGATTATTTCCACGGGATTCCGATTTTAACTTGCACTGAATTGCTGGTGGAGCACGGAAATGCTTAGTTATAGAAAAACTTAACAATCGTACTGATAACCTTCTACAAGTATACCAAATCAACATCGTTGCTATTTTATTAATAACATATAATAAAATCTTACAGCACTTAAGGTTTGGTTGGCAAAAATAGTTGAGGAAGGTCGCGCTGTTACCTATATAAAAATGTAAAATCAAAATTTCTGTCAGGTGGATGATTTTATATCAGTCAGTAAAGATATTCACGAATTTTGGAACGTACTTATAATAGTAATAACAATAGTAATATTAATATAGCTGAGATGTCGACGCTTTCCACAGTGAAAACAAATTTAGGGTAAGTATCGGACTAGTCTATTGAAGGACTTACTTTACAAGAGGTTTTTGCAAGACATTGAAATATTTTAGTTTCGGTCAAAACATGAACATATTTGACTTTCTGGAGAGACATGAACATATTTGACTTTCTGGAGAGACATGAACATATTTGACTTTCTGCAGAGACATGAACATATCTGACTTTCTGGAGAGACATGAACATATCTGACTTTCTGGAGAGTCATGAACACATTTGACTTTCTGGAGTCATGACACATTTGACTTTCTGGAGTCATGAACACATTGACTTTCTGGAGAGTCATGAACACATTTGACTTTCTGGAGAGACATGAACATATTTGACTTTCTGGAGAGTCATGAACATATTTGACTTTCTGGAGAGTCATGAACATATTTGACTTTATGGAGAGTCATGAACACATTTGACTTTCTGGAAGTCATGACACATTTGACGTTTGAAAAGTGAACATTGAGTTGCTACAAGAATATGGATATAATTAACCTATTGTAAAGACAAGAATATATTTAACCTACAGTAAAGAGTGCATAGAGAAGATAATTTTGGATTGAATAATGCCTGGAAGAAGAATGAAAGGAAGACCTAGAAGACGATGGGTATAAGATGCCATTGACGAACTGAGAATGACTCCTGCTGACGCCGGTCAACTTGTACAGAACAGAGTTTTCGGACTACTGTCATGGGAGACAAGTTCCGGAAGGACAAGCTACTTGATGATGATGATGAAAGACATGAAATAATTAACCTACAGTGAAGACATGAACATATTTTACCTACTTCAAAGACATGGAACGCATTTGACCTACTTAAAAGACATGAACATATTTGACCTACTTAAACGCATGAACATATTTGACCTACTTAAAAGACATGAACATATTTGACCTACTTCAAAGACATGAACACGTTTGACCTACTTAAAAGACATGAACATATTTGACCTACTTAAAAGACATGAACATATTTGACCTACTTAAAAGACATGAACATATTTGACCTACGTAAACGCATAACACATATTTGACCTACTTAAAAGACATGAACATATTTGACCTACTTCAAAGACATGAACATATTTGACCTACTTAAAAGACATGAACATATTTGACCAACTTAAAAGACATGAACATATTTGACCTACTTCAAAGACGTGAACACATTTGACCTACTTAAAAGACATGAACCTATTTGACCGACTTAAAAGACATGAACATATCTAACCTACTGTTCAGAATATTATTATACATTCACTTCTGCCAGGATCTGAAAGAAGTGCTGATAATTGTGGGTGGTATTGCTTGTGGTATTGGGTACCTCCTCATCGGACCAAGTCCATTATTGTCTTTCTTACAAGTGTGAGTACAAAATTGAAAATAGTTCTGTAAATATTTACTATATATTTCTTAGTATCGGGATGTGCTGTCCGCCTATACATGGCTTCAGTTTACATCCGAAATTCACAATGTTTTCTGCAAAATTTTATCATGAAAAGTATAGATCAACCAAAGAAACAGTTTCGAGATCGGTTCAATATTTGTTTTTAAAATAAATAAAATCGAATTTGTGATACCTAACCACCTTTTTACCACGTGGTGAAGATAGATTGGTATACCAGTCAAAGGATATAATTACTAAAATGATTACTAAGCATGGATTACGTCCCTTAATAAAAGTACGTTATTAGCTATTCAACGTATGCTGCATACACGCAAAAGCTATGTCAGCAGTTTCAAGACGGCATTAGATTAGTGTTGTCCTCGCACGACAGTAAAATTGCAGTCTGCACTGACATAGTTCCGGCCGGTCAACACGAGCGGACTTAAAGCGCACCTGTAGTAAACGATGTGCTGGGATTAATTTGAGATCTGTCTGCTTTAATCATGGTCAGTTATATGTGACATGTCTAGAGTTGAAAGTAGAAATAATTTATATATGCTTGCAAACAACGGGAAAACAAGGAATGTTGTTTACTATGATGCTCTCACTTAGAAATAAATATAACTTACACAATAATTATGTAATTTTTGCTAATTAAAACAAAATAGTACCATTAAAACAATCCGAGCGAAGCCAGGTTAATTAACTAGTATATTATAAACTTAACTATCAACTAAAGAGTTTGTTTTCAATTCCTACAATAATTTTCAAAATTACTTCAATCACATAGATGACCCTCGCCGGTACTACAGAGTTCGCGCACTGCTGCTGAGACCTTCTTGTGCAGAATAGTGATCTTAGCACACATGGTTATTCATGGAAGTGCATTGATAACGACCCCATTAATGAATCAACCAGACACATGTGTATAATGTGATTGACAGAATTATTTAGAGAAACACTTGGCAGGAGTAGGTAACACAGGGGAAGAATAAGGTGCATGTTTAAGCAAGCCACGGAACAATCAGCATACATACTCTTCGATATATGATGAAGGAGAACAAACACATATAGATCTACCCAGTCGCGGCTCGTGTTCATTTTTGTTGGTTGGGCCAGGAAAACATTTTCGGAAAAATCATGGTTTTGTGTTAGAGTATATTTTAATTTATTAAGAAAATACACGTTACACATTAATTTTGGTGGGGCCTGCCTCAGGTCCTTAATGACGAGCTGCCACTGGATCTACCTGAGATTCTAAGATGTAGGATCATTGATCAACAATAAACTATATCCTATTTATTGACTTTTTGGGTTTTTTCCTCTCCGCTCCTCGTGACCTCAACAGTTGTTCGACACTTGTTCCCTTTATCAGAGATCCCTGATCATTGTGTAGGTGAGATCGAGTTCCTACTCCTATCGGAGACGGACGATAAAACATAGGTACCGTGTTCAGTTTGAGCATGTAAAAGAACCCTTGGCAGCTCAAAATCGAGAAGAGCACACTGGAAAGCCGATGTCTGGCAAAATTCATTAGAGAAAATAAATTCCTAGAAAAATATCTTCACCATCTTCAAAATTACATCGGGGACCATTGCCGATGCTACGCAGTTCGAGCACTGCAGCTGAGATCTTCATGTGTAAGAAAGAGATCGTATCACACATGGCTACTCACCGAAGTGCAATAATGATGGTCCTATCAATTAATCAATCAATGTTTCGATCTCTAGCTGTTTTCTTTACAGCCTACGAAGATAGTCTAGATTTCCTCAGTTCCCCAAGAAGTCTCCGTCTACAGACCTGTTTAGGACGTTTACTTTTCTGTTTTCCTTACGGGTTCTACTCAAGTGTTTGTCTAGTGACATTCAACTGTGTCTTACTTAGGGTATTTCCGACTCATAGCTATTGTATATCTATTGTAACAACGAATATAATTATTACTGTTGTTCATGTTACAGCAAACTTTGGGTGACGGCACTTGGTTTGATCGTTTTCGGTTTGAGTTATGGATGTTTGCTTGTTGCATCAGTCAAGTGTATAGTTATTGGTGCAAGGTGAGATCTCTATGGGTGTTTGATTGTTGCATCAGTCAAGTGTATAGTTATTGGAGCAAGGTGAGATCTCTACTTAAAACAGCTTCCATTTGGGGTGTGTTGCTATTGTAGTGTTGTTATCAATAGTAATTATAATTGGGGCAGTCTCTGTGGCTAAGTGATGTTATATCTGAAGTCGGAGAAGGCTCTACTGAATTGCGAGGGATACTGATGACAAAGAAATCAAGCCTTTAGCAAAATAAATCAGAAGCGCCATGTTAGACACTCTGACGACGCCTGAATTCATTAGAACGAATGACAAAATTACTAACAAAGAAGAAGAAGAGGACAAGATGCCAAAAATATTATGTGCTAGTTTCAATCTCGAGCTACAGTCAACGGAGAACATTTGTTAGTCACAGCATCATTCAACAAATGTATGGAAGTTTCAATCCCATTACCGTTAATTATATGATCCAATCAGAAACAAATTTGTACACAGCTTTACAATGCAAAAAATACATTCAGAATTAATACTGCAGCTACTGTGCATGTGCTCTTATAGCTGGAACCTCTATGTAGCTGAACGAAAATGAACACATATGGCGGAAACTTTCATAAATGAAAATGCCAGCACTATAACCAGTTGACTATATGAGCACTATAACCAGTTGACTATATGCGCACTATAACTAGTTGACTATATGAGCACTATAACCAGTTGATTATATGAGAACTATAACCAGTTGACTATATGAGCACTATAACCAGCTGACTATATGAACATTAAACCAGCTGACTATATGAGCACTATAACCAGTTGACTATATGAGCACGTATAACCAGGTGAATAGGTCTCTATTTTCCCCCTAAGTTGTGTCTATTATAAACATGAATAGTGTACAGGTAACAAAACATGCTCACTTTCTCTATAACTTCTCCTGACAGTGAACTAGGATTTGAGAATAATCTAGCCACATTTGGTTTAATCTCTGGGCTATTCAACGCTACAGTTTATATGGGGTGAGTATATGTTTTTTTTATAAGAGACGCAGTAGCGTAGTTGTTAGGCAGCTCGCTTCTTAGGATAGTGGTACGGTTCTATTCCACAGGGGCGGGGAGGTGCGTGGAATGCTTTTCCAACTCTAACGTCTTTCAGTTCAACCTAGTCTCAATTTGGTACCAGGAAAATTACTGGAAGTAAAGGAGGCCGAGCGGCGTACGCAGAAGCTTGTTAACATCATAGCCCTCTTCTATAAAGATTTCTCCTGCAACCTAAAGAATTCCAACAAAACATTTCCAGTAAAATCTGGTGTAAGACAGGGATGCGTAATGTCCTCTCTTTTGTTTAGTATTACAATTGACTGGGTGCTAAAAAATGCCATAAATCAACAAGCACCAAGAGGAATAAGATGGACCCTTTCGATATGCTTGAGGATCTGGACTTTGCAGATGATATAGCCCTGGTGTCACACAAATATGAACATATACAAGAGAAAAGTACAATACTTCACAGCACGGCAAAGACAGTAGGCCTCAAAACAAACACAGAAAAAACAAAAATTATGACAAACAGTGAAATCCAACAACCAGTAATGTTAGAAAATGAAACACTGGAAAGGGTTGAGCAGTTTACATATCTTGTTAGCGTACTGACACTAAATGGTGGCACAGAGGAAGATATAAAATCACGTCTAAATAAGGCCAGAACCGCTTTTGCCAGAATGAAACCAGTATGGAAGTCCAAAATCTACAATAGGACCACAAAGCTTAAACTCTATAAAGCATTGTTTTGCCAGTTTTGCTCTACGGATCGGAATGTTGGAGGATGACCAAAGGAGATACTAGCAGGCTGTCAGTTTTCACCACTCTTGTCTTCGCAGAATCTTGGGAATCTTTTGGCCAGTAAAAATATCCAATAACCAACTACTCCAAGATACAAGACAAGAGGCAATGAATGACATACTCAAAAAGAGAAGATGGAAATGGCTCGGACATGTTATGAGAATGAGACAAGAAATGCCTGCAAGGGTAGCCCTCACTTGGACACCAGAAGGAAGAGAAAGAAAGGCAGACCACGGACAACATGGAGGCGCATGATGGAAGAGGAACTGGACACCGCATCTCTGACGTGGGCTCTGCGCTGAAGGTTGCACGGACAGGAGAGCATGGAAAGTCCTTTCTGAAGCCCCATGTGTCACTAGGCATGACGGGATTAAGTAAGTAAGTAAAGGAGGCCGGCGGGATGTTGACTACATTCCCCATCGTGTGCCGACGGTCAATGACAAATACGCATCTAACACCGTATTACCCAATATACCAAGAGGTATAAAAAGGTTTCCTTTGTTTATATGTTATATGCAACACTACAATATATATTGGGTACATACATTTGTATACATAATATGACAAGTAATGTGTATGGATGGGAAGCATGGACATTTAATAAGGCAGTGGTAAAATATATATATGCTTTTGCATATAAGTGTTACAGAAGAGACCTACGTATATCTTGGACAGAGATGAGAACAAATAGAGAAAGAATTCAAAATCAAAGAAAACTGGCTGATGCTACAAATAAGAAAGAGAAAATTGAAGTATTTTGGACATATAAAGAGACATGAAGGGCTGGAGAAGACCACCATGGAAGGAGGCATACCGGCAAAGAGAAGAAGAGGAAGACCACGGAGAAGATGGATTCAGGATGTAACTGATGATTTGAACATGAAAGCTGCAGAGGCAGGACATCTGGTCTATGAGAGAGAAAGAAATTCTGGAGTATTGTTGGGGTGGCAAAGTTCTGCTTAGGACAAGCTATTTGATGATGATGATGATGAGGAACGCCTATATTACGTTGGAATCCAGAATAATACAAATTAACAGAGCAATTTACATATTTCGGAACTTTGATTGCACTGAAGATATTACAAAAGAAATGTATGCTAGGAATTGTTAAAGAAACATTCGCTTTTTTAGAGACTAAATAAAATGTGGAACTCCAACTTAAATAGTTTAAGATTAAATTATAAATTTTGAACTGCAATGTTGCCTTAAGCCTAACGTATGTCAGCGAGAGTTGGAAAGTTACTAAAGATAAATAGATGTCTGCAAAATATAATGAGCATAACATGGAACGAATTCAGAAGAAGGGATGAAATCAGAGAAATATTAGGTCAACCACTAGTAACAAAAACTGTTATAAGAAGGAGAAGTGATGGAATCAGAGAAACCACTAGTATCAAAAACTGTTATAAGAAGGAGAAGATGGAATCAGAGAAACCACTAGTAACAAAAACTGTTATAAGAAGGAGAAGGCGGAATCAGAGAAACCACTAGTAACAAAAACTGTTATAAGAAGGAGAAGGCGGAATCAGAGAAACCACTAGTAACAAAAACTGTTATAAGAAGGAGAAGGCGGAATCAGAGAAACCACTAGTAACAAAAACTGTTATAAGAAGGAGAAGATGGAATCAGAGAAACCACTAGTAACAAAAACTGTTATAAGAAGTTGAAGATGGAATCAGAGAAACCACTAGTAACAAAAACTGTTATAAGAAGGAGAAGGCGGAATCAGAGAAACCACTAGTAACAAAAACTGTTATAAGAAGGAGAAGGCGGAATCAGAGAAACCACTAGTAACAAAAACTGTTATAAGAAGGAGAAGATGGAATCAGAGAAACCACTAGTAACAAAAACTGTTATAAGAAGGAGAAGATGGAATCAGAGAAACCACTAGTAACAAAACTGTTATAAGAAGTTGAAGATGGAATCAGAGAAACCACTAGTAACAAAAACTGTTATAAGAAGGAGAAGATGGAATCAGAGAAACCACTAGTAACAAAAACTGTTATAAGAAAGAGAAGATAGAGATACGTATATCACATTCGGGAAAGAAATGATCAAAGAATCACAAAGCAGACATTGTAGTCAGAGAGTTCACGAGAGGGACGCCCTAAAGAAACCCGGAAACGAACTTGACTGAGAAATATTGAGCGAGAATTACATAGAAAAGATTGAACTAGTTGCGCAGGATAGAACAGTATGGGGATATTGCGTGCAGGCCCTATGTCGAGGCACGTGGTCCTGCACTCTGATTGCCTGTTGGAATTCTCCAGTCAGAGCACCATATCTAGAATCCATTTCCCCACGCTTTATGGTTAAGATAAGGTACGTTGCACTGGTACTCCTTTTATGGTCAATATGTCCGATTTCCGGCAACTTTCTCTGATCCTCTTCGTCTAGCTTGTGTCTGTCCCCAATCCTTCTGTGAAGCAGCAAGTTTTCTTTTCTTTTGGGGAGGAAGACTTCCCTTTCGGGTTTGCAAGTTTCATCTGCCCGGACTTCATCTATCTGTGCCTTATCTGCCCAGGCATTGCTTAGAGTTTTCTCTCCTAGGTTGTCTGTCTTTTGCAATTTAGGGCACCATCTGCCCATGTTGTAAATTTGAAAATTCTCACATTAGTGGGGACAGCTCCAGATGTGACAGTGATCCAGCTAGCTGGTGCCCTCGCCAGCACAGTTATCATCATGTACCACAAGGATATTTGTATTATTAATCTGTAGCGAATTTGAACAAAGACAGTTCTATACAGTATTACAAAGCCAGTACAAATTAATAAGAAAATATTTAATAATGATCAGTCATTTTTTCTTATTATATTATTCATAGTTGAATCCTAACATATGCTAGCGAGAGTTGGAAAATGACTAAAGATATAGAAAGTAAGTTGAATGCATTTGAAAATAGATGTCTGCGAAAAATAATGAATATAAAATGGGACGAATTCAGGCGAAGTGATGAAATCAGAGAAATGTCTGGTCAACCACTAATGACAACTGTTATAAGAAAGAGAAGATGGAGATATGTTGGACACACCTTGAGGAGAAATGATCAACGAATATCAAAGCAGGCATTGAAGTGGGATGCAAAGGGTTCAAGAAAGAGTGGTCGACCTAAGGAGACCATGAAACGAACTTTGCTGAGAGGCAAGAAATATCGGTCTCAGTTCCATGGATGAGATTGAGCGAGTTGCTCAGGATAGAGCGGTATGGAGAAATTACTGTCAGGCCCTATGTAACGTATAACGGTACGAGAGGAATTATTATTTTTATTCATATTTATTCGCTTATGTAATACTGTATATACCCGTCTTTGTCCAAATTTGCCCATTTACTCAGTATTGCCACAGTCTCCCCACGGTTGTCTCCAGATCTGACCACCTCAGATTTGTTAGTTTCCATACATCGCTTGATTAATCTGCAATCTACTAATGTTGACTTTTTAACATTTTGAGAAACGCTAACTTACTCTGCAAACTAGGCATGCTCATATTTCACAAAACAAGTGGCATTACTGACTGATTTAATTTGATTAAATCTAATGAAAGCTAATTGTTTTATTTTTTTGACGGTTAATTCATATTTTCTAACAAGATATATAGCTATATTAATTGATTATCAATTAAAATTTTGCATTTTGTGCAGCGCTTTCGTTGGTCCTTCTATGAGCGGAGGAATGGTTCAAGCATTAGGTTTTAGATGGGCAACCACCATTATAAGTGGTCTCTACTTTCTATCTGTAAGTGGTGTTTGTTTTTAGAATGTTTGATTACAACACAGATCACAGCTACATACAGTTATGTCCCTTCTTCAAAGGGAAATAACTCTACCTAGTTGAAGTCATCAGAGTTATCAGATCATTAATCTCTGATGGCACTACTATTTTTAATATTACTACTACTACTACTGTTGCTGTTGCAGCTGCTACTACTGCTACCTCTCCTGCTAATACTGCTACTACTACAATTACTACTACCGTCACTACTAGCACAACTACTGCTATTACTACTACTACTATTATTACCGTCACAACTACCACAGCTACTACAATTACTACTAGTACTACTATTACTATTACCGTCACAACTTCCACAGCTACTACAATTACTACTAGTACTACAACCGTCACAACTACCCCAACTACTACTACAATTGCTACTACCGTCACTATAACAACAACAACAACTATTATTACTACTACTATTACTACTACAGTTACTACTACCGTTTATACTACCACAACTACTACTACAACTACTACTACTATTACCGTCACAACTACCGAAACTACTACAATTACTACTACCGTCACTACTACCACAACTACTACTACTACAATTTCTACTACCGTCACAACTACCACAACTACTACTACGACTACTACAACAATTTCTACTACCGTCACAACTACCATAACAACAACAACTACTACTACTACTATTACTACTACAGTCACTACTACAACAACTACTACTACTACTATTACTACTACCACAACTACTACTACTACAATTTCTACTACCGTCACAACTACCACAACAACAACTACTACTACTACTATTACTACTACCGTCACTACTACCACAACTACTACTAATATAGATATAACTTGTACTACATTCTACTTATTTCATTTCAGACGTTATTCAGTTTTCTATATTTTCTACACCGCTATTTGAGAACATCAAAGAAAAGCAATCAACGAGAAGAACATCATGAGAGCAGAGATCAGAACATCGCTAGCGGACATGTACCAGCTATTGTGTCTGTAACAATATCCATACATTAATCTATCTATTGTGGTCATCTAAGAGAGTGACCAGAGAGCCGAACATTGCTGTTGGACATTAATCTATCTATTTTGGTCATACTAGATGGTGACCAGAGAGGTGATCATTGCTGCTGGACATGCTGTTGAACGTATCCATCATTTTAACATCAGAGAATGGACAACTGACCATCAATGCTAAACATAAGAACTGTACTTTATTCTATCTATTGTAGTAACACTAGAGAATGGAATGGACAACTGACCATCACTGCTGAACATTGCAAGTATACATTATTCTATGTATTGTAGTAACACCAGAGAATTGAATGCACAACTGACCATCACTGCTGAACATGGCAGCTGTACATTATTCTATCTATTGTAGTAACACAAGAGAATGAACAACTGACCATCACTGCTGAACATGGCAACTATACATTACTCTATCTATTGTAGTAACACAAGAGAATTGAATGGACAACTAACCATCACTGCTGAGAGACTGATCATTGCTCTCATCTATTGAACGTATCCATCATTTTAACATGAGAATGGACAACTGACCATCAATGCTAAACATAAGAACTGTACTTTATTCTATCTATTGTAGTAACACTAGAGAATGGAATGGACAACTGACCATCACTGCTGAACATGTCAACTATACATTATTCTATCTATTGTAGTAACACCAGAGAATGGACAACTGACCATCACTGCTGAACATGGCAGCTATACATTATCTATCTATTGTGTAACACAGAGAATGAACAACTGACCATCACTGCTGAACATGGCAACTATACATTACTCTATCTATTGTAGTAACACTAGAGAATGACAACTGACCATCACTGCTGAACATGGCAACTATACATTATTCTATCTAATGTAGTAACACTAGAGAATGGACAACTGACCATCACTGCTGAACATGGCAACTATACATTACTCTATCTATTGTAGTAACACCAGAGAAGGGACAACTGACCATCACTGCTGAACATGGCAACTATACATTACTCTATCTATTGTAGTAACACCAGAGAAGAACAACTGACCATCACTGCTGAACATGGCAACTATACATTATTCTATTGTAGTAAGATTAATAACCATGGAAATGCCATGTTGATAAGAATAAAAGATATCCATGTTTTTCTTCATTTTCATTCATTTTCTTATATCTCAAAGTCGACTCCAGAATTCGGTCTTTGCTCTATTACGTTTATGAGAGACACTATCCGTTCAACTTTAGATCGGTTATGTCTTTGTATGTTAGTATCAATAAGTTGGCAGTGTATATTGCTTTTATATCAAGATAGGTAACGTAGAGACAATCTGTGGTTTATATAAGATGTCAGGGCTCTGGAATACATTGGCCGAAACCTTACTTTACCTGGTATCGGGTGTGGTGGGGTGTTCTGGGAACATACTTTGGATGGGGCAAGGCTGGGGGTCTCTGTGACTAAGTGGTTTAGCAGTTCGTCTTGCATTCCGAAGTTCATGGGTCAAATACGAACCGTACCGTTCGGGGCATGATTTTTCCAAATATCTTTAGAATTACTGCGGGAGCTGAAGAGTTTGTTTTTCATAGCAGACATATAGTATGTTATTTCTTTGGAGAGAAACCCTAGACATAATGTGATACCCTGTGCAATGAAGTCACTTCAGATTCTTTTTTTAAATGACTTGTTTGTATATTGACAAAATATAGGCCAGCAAAAAAATCTCTTAACCAGCCAAGCCGCACATCTGACACACACTCTGCATTTTCACTTCAATATTTTCCCCAGGTTCATTGTGATCTACCTTTCTTTCGTACGTCCTTCATAGTCAACTGCATTATATTTTCTATGATGACCTTTGGATAACTTCTGTGGACGTGTCACATACATCTCCATCTTTTTCTTTTGATCATTGTGTAGTTCTATCTCTGGTTACATCTATTTATCCATTTTTGGGTTTTGATTTTGGTTGTTAAAGAAAATTTTGTAAGAGACTTTCAAGGAGACATATCTACTGGTATTGAACTAAACATGGACGCTGACATTAAATGATAGAAGAAAACTAGTCACAACAGAGATGAAGTGTCTATGCAGAATTTTGGAGTAACTATAAGTGACCGATTTAGAAATGAAGACACCAGGAAAAAAGTGGGTACAACATCAATGCTGAACTTCATCAAGAAACAACAAATTAAATTGTTCGGCCGCATAAGCAGATTATCAACAGACCCAAAGAGCAATGTTACTCCAATACAGTGGATACAAAGCGAAAGGCCTGCCACGCAAAAGGTAACCTCAGAGATAACAGAGGTGGCGAAAGACACTGTTTATGAAGCGCACACAAAGGTTCGTTCTAGAAATCTCTTCTTATCCTGACACTATAAAGCAAAACAGGATATGAGAAAAGAAAGAAAGACAATGCAAATAGGGTCTCCTTTTCAACCTGAGACCGAAAGACAATACATAATTCAGGAAAAGATTCAGCTAAACATTTCAACATCGAGAGTATGTCTCTAGAATGTGTTATTTTCGGCACAGTCTCCCTCTGGAAATGAAGACATCATACTTTGTGGTCATGTCCCTCAACCTATATATTTAGTCAAGCAGCTTTCTGTGAGTTTAATCAAAGACCTGGATAACCACGCCGTCAGATCCGAACTAATTATCAGAAGTAACGCTAAATCTAGAGTTGAACGTACAAACTCTACGTTCTGGTACAGAGATAAACTTGTTCCTCTTGTACTGCTTCGGTTATTGGTTATTGGTTACTAAACTGACGTCATTACACTCCGGGCAAACCCATAGGTGCTCAGTCTCGCCCAACAGATATCGAAGAGTATGCATACTGATGGTTCCTGTGGCGAACTGATTAAACACACCTCTCTGCCTCTCAGGCATCCTTTTCGACTTGAACAACGGGTAACTCCAAACTTCTTAAATCGCTTGATCGATTCAACATCGATTTTAGTGTCCTCATCCAACAGAGAGTCGCGAAGAGATCGAAGAATATCTCCCTTATCCATCTTCAACTCCCCAACAATCGACGCTGTTGATGCAAGCCTGTCCGCCCTCTCATTACCGTGAACACCCGCATGCCCAGGACAGTATATCACGTAAGCCGCTGGAGGTTAGAAACTTCTATAGACGACATCCACTTATACCGAAACCTGCCCTTCTGGATCTTGTGAAGCATCGACTGAGAGTCAGATACAACAACTGCCCCAGTAAATGAAGTCCCAGAATCCAATGGAGGGCAGCAGTAACGGCCTCAACCTCCATCCGCATACTAGAAGTAGTTGTCCTGTATGCCACTTCGCTCTGCAACAACCCTACCATGCGCATTAGCCAAGAAACCCCAGCCGGATTTCTCACCACGTTGAACCGATCGACCTATCAGTATATACAACAACATCATCATCCCTTGCCGTATCTTCTATCAGCTGCTTAACTGCGAGATCAGCCTTCATGTTGCCCCAATCTCTACATTCTCTTCCAAGAGTAATGATAACGTTGAGATAGTTGGTCATGCTACCATCTGTTGGGATCCATTCTGCTTCGGTGTCTACCAATAACAGCATATCGGGATAGACTACGGCTGCGAAGTTTGGATTTGCTGATATTTTTATATCAAGCTCATCATATGATTTGTGCATTTCTTATTCTGTTGATGACAATAGTAAACAAATTTTAAGTAACCAGCATTTATAATGTGCAGATACTATGATGGTACACTCGTATTTTTGGTACCAACGGCACACTATGGGTGATGTGGTCTTCGTCTTCGGCGATGTCTGGTAATACTGTGGCCCACAGACTGGGCAGTCAACTTTAGGTGTGTCAAGTTTCCCCAAAGTTACTTAGAACTTTGTTTTCAGGTTGAGTGGGTGTGGCCACAAGCTGTTTCTCAGCTAACACAGGAGAAACAATCTTGCATGACATACTCAGGTGTCTGTTCCACTTTCTGACACTGACATGACATGCTCAGGTGTCTGTTCCACTTTCTGACACTGACATGACATGCTCAGGTGTCTGTTCCACTTTCTAACACTGACATGACATGCTCAGGTGTCTGTTCCACTTTCTGACACTGACATGACATGCTCAGGTGTCTGTTTCACTTTCTGACACTGACATGACATGCTCAGGTGTCTGTTCCACTTTCTGACTTTGACATGACATGCTCAGGTGTCTGTTCCACTTTCTGACACTGACATGACATGCTCAGGTGTCTGTTCCACTTTCTAACACTGCCATGACATGATCAGGTGTCTGTTCCACTTTCTAACACTGACATGACATGCTCAGGTGTCTGTTCCACTTTCTGACACTGACATGACATGCTCAGGTGCCTGTTCCACTTTCTGACACTGACATGACATGCTCAGGTCTCTGTTTCACTTTTTCACACTGACATGGCATGCTGAGGTGTCTGTTTCACTTTTTCACACTGACAGAGAGCTGCTTAACTTATTACTAGTTTATCTAAGTGTTTGTTGAGTCTGCAGTGTTTGTTTAAGCAAATCACAGCTACATGTCCATAAATCTGTTCTTTATTTCTTTCTCTATTTCTCTTTCCCACATAAGCTTATATTACATCTGTTGTAGACGCTCACACTTCTTCACAAGATGATAGTGGATTCCCGTATCTTTATCCAGAACCAGATCAGATTGGTGAAACAAGAAAACAATAATAGTCAAAAGACAAGATTAAAGACAAGGCTTCAAGCAAGATTCAATACAAGATTTCATACAAAGTTCAAAACAAGACAAGGCCTAAGACAAAACAAGACAAGGCCTAAGACAAAGCAAGACAAGGTCTAAGACAAAACAAGACCAGGTCTAAGACGAAACTCAAGAATTGAACATACACAAAGAAGGATAAAGATGAAACAAAACAAGGCACAACAAGAGACAAGAAAAACTTGAATAGAAGATAAGAGACAAGACAGACGTTTAGACAACTCTCAAGACAATACTGAAGACGAGTATAAGAGAAGGCAAGAATGAAGAAAATGCAAATTTTTATATAATATTGGTTAAAGACAACACACGCTAAGTAATGTAAATCTACTAGAGTTAGTCTCCCATATTGTGAGTCTTCAAGAACTAGTCTCTCATACTACGATCTTCATAGTCTCTCATGCTACAAGCTTCATAGTCTCTCATACTACGATCTTCATAGTCACTCATACTACCAGCTTCATAGTCTCTCATACTAGAGGTTTCATAGTCTCCCATAGTACAAGTTTCATAGTTTCTCATACTACAATCTTCATAGTCTCTTATACTACAAATTTCATATACTTAGTCTCATACTACAATCTTTATAGTCTCTATACTCAATCTTCATAGTCTCTATACTACAATCTTCATAGTCTCTCATACTACAATCTTCATAGTCTCTCATACTACAATCTTCATAGTCTCTTATACTACAAATTTCATATACTTAGTCTCATACTACAATCTTTATAGTCTCTCATACTACAATCTTCATAGTCTCTCATACTACAATCTTCATAGTCTCTCATACTACTCTCATAGTCTTCATACTACAATCTTCATAGTTATACTACTCTCATAGTCTCTATACTACAATTTCATATACATAGTCTCTCACATACTACTAATCTTCATAATCTCTCATACTACAATCTTCATAATCTCTCATACTACAATCTTCATAGTCTCTCATACTACAATCTTCATAGTCTCTCATACTACAATCTTCATAGTCTCTCATACTACAAATTTCATAATATATCATACAACAAACTTCCTAGTCTCTCATACTACAAACTTCCTAGTCTCTCATACTACAATCTTCATAGTCTCTCATACTACAAGCTTCATAGTCTCTCATACTACAGGTTTCCTAGTCTCTCATACTTGAGGTTTCATAGTCTCCCATAGCACAAGTTTCATAGTCTCTTATACTACAATCTTCATAGTCTCTCATACTACAATCTTCATAGTCTCTCATACTACAAACTTCATATACTTATTCTCATACCCAAGTTCATAGTCTCTCATACTACAAACTTCATATACTTATTCTCTCATACTACAAGCTTCATAGTCTCTCATACTACAATCTTCATAATCTCTCATACTACAAATTTCATATACTTAGTCTCTCATATTGCAAGCTTCATAGTCTCTCATACTAAAATCTTCATATACTTAGTCTGTCATACTACAATCGTCATAGTCTCTGATATTACAATCTTCATAGTCTCTCATACTACAATCTTCGTAGTCTCTCATACTACAAACTTCATATACTTAGTCTCTGATACTACAATCTTTATAGTCTCTCATACTACAATCTTCATAGTCTGTCATACTACAAATTTCATAGTCTTTCATATTACAAGCTTCATATACTTAGTCTCTCATACTACAAGCTTCATAGTCTCTCATACTACAAGCTTCATAGTCTCTCATACTGCAATTTTCATAGTCTCTCATACCACAAACATCATAGTCTCTCATACTGCAATCTCCATAGTCTCTTATACTACAATCTTCATAGTCTCTCATACTACCAGATTCATAGTCTCTCATACTACAATCTTCATAGTTTCTTATACTACAATCTTCATAGTCTCTCATACTACAAACTTCATATACTTATTCTCTCATACTACAAGCTTCATAGTCTCTCATACTACAATCTTCATAGTCTCTCATACTACAAATTTCATATACTTAGTCTCTCATATCGAAAGCTTCATAGTCTCTCATACTAAAATCTTCATATACTTAGTCTGTCATACTACAATCTTCATAGTCTCTGATACTACAATCTTCATAGTCTCTCATACTACAATCTTCGTAGTCTCTCATACTACAAACTTCATATACTTAGTCTCTGATACTACAATCTTTATAGTCTCTCATACTACAATCTTCATAGTCTCTCATACTTCAATCTTCATAGTCTCACATACTACAATCTTCATAGTCTCTCATACTACAATCTTCATAGTCTCTCATACTACAATCTTCATAGTCTCTCATACTACAATCTTCATAGTCTCTCATACTACAATCTTCATAGTCTCTCATACATAGCTAATCTTCATAGTCTCTCATGATACAATTTTCATAGTCTCTCATACTACAAACTTCATAATCTCCCATACTACAAACTTCGTCATAGACGTAGACTCTCATACTATAAACTTCATAGACCTATTCTCTCATACTGCAAATTTCGTCATAGACGTAGTCTCTCATACTACAATCTTCATAGTCACATACTACAATCTTCATAGTCTCTCATACTACAATCTTCATAGTCTCTCATACTACGATCTTCATAGTCTCTCATACTACAATCTTCATAGACTCTCATAATACAAACTTCGCCATATACCTATTTTCTCATACTACAAACTTCATAGACATAGACTCTCATACTACAAACTTCATATATATTCTCATACTACAAACTTCATAGACATAGACTCACATACAACAAACTTCATAGACATAGACTCACATACTGCAAACTTTGTCATAGACATAGACTCTTATACTACAAACTTCATAGACATACTCTTATACTACAAACTCATAGACATAGACTCTCATACTACACTCTTTGTAGACAGTCTCTCATATTGTGTATGTCCTGTTCTCTTCCTGCAGTTGTAAACTCTTATCCACTGGATGAGGTAGTAGATACTGCTAGACAGACTCTGTGGGATAGATTTGGTTAGAAAAATAAAGCATTAGAAATATTTAACTGTACATGTATGCAGCTTCGTCTGTCTGTAACGTCATGAATCTAATATGATATTTAACTGTACATGTATGCAGCTTCGTCTGTCTGTAACGTCATGAATCTAATATGATATTTAACTGTACATGTATGCAGCTTCGTCTGTCTGTAACGTCATGAATCTAATATGATATTTAATTGTACATGTATGCAGCTTCGTCTGTCTGTAACGTAATGAATCTAATATGAATACATGTTTGTAGAATTTGCATTGGAAAGCATTGATTGTTGGGGAGTTGAAGATGGATAAGAGGAATGTTCTTTGGTCTCTTCGTGACTGTCTGTTTGGATAAAGACACTAAAATAGATATTGAATCGATCCAGCGATTTAAGCAGTTTGGAGTTACCGGTTGTACAAGTAGAACTGGATGCCGGAGGGGTAGAGTGAAGAGTGTGTTTAATCAGCGAGCCACGGGAACCAACAGTATGCATACTTTTCGATATCTGTTGGGGAAGACTGAGCACCTATGAGTCTGCCCGGAGTGCAATGAGCAGTTCAGTACATAACCAATAAGCTAACCAATAAAACCAATACAATAACCAATAACCAATAACCAATAACAATTCAATAACCAATAAATAGTATTCAAAACCTGTCATAATCTTTGGGAAAATTACAATGCGAGTGAGTGTGTGTGTGTTTGTGAGTGTGTTATTGTTTGTTATGTTTGAGGACATGTATCGTTATGTGTTTTATGTTTGAGGACATGTATGGTTATGTGTTTTATGTTTGGGACATGTATGGCTATGTTTGGAGTAGCCATTCTCTGGGTGATGCGAAAATGTTGCAGGGGCGAAACTGGCATCGATTGGGTAGAAAATAGTCAACTAGAAGATTTGGATTTTGCAGATGTTGCCTTGTTAAGTAGAAACAACCAAGATATGCAAAGAAAAACAGACAACTTGTCATCTATAGCATCAAAAGTTGGACTGCAGATAAGCTATGAAAAAACAAATATACTGAAGACACCTATGGCAAGTAATGCAGATATCACACTGGAATCTAAAATGATAAAAATGACAGAGCAGTTCACCTATTTAGGTAGCAATTTTGATTGCACAGGAAATGTTAAAAAGAAATTATGATACGACTTGGCAAACAACATCAACTTTTAAAAGTCTAAATAAAATATGGAACTGCAAGTTATATAGTATTAAAACTAAATTACGAATTTTCAATTCAAATGTTGTATCAATCCTAACATATGCCAGAGAGAGTGGAAAACGACTAAAGATATAGAAAGCAAGTTGAATGCATTTGAAAATAGATTGCGAAAAATAATGAAAATAAAATGGAACGAATTCAGGAGAAGTGATTAAATCAGAGACATATCTGGTCAATCACTAGTGACAACTGTCATAAGAGCGAGAAGATGGAGATATGTTGGACACACCTTGAGGAGAAATGATCACGAATATCAAAGCAGGCATTGAGGTGGGATGCAAAGGGTTCAAGAAAGAGAGGTCGACCTAAGGAGACCATGAAACGAACTTTGCTGAGAGAGGCAAGAGGTATCGGTCTCAGTTCCATGAATGAGATTGAGCGAGTTGCACAGGATAGAGCGGTATGGAGAAGTTACTTGCAGGCCCTATGTAACGTATAACGGTACGAGAGGAATTATTATTACGGTTATGTGTTTTATGTTTGAGGACATGTATGATTATGTGTTTTATGTTTGGGACATGTATAATTATGTGTTTTATGTTTGGGGACATGTATGATTATGTGTTTTATGTTTGGGGACATGTATGATTATGTGTTTTATGTTTGGGGACATGTATGATTATGTGTTTTATGTTTGGGGACATGTATGATTATGTGTTTTATGTTTGGGGACATGTATGATTATGTGTTTTATGTTTGGGGACATGTATGATTATGTGTTTTATGTTTGGGGACATGTATGATTATGTGTTTTATATTTGAGGACATGTATGTTTCTAAGTAATGTTTGTTAGTGCGTTTATTTGCGAGTATGTGTACTTGTGTGTTGGTTGTAGAGTGGATTTATAAGGGTATGTATGTGTGTTGTGTTCGATGGGATGGATATTGTGTTTGTAAGTGTTTGTATATTGTGTTTGTGTATAAGTATGTTTTATGAGAATAAATCTCTGTGTGTATGTATGTATGTTTGTTTGTTGCAATTGTGAGAGTTTGGTTGTGTGCCATGTTTGTGAGTATGTATGTTGCGTTTGTGTTTGTGTACTGTGCTCGTGCGTATGATTTTGTGAGTGTGCGTTCGTTTGTGATGTTGTATTTGTTTATGGCGGTCATAGGTTTTGTATGTGTATTTGTATGTGTATTTGTATGTGTATTTGTATGTGTATCTGTATGTGTATTTGTATGTGTTTTCACGGATGTGTTTGCACGTGTTTTGTGTGTGTGTGTTTAAGAGTGTATGTTCTGACTTGCATATGTGAGTGTTTTTTGTTAATGTGTATTTGCAAGTGTGTGCCTCTTCATCCCCCACCGCCTCCTAAAGAAAACACCCCAGTGACCATTATCTAGTTGTAGGGAGAAAGGGTAGAATGACTCAGTGAAACATTTGTTTAAATTCGCTTGCTGTAAATTCAAATGTAGCCATTGTGCCTAATATGGCACCTCTACAGGATTTTTGCGTGAAGGCTTGCTTTTCTTATCACAAATGTCCCTCATCATTCAAGCGAGCCTTACTTCGACATTAGAGGTACTTGTTATTTAAATCCCCAAGAAAAAAGATGGTGATTGTCGGTAGTTAAGCGTTGTGCTATTCAAGTAAAACGTTTGCGTCTGTAGTCGGTAGTTAAGCGTTGTTCTATTCAAGTAAAACGTTTGCGTCTGTAGTCGGTAGTTAAGCGTTGTGCTATTCAAGTAAAACGTTTGCGTCTGTAGTCGGTAGTCGAAAGGTGTTGTGCTATTCAAGTAAAACGTTTGCGTCTGTAGTCGGTAGTTAAGCGTTGTGCTATTCAAGTAAAACGTTTGCGTCTGTTGTCGGTAGTTAAGCGTTGTGCTATTCAAGTAAAACGTTTGCGTCTGTAGTTGGTAGTCAACGTTGTGCTATTCAAGTAAAACGTTTGCGTCTGTAGTCGGTAGTCAAGCGTTGTGCTATTCAAGTAAAATGTTTGCGTCTGTAGTCGGTAGTCAAGCGTTGTACTATTCAAGTAAAACTTTTGCGTCTGTAGTCGGTAGTTAAGCGTTGTGCTATTCAAGTAAAATGTTTGCGTCTGTAGTCGGTAGTCAAGTGTTGTGCTATTCAAGTAAAACGTTTGCGTCTGTAGTCGGTAGTTAAGCGTTGTGCTATTCAAGTAAAACTTTTGCGTCTGTAGTCGGTAGTCAAGCGTTGTGCTATTCAAGTAAAACTTTTGCGTCTGTAGTCGGTAGTTAAGCGTTGTGTTATTCAAGTAAAACGTTTGCGTCTGTAGTCGTAGTTAAGCGTTGTGCTATTCAAGTAAAACGTTTGCGTCTGTAGTCGGTAGTTAAGCGTTGTGCTATTCAAGTAAAACGTTTGCGTCTGTAGTCGGTAGTAAAGCGTTGTGCTATTCAAGTAAAACGTTTGCGTCTGTAGTCGGTAGTTAAGCGTTGTGCTATTCAAGTAAAACGTTTGCGTCTGTAGTCGGTAGTCAAGCGTTGTGCTATTCAAGTAAAATGTTTGCGTCTGTAGTCGGTAGTCAAGCGTTGTACTATTCAAGTAAAACGTGTTGCGTCTGTTTTAGTCGTTGCGTTGTAAGCGTTGTGCTATTCAAGTAAAACGTTTGCGTCTGTAGTCGGTAGTCAAGCGTTGTGCTATTCAAGTAAAACGTTTGCGTCTGTAGTCGGTAGTCAAGCGTTGTGCTATTCAAGTAAAACGTTTGCGTCTGTAGTCGGTAGTTAGCGTGTATATTCAGTAAAACGTTTGCGTCGTGTGTCTATTAGTAAAACGTTTGCTCTGTAGTCGGTAGTGGTGTCTATTCAAGTAAAACGTTTGCGTCTGTAGTCGGTATTGATCTCGATCACAACTCAAGTGTCTCCTTCTTCTCTTCCACCATTTACTTCTTTATAGAAGTGTTTGGGGGATGTAGTGATCTTGTGTGTGTTTGTTCTAATGCACTTTGTTAGCTCTTATTCATTTTCTTAAAGCTGTTCTTGATGCCGTCGCTCCATCTTTTGCGCGATCTTCCTCTTGCTCTGTACTCGTTATACTTTTTCTGTGTGACTCACTGTGGTAGACTACACCAGAACATTCTTGTCAGGTGTTCAAACCATTTAATCTGTTGTTCTTTTATGAATTGCATGACTTGTTTCACATCCAGTCTTCTTATGATTTCTTCATTTCTAATTTTGTCTCTTATTGTCACACCTGCAGCTCTTCTAAGACACCTCATCTCTGTCGTTATGATTTTCCGCTCATTACCTGCTGTTATTGGCCATGTTTGTAACTGGTAACATGTGTTGGCCGAAAATCGTTCTTATAAGATTTGCAAGTGTAATAAAGTATACCTTTTTCAAACTCCGTGACAGGCAGTTTGGAAGCAAATTTGTTCCTCTGGATTTTTATGAATGGTTAAAATAAACATCACCGTTCAGAGAGCAATGGCAAACTATTGAACGTATATATGGTGCCTAGAAAATAAATCTACAACTCGTTTACTGTGGTTTATGGCAACATCCTGTAAAGGATATGTCACGATTTTCATTTCATTTAATTCTTCTTTTCTTTCTTTCTTGTCTCCAGTCATTTGTCTCAGAGTCAGGATAGTAGATATTTTGAACTTTCTTGTCTCAGTCATGTTTTGTCTCACAGAGCAGGATAAGTAGATATTTCTAGAACCTTTGTCTCAGTCATGTTTTGTCTCACAGAGTCAGGATAAGTAGATATTTCTAGAACCTTCTGTCTCCAGTTATGTTTTGTCTCACAGAGTCAGATAAGTAGATATTTCTAGACGGGATTTGTGCTTTCAAAAAGTCTTTTCGTCGCCCTATTATATCTGAGGTCCACCTTTGCATGGCCGGCCTTTTGCTTTGTATCCATTGTATTGTATCTGAGTAACATTGCTATTTGAAGTGCACAGTCTGTTGGTAATCTTCTTATATGGCCGAACCATTTAATTTGTTGTTTCTTGATGAAGTTTAGTGCTGATGTTTTACACACTTTTTTCCTGATGTCTTCATTTCTCAACCGGTCTCTTCTTGTTACACCCAGCATTCTGCGTAGACACTTCATCTATGTCGTGACTAGTTTTCTTCTATCCTTTGATGTCAGCGTTCAGGTTTGGCACTGGTCAGAATGTGGGAAGAAAGATTGTGTTGAACATTGCTCTTTTTGTGTTCGTGATTAAATGTTTGCATTTTAATATTGGTGCCATTTACCATATCATCTGATTTGCTTTGTTGCATCTATGTTGGATTTCGTTAGTTATTCTTCCGTTTGCTGAAAAATTCTCCCTATGTATGTAAAGTCTTTCACTTGTTTTAATGGACTATTGTCGATGTAGATATTGGTAGTGTTTTCCTCTCCAGCGAATGTCATTACTTCAGTTTTGTCGTTGTTTATTCTCATACTGTATTCATTGCATTCATTGAATCTATGATTCTTGTTCATACAAGACGATGGTAGCAATAAACAATATATTCTGTGTAGCTACTTACTGAAACAAAAAAGAATCCAGCAAACACGGTGGTGCTGTGTTGAAAACCAAGTCCTTCTACGACAGCACCACTTAGAATTGGACCAACAAACGCTCTGTCAATAACAAGCACACATTAGCAACAAAACAAATAAAAGTACTTGTGCTCTTTACTTCTCTATGGCGAAGTGGTGAAGACACTCGCCTGTCGTTCTGAAGGTTGTCCCTTCTTCTATAACAACATCTACTTGACATACATTTGTTGATCGATCACGTACATCTACTTGACATACATTTGTTGATCGATCACGTACATGTACTTGACATAAATTTGTTGATCGATCACGTACATCTACTTGACATAAATTTTTGATCGATTACGTACATCTACTTGACATACATTTGTTGATCGATCACGTACATGTACTTGACATAAATTTGTTGATCGATCACGTACATGTACTTGACATAAATTTGTTGATCGATCACGTACATGTACTTGACATAAATTTGTTGATCGATCACGTACATCTACGTGACATACATTTGTTGATCGATCACGTACATGTACTTGACATAAATTTGTTAATCGATCACGTACATGTACTCCATAAATGATCTAAAGACGTATGATTGACTTCATTGCTCCGGATTGTACTCAATATGACTTGATTCCTCTCCTGTTGGTAAAACTGAAGGATACCTTCTACACACTCGACCTCCGTTGCGAGTTAGAGAATCCATTTCCCCATTAGAGACTGGCTATACCGCAGCAGCAGTACATCTCACCGGCACGTGAACACACAAATCTTGGATTGATTGGGTCCAAGATACAACAAAAGTGGAAAAAATGCATCTTTAGCTGTAACGGCAAAAACTTTTTTTTTAACACCTGCAAAGAAACCTTATCAAAAGAATAAGAATCCGACAATCAAGGTTCTTTGGGCAAACAATGCGAAGAGAAGGTTTAGAACATTTGGTAACAACAGGTAAAATTCAGGAAAGAAGAGATCGCGGAAGACAGAGGAGAAGATGCTGGATGGACTGACATCATGGTTCGACACTAGATCGACGTCAGAACTGATTACGTGCACCAAGCAGAGAGAGTTGTGGAGAGACATGATCGCCTACGCCGGCAGGCATGACACTTGAGATGATAAATTAATTAACTCATAACTTGGTAAAGAAACTAAATAAATAGTTTTTAAAAAAGTCCTGTTTAGCAACACATTCCTGCATGAATTAGCTATTTAAATTTCATAATAGTTAGGCGATTTAATTTCCCGAGTGCTTACCGGGCCCAAATTTGGGGTGTAAAGAATAGAACCACTGTTACCTGCCACGCATGTCGTAAGAGGCGACTAAGGAGGTTTGGATGAAATCGGACGCACATGTCTTAAACGTGTAGAAGTCTCAGTCTAAGCGTTTAGGGGCCTACCAAACCAATGTGCAGCGTATACACGTTCTTGGCAAAGATCAAACATATCACAAAGAGGATTAAAATTGGTCGTAAAGAACGAACGCAAAGAAGAAGAAGGCGATTTAATGTGTTTGTTCCTGTTACACACAAACACGCACATCGACAATGTAATTTATAATATTTGATTTCTTGATGTAATATTTTGTAAACTCAAACTTACATGTACTTTGAAAAATAGTTTAAGTTAAATATGCCAGACACTGTTAAAACTTGTAAATTTGTTTACTTCAGACAATAGAGCTAAACATGCCAGACACTACTATGACTTGTAAACTCAGACTTACCCCAGACAATAGCCAGAGTTGAACATGCCAGACACTACTATGACTTGTAAACTCAGACTTACCCCAGACAATAGCCAGAGTTGAACATGCCAGACACTACTATGACTTGTAAACTCAGACTTACCCCAGACAATAGCCAGAGTTGAACATGCCAGACACTACTATGACTGTACAGACTTACCCAGACAATGCAGAGTTGAACATGCCAGACATACTATGACTTGTAAACTCAGACTTACCCCAGACAATAGCCAGAGTTGAACATGCCAGACACTACTATGACTTGTAAACTCAGACTTACCCCAGACAATAGACAGAGTTGAACATGCCAGACACTACTATGACTTGTAAACTCAGACTTACCCCAGACAATAGACAGAGTTGACATCCAGACACTACATGACTGAACTCAGACTTACCCAGACAATAGACAGAGTTGAACATGCAGAAACCACTCCTGCGTGTCCAAATTATCCTCAAATCCCGTGTCTCTGCACAAGAGATAATATAATTACACAACTTCTTGTTTCATTCGTAATATGTTTTATCTTCGTTAGGTTGTATCAGCTGCTTTTAGTAAATGTTGTTTTAAACTATGTTTACCATATGTTGTTTTAAGCTATGTTTAACATATGTTGTTTCCAGCTATGTTTAACCGTGACCCCCGGAAACATAAGGCCGAATAGCTTAGAATGGAAATCGACAACTCCTGTTTAATGGGGATTGGTTTTGCATACGTTTCATAGAACACTGCAGGTTTTTTGGGGGCAATTTTACTCAATTCTATGAGTCCATATGGTTATTTATTGATTGAAAAATGTTAATAATACTGATATTCCTTAGTGTTCAATTTCACTTGTTACATAATATAACCTTGATTTAACACGTTGTGTTGTTTTAAAAGGAATTCGTCTTTACATAACAATACTGGAAGGCGAGATCGAGCTACGGTTGTGGTCTTATTTCATATAATTTTTACCTGAGCCCGCAAGCCATCTGTTATCGGAGGCCACGGTTTAACATGATATTACCAGTTAACAAATGTTATACTTAGCACAAGAAGAAAATGCAAAGTTACAATAGTTGCACAAGATAAACATGCAAAATTGCAATAATTACACAGGATGAAGATGCAAAATTGCAATAATTTCACAAGATGAACATGCAAAGTTGCAATAATTGCACAAAATGAAGAATGCAGAGTTAGAATAATTGCACGAAATGAAACATGCAAAATTACAATAACTGCACAAAATGAAAAATGCAAAATTACAATAACTGCACAAAATGAAAAATGCAAAATTACAATAACTGCACAAAATGAAAAAATGCAAAATTACAATAATTGCACAAAATGAAAAATGAAAAATTACAATAATTGCAGAAAGTAACTTACAAAGCTGCAATATGCAAACATTTCCTTGACTGGATTAGCCCACAGTTGTTGAACATGCCCAACATAGCCAGACCGATACCAATCACGTAAATTTTACTGTTAATGAAGACATTCAGTGTATAATGTCTGTTTACTTCTATATAGCATTCATGTGTGGGTGTGTGCGTGTTAACATGTGGGTGTGTGCGTTAACATGTGGGTGTGTGCGTTAACATGTGAGAGTGTGCGTTAACATGTGAGTGAGTGCGTTAACATGTGAGTGTGTGCGTTAACATGTGGGTGTGTGCGTTAACATGTGAGTGTGTGCGTTAACATGTGAGTATGTGCGTTAACATGTGGGTGTGTGCGTTAACATGTGAGTGCGTACGTTAACATGTGGGTGCGTATGTTAACATGTGGGTGTGTGCGTTAACATGTGAGTGTGTGCGTTAACATGTGGGTGTGTGCGTTAACATGTGAGTGTGTGCGTTAACATCTGAGTGTGTGCGTTAACATGTGGGTGCGTATGTTAACATGTGAGTGTGTGCGTCAAAATGTGTGGATGTGTGTGCATCTGAATATTAGTAAATTGTATAATGAAATTAAAATACAAACAAATAGATCTTGTTAATGGTATTGCTTCTATTTTAATGCTTTAGTTTGAGATGTAGCTTTTTGGAAAAACTGGTACTACTATAAAGGTTTGTCATGTAGATTTTCGTGTTGTAAGAGTTAAAGTAATCAGAAAGCCACTAATAATAACGCAGGACGAGTAACAAGTTGTAATTATGTGACTCTTAAACGGACACAATCGATTCAGTTTGAATTGTTTCTGCTTTCTCATGGCACGTTTTATATCAACAAGTGGTCTTAGTCTGACTTCATTAGGTGCTCAGACCTTTTTTTCTGAACTTGTCTCCAGCTGGATATGTCCAAGACAATCTTCTCACATTCTTAAACAATCATGTCAAATGCTTCCAAGTCAGGCGTACATATGTCTTTTAACGCAGTAAGATTCAACTCGCAGTTTGTTTCTGAAATGTCAGTTCCACATCTAGAATATTCTTAGGAGTTCGGTTGTCATCTGTCCAGGTTAGGGGACCCATCTGTCCAGGTTAGGGGACCCATCTGTCCAGGTTAGGGGACCCATCCCTCCTACGCTGCGGAGGCGGATAAGAGTAGCTATGCAAGGAATCTCAGCGTATTCCTATTATTTGTTACGTTGTCACTCCAGGAAATGTGATCATACTTTTCAAGCAGCGCATGTAGAATGCATAGTCTCTTTTCTCTTGCAATGTCTGTTGTGACCAAGATTCTCTGTCATAGAGTGGCGCTCAGCACGCAGGTTCTGTGCACAGCAATATTGGTGTTGATGCTCAGCATGCAATTTTTCTACAATCTCTTCCAGCGTCTGGCTAGGTATGTTGACACCATGCTAATTCTCCTGGGAAAATCCGAAACACGTAAAAACAAAGTATTGTAGTTTTACAAAACTAATACAAAGAAATACACAGCAACGTTTCGACCAAAGGCCTTTATCAAGCAACAGATACAACAGAAGTGAAGAAATTCAATTTCTACACGGCATACTATATATAGAATGAGACAATAAATTCAGACAATGATTTTACAGCCGTTAGAAATTGATTGTTCGATTCTATATGTTGTGTACCGTGTAAGAAGTGTTTTGCTACATTTCTGTTGTATCATTTGCATGATGACGGCCTTTTGGTAGAAACGTTGCTGTGTATTGTTATTGTTTTTGTATTTTGTAAAACTATAGTACTTTGGTTTACGTGTTTGCCTTGCGACATAGTTTTACTGCAGTCTACCCTCATATTGCGACATAGTTTTACTGCAGTCTACCCTCATATTGCGACATAGTTTTACTGCAGTCTACCCTCATATTGCGACATAGTTTTACTGCAGTCTTCCCTTATATCGCGACATAGTTTTACTGCAGTCTAACCTCATATCGATTATACTGTGAAATTCCGCAACTAGTGCTACTATTAGCAGCAGTAACCCAATCAGCGTGAGCGTCGGTAGCTCAAGCGGTAGTGAGCTCGATCACAAACCCAAGCGTACCTGGTTCAAATCCACCGTGGGAAAGTTTGGAAGCAAATTCGTTTCCGTGGGATTTTTACAACAGATAAAAATAGACCTCACCGTTAAGAAAGCAAAGGCAAACTACTGAATGTATAAGTGGTGCCTAGAAAATCAACGACTCGTTTACTATGGTTGATGGCTACGTCCTTTAGGATATGCTACGATTTTCATTTCAACCCAATCAACAACATCCACTACCAGTGGCATCACTACCACTATCAGCAGCATCACTACCACTATCAGCAGCATCCCTATCACTATCAGCAGCATCACTACCACTATCAGCAGCATCACTACCACTATCAGCAGCATCACTACTGGTAGCCTCGCTACTAATGCCAGCAAAATCGCTGACAACCACCAGCAAACATTCTTATCCCTAGCGACATCACTATAAGCGAATTATTACTACCAACAATAACACTACCACTAATAGCAACATCAGCATAGGCAATATTCCTGCCACAACCAACATCATAGCTTCCAATGTCAGTTATGTCCCTACCACTACCACCAGTATCACTATCGGTAACATCACCACAGCCACCAGAACTGTCACTACTATCAGTAGCAACTTCACTACCACCACCAGCAACATGACTATCGCTATCATCACTAAAACTGCAAGCAACATCACTATCAACATCATTATTAACAACAACACTCACCTCGGTAAGAAAGATAACATTGGGCTAGGACCAATAAGAAGAACACCAGCTCCAGCCATCAGATTCCCAAAGACAACCAAGAGCCCATGTATTTCCTACGTAACAAGTTATTCATCATATTAGGTTATAGCCAATAGTTACAAGCTGGATTAGGGGTTCTCTGTCCCAAACTAGGGGTTATACTATCAGTGCCAAACCTGGACGCTGACATCAAATGATAGAAGAAAACTAGTCATGACAGAGATGAAGTGTCTACACAGAATGATGGGGGTAACAAGAAGAGACCGGTTTAGAAATGAAGACGTTAGGAAAAAAGTGTGTACAACATCAGTATAGAGCATTATCAAGAAACAACAAATTAAATGCGTTTAGGCACCTACCAAATCAATGTGCAACGTATACACTTTCTTGGCTAAGAGAAAACATATCACAAAAAGTGATTAAAATTGGTCGTAAAGAACGAACGCAAAGAAGAACAAATTAAATGGTTCGGCCACATAAGCAGGTTACCTGCAGAGTTGTATGTTGTGATTATTTATTATGCTTGCTTATGTGATACCATACATACGTGTCTCTGCTTACTTATGTGATACCATACATACGTGTCTCTGCTTGCTTATGTGATACCATACATACGTGTCTCTGCTTGCTTATGTGATACCATACATACGTGTCTCTGCTTGCTTATTTGATACCATACATACGTGTCTCTGCTTGCTTATGTGATACCATACATACATGTCTCTGCTTGCTATGTGATACCATACATACATGTCTCTGCTTGCTTATGTGATACCATACATAGATGTCTCTGCTTGCTTATGTGATACCATACATACGTGTCTCTGCTTGCTTATGTGATACCATACATACGTGTCTCTGCTTGCTTATGTGATACCATACATACGTGTCTCTGCTTACTTATGTGATACCATACATACATGTCTCTGCTTGCTTATGTGATACCATACATACGTGTCTCTGCTTGCTTATGTGATACCATACATACGTGTCTCTGCTTGCTTATGTGATACCATACATAGTGTCTCTGCTTGTTTGTGATACCATACATACGTGTCTCTGCTTGCTTATGTGATACCATACATACGTGTCTCTGCTTGCTTATGTGATACCATACATACGTGTCTCTGCTTGCTTATTTGATACCATACATACGTGTCTCTGCTTACTTATGTGATACCATACATACGTGTCTCTGCTTGCTTATGTGATACCATACATACGTGTCTCTGCTTGCTTATGTGATACCATACATACGTGTCTCTGCTTGCTTATGTGATACCATACATACGTGTCTCTGCTAGCTTATGTGATACCATACATACGTGTCTCTGCTTGCTTATTTGATACCATACATACATGTCTCTGCTTGCTTATGTGATACCATACATACGTGTCTCTGCTTGCTTATGTGATACCATACATACGTGTCTCTGCTTGCTTATGTGATACCATACATACGTGTCTCTGCTTGCTTATGTGATACCATACATACGTGTCTCTGCTTGCTTATGTGATACCTTACATACGTGTCTCTGCTTGCTTATGTGATACCATACATACGTGTCTCTGCTTGCTTATGTGATACCATACATACGTGTCTCTGCTTGCTTATGTGATACCATACATACGTGTCTCTGCTTGCTTATGTGATACCATACATACGTGTCTCTGCTAGCTTATGTGATACCATACATACGTGTCTCTGCTTGCTTATGTGATACCATACATACGTGTCTCTGCTTACTTATGTGATACCATACATACGTGTCTCTGCTTGCTTATTTGATACCATACATACGTGTCTCTGCTTGCTTATGTGATACCATACATACGTGTCTCTGCTTGCTTATGTGATACCATACATACGTGTCTGCTAGCTTATGTGATACCATACATACGTGTCTCTGCTTGCTTATGTGATACCATACATACATGTCTCTGCTTGCTTATGTGATACCATACATACGTGTCTCTGCTTGCTTATGTGATACCATACATACGTGTCTCTGCTTACTTATGTGATACCATACATACGTGTCTCTGCTTGCTTATGTGATACCATACATACGTGTCTCTGCTTGCTTATGTGATACCATCCATACGTGTCTCTGCTTACTTATGTGATACCATACATACATGTCTCTGCTTGCTTATGTGATACCATACATACGTGTCTCTGCTTGCTTATGTGATACCATACATACGTGTCTCTGCTTGCTTATGTGATACCATACATACGTGTCTCTGCTTGCTTATGTGATACCATACATACGTGTCTCTGCTTGCTTATGTGATACCATACATAGGTGTCTCTGCTTACTTATGTGATACCATACATACATGTCTCTGCTTGCTTATGTGATACCATACATACGTGTCTCTGCTTGCTTATGTGATACCATACATCCGTGTCTCTGCTTGCTTATGTGATACCATACATACGTGTCTCTGCTTGCTTATGTGATACCATACATACGTGTCTCTGCTTTATGTGATACCATACATACGTGTCTCTGCTTGCTTATGTGATACCATACATACGTGTCTCTGCTTGCTTATTTGATACCATACATACGTGTCTCTGCTTACTTATGTGATACCATACATACGTGTCTCTGCTTGCTTATGTGATACCATCCATACGTGTCTCTGCTTGCTTATGTGATACCATACATACGTGTCTCTGCTTGCTTATGTGATACCATACATACGTGTCTCTGCTAGCTTATGTGATACCATACATACGTGTCTCTGCTTGCTTATTTGATACCATACATACATGTCTCTGCTTGCTTATGTGATACCATACATACGTGTCTCTGCTTGCTTATGTGATACCATACATACGTGTCTCTGCTTGCTTATGTGATACCATACATACGTGTCTCTGCTTGCTTATGTGATACCATACATACGTGTCTCTGCTTGCTTATGTGATACCATACATACGTGTCTCTGCTTGCTTATGTGATACCATACATACGTGTCTCTGCTTGCTTATGTGATACCATACATACGTGTCTCTGCTTGCTTATGTGATACCATACATACGTGTCTCTGCTTGCTTATGTGATACCATACATACGTGTCTCTGCTAGCTTATGTGATACCATACATACGTGTTTCTGCTTGCTTATGTGATACCATACATACGTGTCTCTGCTTACTTATGTGATACCATACATACGTGTCTCTGCTTGCTTATTTGATACCATACATACGTGTCTCTGCTTGCTTATGTGATACCATACATACGTGTCTCTGCTTGCTTATGTGATACCATACATACGTGTCTCTGCTAGCTTATGTGATACCATCCATACATGTCTCTGCTTGCTTATGTGATACCATACATACGTGTCTCTGCTTGCTTATGTGATACCATACATACGTGTCTCTGCTTGCTTATGTGATACCATACATACGTGTCTCTGCTTACTTATGTGATACCATACATACGTGTCTCTGCTTGCTTATGTGATACCATACATACGTGTCTCTGCTTGCTTATGTGATACCATACATACGTGTCTCTGCTTGCTTATGTGATACCATACATACGTGTCTCTGCTTGCTTATGTGATACCACACATACGTGTCTCTGCTTGCTTATGTGATACCATACATACGTGTCTCTGCTTGCTTATTTGATACCATACATACGTGTCTCTGCTTACTTATGTGATACCATACATACGTGTCTCTGCTTGCTAATGTGATACCATACATACGTGTCTCTGCTTGCTTATGTGATACCATACATACGTGTCTCTGCTTACTTATGTGATACCATACATACGTGTCTCTGCTTGCTTATGTGATACCATACATACGTGTCTCTGCTTACTTATGTGATACCATACATACGTGTCTCTGCTTGCTTATGTGATACCATACATACGTGTCTCTGCTTGCTTATGTGATACCATACATACGTGTCTCTGCTTACTTATGTGATACCATACATACGTGTCTCTGCTTACTTATGTGATACCATACATACGTGTCTCTGCTTGCTTATTTGATACCATACATACATGTCTCTGCTTGCTTATGTGATACCATACATACGTGTCTCTGCTACTTATGTGATACCATACATACATGTCTCTGCTTGCTTATGTGATACCATACATACTGTCTCTGCTTACTTATGTGATACCATACATACGTGTCTCTGCTAGCTTATGTGATACCATACATACATGTCTCTGCTTGCTTATTTGATACCATACATACGTGTCTCTGCTAGCTTATGTGATACCATCCATACGTGTCTCTGCTTGACCTCTATGTTTTGATACCATACATACGTGTCTCTGCTTGCTTATGTGATACCATACATACGTGTCTCTGCTTACTTATGTGATACCATACATACGTGTCTCTGCTTGCTTATTGATACCATACATACGTGTCTCTGCTGCTTATGTGATACCATACATACGTGTCTCTGCTTGCTTATTTGATACCATACATACGTGTCTCTGCTTGCTTATGTGATACCATACATACGTGTCTCTGCTGCTTATGTGATACCCTACATACGTGTCTCTGCTAGCTTATGTGATACCATACATACGTGTCTCTGCTAGCTTATTTGATACCATACATACGTGTCTCTGCTTGCTTATGTGATACCATACATACGTGTCTCTGCTAGCTTATGTGATACCATACATACGTGTCTCTGCTAGCTTATGTGATACCATACATACGTGTCTCTGCTTACTTATGTGATACCATACATACGTGTCTCTGCTTCCTTATGTGATACCATACATACGTGTCTCTGCTAGCTTATGTGATACCATACATACGTGTCTCTGCTTGCTTATGTGATACCATACATACGTGTCTCTGCTTGCTTATGTGATACCATCCATACGTGTCTCTGCTTGCTTATTTGATACCATACATACGTGTCTCTGCTTGCTTATGTGATACCATACATACGTGTCTCTGCTTGCTTATGTAATACTATCCATACGTGTCTCTGCTTGCTTATGTGATACCATACATACGTGTCTCTGCTTGCTTATGTGATACCATACATACGTGTCTCTGCTTGCTTATTGATACCATACATACGTGTCTCTGCTTGCTTATGTGATACCATACATACGTGTCTCTGCTTGCTTATGTAATACCATCCATACGTGTCTCTGCTTGCTTATTTGATACCATACATACGTGTCTCTGCTTGCTTATGTGATACCATACATACGTGTCTCTGCTTGCTTATGTAATACCATACATACGTGTCTCTGCTTGCTTATTTGATACCACATACGATGTCTCTGCTTACTTATGTGATACCATACATACGTGTCTCTGCTTACTTATGTGATACCATACATACGTGTCTCTGCTAGCTTATGTGATACCATACATACGTGTCTCTGCTTGCTTATTTGATACCATACATACGTGTCTCTGCTTACTTATGTGATACCATACATACGTGTCTCTGCTTGCTTATTTGATACCATACATACGTGTCTCTGCTTGCTTATGTGATACCATACATACGTGTCTCTGCTAGCTTATGTGATACCATACACACGTGTCTCTGCTTGCTTATGTGATACCATACATACGTGTCTCTGCTTACTTATGTGATACCATACATACGTGTCTCTGCTAGCTTATGTGATACCATACATACGTGTCTCTGCTTGTTATTTGATACGATACATACGTGTCTCTGCTGCTTATGTGATACCATACATACGTGTCTCTGCTAGCTTATGTGATACCATCCATACGTGTCTCTGCTTGCTTATGTGATACCATACATACGTGTCTCTGCTTACTTATGTGATACCATACATACGTGTCTCTGCTAGCTTATGTGATACCATACATACGTGTCTCTGCTAGCTTATGTGATACCATACATACGTGTCTCTGCTTGCTTATTTGATACCATACATACGTGTCTCTGCTTGCTTATTTGATACCATACATACGTGTCTCTGCTTGCTTATGTGATACCATACATACTGTCTCTGCTTACTTATGTGATACCATACATACGTGTCTCTGCTTACTTATGTGATACCATACATACGTGTCTCTGCTAGCTTATGTGATACCATACATACGTGTCTCTGCTAGCTTATGTGATACCATACATACGTGTCTCTGCTAGCTTATGTGATACCATCATACGTGTTCTGCTTACTATGTGATACCATACATACGTGTCTCTGCTAGCTTATGTGATACCATACATACGTGTCTCTGCTAGCTTATGTGATACCATACATACGTGTCTCTGCTAGCTTATGTGATACCATACATACGTGTCTCTGCTTACTTATGTGATACCATACATACGTGTCTCTGCTAGCTTATGTGATACCATACATACGTGTCTCTGCTAGCTTATGTGATACCATACATACGTGTCTCTGCTTGCTTATTTGATACCATACATACGTGTCTCTGCTTACTTATGTGATACCATACATACGTGTCTCTGCTAGCTTATGTGATACCATACATACGTGTCTCTGCTTGCTTATGTAATACCATACATACTTATCTTTATCCAACAACGCCAATTTATTAAGTATCACCGCAGGCCCCCTCGGTTTTCTCCAGATCTGATCTGATCCGCTCTGACCACATCAGATTTGTAGGTTTCCTCAGATCGCTTACCTACAGACAGTGCGTTTCAAAGAGCAATGTTACTCTGATACAGTAGATACAAAGCAAAAGACCGTCCAAAAGGTGGACCTCAGAGATAACAGAGGTGTTGAAAAACACTGTTTATGAAGCTGACACAAAAGCCCGTTCTATAAATCTCTTCTTATCGTGACGCTGTGAGATAAAACAGGATTAGAGAAAAGAAGAAATGGTCACAATCTTTATATTTAGTTTCATTGTTTATGTATGTGTTTTTTTTAAATGTGATTGTGAATATAAGTGTTACAGAACAGTCATCCGTGTATAATGGACACAGACAAGAATAAATGTATCTACCCAGAATAAACTCAAATTTAAGGTAAACTAGCTGATGCTACAAATAAGAATGAAATAATTAAAGTATTTTGCACATATATAAAAGCATGACGTGTTGAAAAAGACCGTTATGGAAGAAGGAACGAACTACTCTTTGCAGATGATCAGAGTATAATTTACAACAACGAACACAAACTTCAACAACACATAAATGCACTGCAAGCGACATGCGAAAATATGACATGAAAATTAACACCTCCAAAACAGAAGTCATGACAATAAGCAGGTCAACAGGTCAACTAAATATACACGTGAATAATGTCAAAATACAACAGACTCCAGAATTCAAATATCTCGGGAGTATATTCACAGCAGATGGAAAGATGGACAGATAAATCGAGACTAGATGCCAGAAGACAAACGCAGTGACATACCAACTGTCACCACTATTAAAACATCCAAGCATTAACATGTCAGTCAAACGACAACTGATAAACTGCATATTTATTCCAACCTCTGCTATCAGTGCCAAACATGGCCCCTGACTAAGACACAAGAAAGAAAGATTACAACATGTGAAATGAGATGTCTATGAAAAGCTGTCAACGTTACAAGCGAGATAGAGTGAGAAACGAGAATATCAGAAGCATCGTTGGTACTATACCATGCATACAGTACATCGAGAAGCAAAAGAATCAAGTGGTTCGGTCATCTAATGAGAATGGAACCACATTTACTACCATCACGTGACTATAATAATCGACATTCAGGGCGCAGAGCACGAGGCAGGCCAAGAACACGATGGATAGATAAATCTCAGAGTCCCTGCGAAAGCATGGACTAACAACGTCAAGCGCAACACACCTGGCACAAGATAGGAAACTAACTCCCACGCCGCTTCACTGCAAATGTGGTTAAGATAAGATAAAAACATGACGTGTTGAAAAAGACCGTTATGGAAGAAGGAACTCTGGTATAGGAGAACAAAAGAGATCCGGAGAAGATAAGTTACAACAGCAGAAGAGAGACATCTGGCTTATAAGAGAGAAAGAACCAGGAGAAGATAAGTTACAACAGAAGAAGAGAGACATCTGGCTTATAAGAGAGAAAGAACCAGGAGAAGATGAGTTACAACAGAAGAAGAGAGACATCTGGCTTATAAGAGAGAAAGAACCAGGAGAAGATGAGTTACAACAGAAGAAGAGAGACATCTGGCTTATAAGAGAGAAAGAACCAGGAGAAGATGAGTTACAACAGAAGAAGAGAGACATCTGGCTTATAAGAGAGAAAGAACCAGGAGAAGATGAGTTACAACAGCAGAAGAGAGACATCTGGCTTATAAGAGAGAAAGAACCAGGAGAAGATGAGTTACAACAGAAGAAGAGAGACATCTGGCTTATAAGAGAGAAAGAACCAAGAGAAGATGAGTTACAACAGAAGAAGAGAGACATCTGGCTTATAAGAGAGAAAGAACCAGGAGAAGATGAGTTACAACAGAAGAAGAGAGACATCTGGCTTATAAGAGAGAAAGAACCAGGAGAAGATGAGTTACAACAGAAGAAGAGAGACATCTGGCTTTTAAGAGAGAAAGAACCAGGAGAAGATGAGTTACAACAGAAGAAGAGAGACATCTGGCTTATAAGAGAGAAAGAACCAGGAGAAGATGAGTTACAACAGAAGAAGAGAGACATCTGGCTTATAAGAGAGAAAGAACCAGGAGAAGATGAGTTACAACAGAAGAAGAGAGACATCTGGCTTATAAGAGAGAAAGAACCAGGAGAAGATGAGTTACAACAGCAGAAGAGAGACATCTGGCTTATAAGAGAGAAAGAACCAGGAGAAGATGAGTTACAACAGAAGAAGAGAGACATCTGGCTTATAAGAGAGAAAGAACCAGGAGAAGATGAGTTACAACAGAAGAAGAGAGACATCTGGCTTATAAGAGAGAAAGAACCAGGAGAAGATGAGTTACAACAGAAGAAGAGAGACATCTGGCTTATAAGAGAGAAAGAACCAGGAGAAGATGAGTTACAACAGAAGAAGAGAGACATCTGGCTTATAAGAGAGAAAGAACCAGGAGAAGATGAGTTACAACAGAAGAAGAGAGACATCTGGCTTATAAGAGAGAAAGAACCAGGAGAAGATGAGTTACAACAGAAGAAGAGAGACATCTGGCTTATAAGAGAGAAAGAACCAGGAGAAGATGAGTTACAACAGAAGAAGAGAGACATCTGGCTTATAAGAGAGAAAGAACCAGGAGAAGATGAGTTACAACAGAAGAAGAGAGACATCTGGCTTATAAGAGAGAAAGAACCAGGAGAAGATGAGTTACAACAGAAGAAGAGAGACATCTGGCTTATAAGAGAGAAAGAACCAGGAGAAGATGAGTTACAACAGCAGAAGAGAGACATCTGGCTTATAAGAGAGAAAGAACCAGGAGAAGATGAGTTACAACAGAAGAAGAGAGACATCTGGCTTATAAGAGAGAAAGAACCAGGAGAAGATGAGTTACAACAGAAGAAGAGAGACATCTGGCTTATAAGAGAGAAAGAACCAGGAGAAGATGAGTTACAACAGAAGAAGAGAGACATCTGGCTTATAAGAGAGAAAGAACCAGGAGAAGATGAGTTACAACAGAAGAAGAGAGACATCTGGCTTATAAGAGAGAAAGAACCAGAGAAGATGAGTTACAACAGAAGAAGAGAGACATCTGGCTTATAAGAGAGAAAGAACCAGGAGAAGATGAGTTACAACAGAAGAAGAGAGACATCTGGCTTATAAGAGAGAAAGAACCAGGAGAAGATGAGTTACAACAGAAGAAGAGAGACATCTGGCTTATAAGAGATAAAGAACCAGGAGAAGATGAGTTACAACAGAAGAAGAGAGACATCTGGCTTATAAGAGAGAAAGAACCAGGAGAAGATGAGTTACAACAGAAGAAGAGAGACATCTGGCTTTTAAGAGAGAAAGAACCAGGAGAAGATGAGTTACAACAGAAGAAGAGAGACATCTGGCTTATAAGAGAGAAAGAACCAGGAGAAGATAAGTTACAACAGAAGAAGAGAGACATCTGGCTTATAAGAGAGAAAGAACCAGGAGAAGATGAGTTACAACAGAAGAAGAGAGACATCTGGCTTATAAGAGAGAAAGAACCAGGAGAAGATGAGTTACAACAGAAGAAGAGAGACATCTGGCTTATAAGAGAGAAAGAACCAGGAGAAGATGAGTTACAACAGCAGAAGAGAGACATCTGGCTTATAAGAGAGAAAGAACCAGGAGAAGATGAGTTACAACAGAAGAAGAGAGACATCTGGCTTATAAGAGAGAAAGAACCAGGAGAAGATAAGTTACAACAGAAGAAGAGAGACATCTGGCTTATAAGAGAGAAAGAACCAGGAGAAGATGAGTTACAACAGAAGAAGAGAGACATATGGCTTATAAGAGAGAAAGAACCAGGAGAAGATGAGTTACAACAGAAGAAGAGAGACATCTGGCTTATAAGAGAGAAAGAACCAGGAGAAGATGAGTTACAACAGAAGAAGAGAGACATCTGGCTTATAAGAGAGAAAGAACCAGGAGAAGATGAGTTACAACAGAAGAAGAGAGACATCTGGCTTTTAAGAGAGAAAGAACCAGGAGAAGATGAGTTACAACAGAAGAAGAGAGACATCTGGCTTATAAGAGAGAAAGAACCAGGAGAAGATGAGTTACAACAGAAGAAGAGAGACATCTGGCTTTTAAGAGAGAAAGAACCAGGAGAAGATGAGTTACAACAGAAGAAGAGAGACATCTGGCTTATAAGAGAGAAAGAACCAGGAGAAGATAAGTTACAACAGAAGAAGAGAGACATCTGGCTTATAAGAGAGAAAGAACCAGGAGAAGATGAGTTACAACAGAAGAAGAGAGACATCTGGCTTATAAGAGAGAAAGAACCAGGAGAAGATGAGTTACAACAGAAGAAGAGAGACATCTGTCTTATAAGAGAGAAAGAACCAGGAGAAGATGAGTTACAACAGCAGAAGAGAGACATCTGGCTTATAAGAGAGAAAGAACCAGGAGAAGATGAGTTACAACAGAAGAAGAGAGACATCTGGCTTATAAGAGAGAAGAACCAGGAGAAGATAAGTTACAACAGAAGAAGAGAGACATCTGGCTTATAAGAGAGAAAGAACCAGGAGAAGATGAGTTACAACAGAAGAAGAGAGACATCTGTCTTATAAGAGAGAAAGAACCAGGAGAAGATGAGTTACAACAGAAGAAGAGAGACATCTGGCTTATAAGAGAGAAAGAACCAGGAGAAGATGAGTTACAACAGAAGAAGAGAGACATCTGGCTTATAAGAGAGAAAGAACCAGGAGAAGATGAGTTACAGCAGAAGAAGAGAGACATCTGGCTTATAAGAGAGAAAGAACCAGGAGAAGATGAGTTACAACAGAAGAAGAGAGACATCTGGCTTATAAGAGAGAAAGAACCAGGAGAAGATGAGTTACAACAGAAGAAGAGAGACATCTGGCTTTTAAGAGAGAAAGAACCAGGAGAAGATGAGTTACAACAGAAGAAGAGAGACATCTGGCTTATAAGAGAGAAAGAACCAGGAGAAGATAAGTTACAACAGAAGAAGAGAGACATCTGGCTTATAAGAGAGAAAGAACCAGGAGAAGATGAGTTACAACAGAAGAAGAGAGACATCTGGCTTATAAGAGAGAAAGAACCAGGAGAAGATGAGTTACAACAGAAGAAGAGAGACATCTGGCTTATAAGAGAGAAAGAACCAGGAGAAGATGAGTTACAACAGCAGAAGAGAGACATCTGGCTTATAAGAGAGAAAGAACCAGGAGAAGATGAGTTACAACAGAAGAAGAGAGACATCTGGCTTATAAGAGAGAAAGAACCAGGAGAAGATGAGTTACAACAGAAGAAGAGAGACATCTGGCTTATAAGAGAGAAAGAACCAGGAGAAGATGAGTTACAACAGAAGAAGAGAGACATCTGGCTTATAAGAGAGAAAGAACCAGGAGAAGATGAGTTACAACAGCAGAAGAGAAACATCTGGCTTATAAAAGAGAAAGAAATTGCGGAGTTCTTTTAGAATGACAAAGTTCGGCCCAGGTACAGGATATTGGATGAATGATGATATGAAAGATTTATAAAAAGAACGTATTTCTGTTGATTAGAAACAGTCTGTTGGATTAGGTCTCGGCAGTTAATCCAGACTCTATTCAGCGTTTAAAGAAATGTAAAATCACACTTTACATTAACATTGCTGTCCTCGTCAAGAGAAGAAAGAGGCGTGTAGTTAGCAAGTCTGTACATCAAGAGAAGAAAGAAAAGTGTAGTTAGCAAGTCTGGACATCAAGGGAAGAAAGAGAAGTGTAGTTAGCAAGTCTGTACATCAAGGGAAGAAAGAGAAGTTAGCAAGTCTGTACATCAAGGGAAGAAAGAGAAGTGTAGTTAGCAAGTCTGTACATCAAGGGAAGAAAGAGAAGTGTAGTTAGCAAGTCTGTACATCAAGAGAAGAAAGAGAAGTGTAGTTAGCAAGTCTGTACATCAAGGGAAGAAAGAGAAGTGTAGTTAGCAAGTCTGTACATCAAGAGAAGAAAGAGAGTTAGCAAGTCTGTACATCAAGAGAAGAAAGAGAAGTGTAGTTAGCAAGTCTGTACATCAAGAGAAGAAAGAGAAGTGTAGTTAGCAAGCCTGTACATCAAGAGAAGAAAGAGTAGTTAGCAAGTCTGTACATCAAGAGAAGAAAGAGTAGTTAGCAAGTCTGTACATCAAGGGAAGAAAGAGAAGTGTAGTTAGCAAGTCTGGACATCAAGAGAAGAAAGAGGAGTGTAGTTAGCAAGTCTGTACATCAAGAGAAGAAAGAGAAGTGTAGTTAGCAAGACTGTACATCAAGAGAAGAAAGAGAAGTGTAGTTAGCAAGTCTGTACATCAAGAGAAGAAAGAGAAGTGTAGTTAGCAAGTCTGTACATCAAGAGAAGAAAGAGAAGTGTAGTTAGCAAGTCTGTACATCAAGGGAAGAAAGAGGAGTGTAGTTAGCAAGTCTGTACATCAAGGGAAGAAAGTGTAGTTAGCAAGTCTGTACATCAAGGGAAGAAAGTGTAGTTAGCAAGCCTGGACATCAAGGGAAGAAAGAGAAGTGTAGTTAGCAAGTCTGTACATCAAGGGAAGAAATAGGAGTGTAGTTAGCAAGTCTGTACATCAAGGGAAGAAAGATAAGTGTAGTTAGCAAGTCTGGACATCAAGAGAAGAAAGAGAAGTGTAGTTAGCAAGTCTGTACATCAAGAGAAGAAAGAGAAGTGTAGTTAGCAAGTCTGGACATCAAGAGAAGAAAGAGGAGTGTAGTTAGCAAGTCTGTACATCAAGAGAAGAAAGAGAAGTGTAGTTAGCAAGTCTGTACATCAAGGGAAGAAAGAGGAGTGTAGTTAGCAAGCCTGTACATCAAGAGAAGAAAGAGGAGTGTAGTTAGCAAGCCTGTACATCAAGGGAAGAAAGAGGAGTGTAGTTAGCAAGTCTGTACATCAAGAGAAGAAAGAGGAGTGTAGTTAGCAAGCCTGTACATCAAGAGAAGAAAGAGAAGTGTAGTTAGCAAGTCTGTACATCAAGAGAAGAAAGAGGAGTGTAGTTAGCAAGTCTGTACATCAAGAGAAGAAAGAGAAGTGTAGTTAGCAAGTCTGTACATCAAGAGAAGAAAGAGAAGAATAGTTAGCAAGCCTGGACATCAAGGAAGAAAGAGGAGGTAGTTAGCAAGTCTGTACATCAAGAGAAGAAAGAGAAGAATAGTTAGCAAGTCTGTACATCAAGAGAAGAAAGAGGAGTGTAGTTAGCAAGTCTGGACATCAAGAGAAGAAAGAGAAGTGTAGTTAGCAAGCCTGTACATCAAGGGAAGAAAGAGAAGTGTAGTTAGCAAGCCTGTACATCAAGAGAAGAAAGAGAAGTGTAGTTAGCAAGCCTGTACATCAAGAGAAGAAAGAGAAGAATAGTTAGCAAGTCTGTACATCAAGAGAAGAAAGAGAAGTGTAGTTAGCAAGCCTGTACAAGGGAATTATCAGCAAACATATCCCTCGACATTTGTTAGTTCATTCTCTTCTCTTTATTCTCATAACTCCCCTTGAAGCGTAAAACGTCAACAAATTTCCTACAACCAGATCTATCTTGAGCAATCCAGATTAGTTAATTCCATGTCTTTCCGTCCTCCTATCTTTTCCCGTCTACAGTTCGTCTCGATGTCTCTCTAGATCTTCCCCTATCACTCTTGCCTCCCGGTTTCCATTTGAGCAGTATAAGTGTCTGGCCTGCTTCATTCTTTTTGTATGCCCCAACCACTTACTCCCATCTCCTCCTTTATGTTGGTGGTTACTGAGCAGCTATGGGTCTGTATGGATTACTATGATCTCGGTTCAGTAACCAATACCTTTAGTAATCTAGTGTACAAGTATCTTTAACAAAGTCTTCAGTAACCAATACCTTTAGTAATCTAGTGTACAAGTATCTTTAACAAAGTCTTCAGTAACCAATACCTTTAGTAATCTAGTGTACAAGTATCTTTAACAAAGTCTTCAGTAACCAATACCTTTAGTAATCTAGTGTACAAGTATCTTTAACAAAGTCTTCAGTAACCAATACCTTTAGTAATCTAGTGTACAAGTATCTTTAACAAAGTCTTCAGTAACCAATACCTTTAGTAATCTAGTGTACAAGTATCTTTAACAAAGTCTTCAGTAACCAATACCTTTAGTAATCTAGTGTACAAGTATCTTTAACAAAGTCTTCAGTAACCAATACCTTTAGTAATCTAGTGTACAAGTATCTTTAACAAAGTCTTCAGTAACCAATACCTTTAGTAATCTAGTGTACAAGTATCTTTAACAAAGTCTTCAGTAACCAATACCTTTAGTAATCTAGTGTACAAGTATCTTTAACAAAGTCTTCAGTAACCAATACCTTTAGTAATCTAGTGTACAAGTATCTTTAACAAAGTCTTCAGTAACCAATACCTTTAGTAATCTAGTATACAAGTATCTTTAACAAAGTCTTCAGTAACCAATACCTTTAGTAATCTAGTGTACAAGTATCTTTAACAAAGTCTTCAGTAACCAATACCTTTAGTAATCTAGTGTACAAGTATATTTAACAAAGTCTTCAGTAACCAATACCTTTAGTAATCTAGTGTACAAGTATCTTTAACAAAGTCTTGGCCCACGTGCCCCGCGTGCTCAGTTCATAGCGCGTTGGACTACGGGTAACTAGTCCTCTGTAAGTGCGGGTTCAACTCCGCGGACTGGCAGAAAGCTACAGGTTCCCCAGATTTACGGTGTTCGTGGCACCGAGCCGAAGGGTTACGATGTCCATGACACCGAGCCGAAGAGCTTTCAGCTCAAGTGCTTCTGGATCGGAAAAACCCAAAAACAACAAAGTCTTGAAATTGTAAGAAATATTAATTAATTAATTATATCAACAGCAGTCACTTCTGACAAGGCATATCTGTGAGCAAACCAGCTGTTGGTTTTAACTCTTAAAATTTCCTGGGTTTTACGTTTTTTGGTTATTGTGAAAGCCTGCTCGATTACAAGAATCCATATGTACTCCATGAATTGAAAATAGGCATGTATGGTTGGAACAACATACAAACCTGCTGCTTATCAGAGATGTATCCCCAAAGTGGAGCTGATAAACCGTAGGTTACTGGAGTGATGACAAACATAAGTCCAATCATGGTGGTAGACATGTGAAACTGTAACAGATGAAAAATTGTAGCAGATGATAAACTATAACAGGTGATAAACTATAACAGGGGATAAACTATAAGAGATGATAAACTATAACAGATGATAACTATAACAGCTGATAAACTATAAGAGATGATAAACTATAACATATGATAAACTATAACATATGATAAACTATAACAGATGATAAACTATAAGAGATGATAAAATATAAGAGATGATAAACTATAAGAGATGATAAACTAGAATGATAAACTATAAGAGATGATAAACTATAACAGATGATAAACTATAACAGATGATGATAAACTATAACAGATGATTTTTTCCTGATCAGAAGCATTTGAGCTTCAGCTCATCGGCTAGTGCCATGAACATCGTAACCTTCGGTTCGGTGCCATGAAAACCGTGAATCTGGGGAGCCTGTTGATTTTCTGCCAGCCCGCGGAATTGAACCCGCACTCACAGAGGCTAGTCACCCGCAGTCCAATGCGCTACGAACACGCTGGGCAGGCGGGTGAAATAAGAGATGATAAACTGTAAGAGATGATAAACAGTAAGAAATGATAAATTGAATGATGCTGAAGTTATGACAAACATGATTGAGTGCGAAACAGTAAGAGATTACAATGAACTACAAGACTGTTCCCACTTGGCGTCACTGAATAGACTTAGACTTCCAACTTGACGTCACTGAATAGACTTAGACTTCCCACTTGCCGTCACTGTATAGACAGACTTCCCACTTGATGTCACTGCATATACCTAGACTTCCCAATTGGCGTCACTGCGTAGACTTAGACGCCCGACTTGGCGTCACTGCATAGACATACTTCCATCTTGGCGTCACCGCATAGACCTCGACTTCCCACTTGGCGTCACTGCGTAGATCTATACTTCCCAGCTGGCGTCACCGCATAGAGTTAGAAGTCCCACCTAGCGTAACTACACAAGTATCTCAATAACAAGAAATGAACTAACCTGTTTGAGATGTAAAGCCAGTGTTGGAGACATGAACATGCTACCTATGGCTGAGTTAAAGATACACAAATTTGTTATCCAGACCATACTACTGTACAAGAGCGAGAACATACTTCTTTGTCTTTCTTTCTTAACATCTGTTGACAGAAATATGTTGTTTTTAATCAATGATATTTGTTGACAGAATCATATTTGTTGACAGAAGCATAGCTGTAGAGAAAGAATATTTGTTGACAGCGATATATTTGCTAACAGTGACATATTTGTTTGACAGTGACATATTTGATGATAGTGACATACTTGTTGACAATGGTATATTGATTGACAGAGACATAATTGTTGACAGAAACATATTTGTTCACAGAGATATAATTGTTGACAGAAACATATTTGTTGACAGAGACATAATTGTTGACAGAAACATATTTGTTGACAGAGACATAACTGTTGACAGCAACATATTTGTTGACAGAGACATAATTGTTGACAGAAACATATTTGTTGACAGAGACATAATTGTTGACAGAAACATATTTGTTGACAGAGACATGACTGTTGACAGAAACATATTTGTTGACAGAGACATAATTGTTGACAGAAATAAATTTGTTGAAAGAGACATAATTGTTGACAGAAACATAATTGTTGACAGAAACACAATTGTTGTCTGAAAGGTTTTATCTGACAAAAAGAGTTGACACAGAACATTGACAGAAAAAATTTCATAATGAAAATTGTTGACATAAAGATAATTTTGTGGTAAGCTACTAATGAATATGTATGGGAGGTAAATTACTGATTACACCTTATGGGAGGTAATATACTAATTACCATGTATGGGAGATAATATACTAGTTACCATGTATGGGAGATAATATACTAGTTACCATGTATGGGAGATAATATACTAGTTACCATGTATGGGAAATAAGCTACTAATTACCGTGTATGGGAGATAAGCTACTAATTACTGTGTATGGAAGATACGTTACTAATTACCAAGTATGGGAGGTAAGCTGACTTTGACCAGAACAGAATACAAAACTGTCAGTGCTCCAACCACAAAAAATGGCAACCAAAAGCTTCCAGCCTGTCAGGAAAAAAAACCCAGCTTTAATTAAGTATTTTAGCAAAACTGTAACAAAGTTAACATTCGAGACAGAAACTGCTGAACTGGTGTCTTCTTCTTCTTTGTCAACGATGTCTTTAGAAAATAGTATATTCGGTTTACAGAGTTAAGCAATCTGTGGCTAAGATCAAAGTGTAGTCTCTGTTGTTCTCGGCATTTTGATTAAGATCAAAGTGTAATATCTGTTCTCCTCGGCATTTTGACTAAGATCAAAGTGTAATATCTGTTCTCCTCGGCATTTTGACTAAGATCAGAGTGTAGTGTCCGCTTGATAACGGTCAAAAGGTGGGAATCTTAATTAAACACCAAATGACAATAAAACCATTTTGAACAAACTCCGAGCTCTCTCATTTGAAAGATTGATGTCGCTCGGAGATTTACATGTTCACTCGTACTGGGTCCATCCGTTGTGGCACTTCCGAGTACGATCCATATAAACAAACAAAAAATTAATAACGACTGAACAATGCCAGCATAATGCTGGAAATCAATCTCTATATCAAACTTTAAAATTCGCACAACAGAAACGTGATTAACTTGATATGGAGTAGGCAGTGAAGTATGGTCAGAGCTGATGCTGTAGTATGATCACGTATGGATGCACAAAATAAAAATAAACCGTACATTTTTTGTTTTAATAAGTATATAGATTTGTGTGACGTCACGACCGTGGCCAAATTACAAAACATAAACTCATCATGGCCCCTCCCAAAATTATCTTTACCAATAATTTCTTACTGCTGAATTGAGGCTGAATTGTGGCTTATAAAACGCCTGCTGACACATATCTGAAACCCGCACAGCTTCCAAACCGTCCAAATTATACGTAATACAAATAATAGTTATAAATTGAGAGTTTACATGGCCGTGTCGTATTTTGATATAGAGAGGCTGCCACATCAGGCGGAACCGTAAGGAAGGCCGCATAAGCAGCAAAATCCCAATTACAAGGGAAGGTTATTTTAAAGAAAAACCATTTAAGAGACGGCATTTCGAGGACTTGCATCATACTGAGAAAATATACCGCACGTCCCTGACTTGAGAGTTCACCGAAAATTGATTCCTAATCCATATTGTCTATGCATTAGATCAGGGTTTCCCAAAGTGGGCGGTACCGCCCCATAGTGGGCACTGAAGCGTTCTAGGGGGGCGGGGGCGATAGTGGGTTCAGAAGAATTGCGGTGGGGGAGGTAGGGGGTGTTCAGGCGATTAGAGCTTGGTGACTCCTTGAAGAAAAAATTAATAATAAATATTTTAAAATAAATTATTTTCGTGATTTTGTATTGAAATTCTGCATTTTAATTCATCTTAAGTCCATCTTACACGATCCATTTTACATAAATTTTCTATTTCATGTATATAATCATTTGAAAATTGATCATGTATTACAGAAATATATATCAATTTTCTATATCAAAGAGAAAATAGAGCATGTATATATGTGGGAGGGGGGCGTTGACAAACTGTTATAATGTGGAGGGGGCGTTACAAAGTTTATAGTGTGCAAAGTGGGTGGTGGGCCGAAAAAGTTTGGGAATCTATGCTTTAGATAGTTGAAAGCTAGCAAATTATCCATCCATGGATAGTTAAAAGTTCATTTTATGAGATATTTACCTGGTATTAAAAATAACTAGAGACATTATAAGTTCAGCACTCATTTATTACCTGGTATAAGACAGCGCCTATGACTGGAGCCACCATAAGTCCAACACTCATTGCAGTCTGAATTAAACCCTGCATGATGTCCCATTATTGAAGAATATAATGTAATGCACGTCAAATGTAAGGAACCTTTATAATAGTTATCTAATACATGCAACATGTAAGGAACCTTGTATAGTCGTTACCTAATACATGCAACATGTAAGGAACCTTGTATAGTAGTTACCTAATACATGCAATGTGTAAGGAACCTTGTATAGTAGTTATCTAATACATGCAACATGTAAGGAACCTTGTATAGTAGTTATCTAATACATGCAACATGTAAGGAACCTTGTATAGTAGTTACCTCATACATGCAACATGTAAGGAACCTTGTATAGTAGTTACCTAATACATGCAACATGTAAAGAACCTTGTATAGTAGTTATCTAATACATGCAACATGTAAGGAAACTTGTATAGTAGTTATCTAATACATGCAACGTGTAAGGAAACTTGTATAGTAGTTATCTAATACATGCAACATGTAAGGAACCTTATATAGTAGTTATCTAATACATGCAACATGTAAGGAAACTTGTATAGTCGTTACCTAATACATGCAACATGTAAAGAACCTTGTATAGTAGTTACCTCATACATGCAACATGTAAGGAACCTTGTATAGTAGTTACCTAATACATGCAACATGTAAAGAACCTTGTATAGTAGTTATCTAATACATGCAACATGTAAGGAAACTTGTATAGTAGTTATCTAATACATGCAACATGTAAGGAAACTTGTATAGTGTATCACAGCAATGTAGACCTATATAGTTATATACATGCAACATGTAAGGAACCTTATATAGTAGTTATCTAATACATGCAACATGTAAGGAACCTTATATAGTAGTTATCTAATACATGCAACGTGTAAGGAACCTTGTATAGTAGTTATCTAATACATGCAACATGTAAGGAACCTTGTATAGTAGTTATCTAATACATGCAACATGTAAGGAACCTTGTATAGTAGTTATCTAATACATGCAACTGTAAGAACTTGTATAGTGTTATCTAATACATGCAACATGTAAGGAACCTTTATATAGTTACTAATACATGCAATGTAAGGAACCTTGTATAGTAGTTATCTAATACATGCAACATGTAAGGAACCTTGTATAGTAGTTACCTAATACATGCAACATGTAAGGAAACTTGTATAGTAGCTACCTAATACATGCAACATGTAAGAAACTTTAATAGTTATCTAATACATGCAACATGTAAGGAACCTATATAGTTACTAATACATAACATGTAAGAACTTATAGTTCCATACATGCAACATGTAAGGAACCTTGTATAGTGTTACCTATACATGCAACATGTAAGAACCTATTAGTAGTTACTAATACATGCAACATGTAGGAACTTGTATAGTAGTTATCAATACATGCAACATGTAAGAACCTTGTATTTCAACATGCAATGAAGGAACCTTGTATAGTAGTTATCTAATACATGCAACTGTAAGGAACCTTGTATAGTAGTTATCTAATACATGCAACGTGTAAGGAACCTTGTATAGTAGTTACTATACATGCAACTGTAGAACTGTACAGTAGTTACCTAATACATGCAACATGTAAGGAACCTTGTATAATTACCTAATACATGCAACATGTAAGGAACCTTGTATAGTTACCTAATACATGCAACATGTAAGGAACCTTGTAATAGTAGTTATCTAATACATGCAACATGTAATGAATCTTGTATATAGTTATCTAATACGCATCAGATTGTTGTACTGGATGGACTACAGAAAACTCTGATCCTTTACTTGGGGATCTAAATTACAAGTAACTCTGAAGTCAGGGCAAGGCTCGCCTAAATGGAACTACAAGTAACTCTGAAGTCAGGGCAAGGCTCGCCTAAATGGCGAGGGACACTTGGTGATAAATAAAGCAAGTTTTCACAAAAAATTATTCCGAGTCGCCATATAAGACCCATGACTACGCCTGAGTTGGTAAGTGACTAACAAAAAGAAAGATTAAAAATAAAACCGAATTCTCCACAGTTTACATGTATATTAATTAATGAAGTGTTGCTGTTTTGTTTGTGAGATACACGTCTGTATGCAATAGATTTTGTACTTTCAATTCCATGTTGGTGTTTTGTCTGAAGAATTTCTATCTAACAGTGTAGATCTTCATACCTTTCATTAAACTTTCCATAATCTATAGGATTCAATATGTATTATTCAATGCAACCAGCTTGGCAATCATTTAGTCTGAGTTGAGAACTACTTTGATGGACTTCAAATCTCAAATGTACATTGAAGATAAAAGGTTAACTCCTCCTTACGGACAGGCATAGGTATTCAGCAAGCTTCACTTTATAATAGATGATATCATTCATAATTGCATGTCCTGCAAGACTTTACTCTCCTGTGCGAGCTGGGAGGGAATATGTTACCACACCCTGTCGACCTAAAAGTCAAGTTTTGAGGATACCTGACAGACCTGAAGTTGAATGCCCAGTTTGTGGTCTACAGTAAACTAAACGCTTGACCAGAGACCGCTGAAGAAGAAGATTCATACTCTGTTAGCCAGACAAGTCTGTTACTAGAAAGTTTCACGAGAAAGTAAAACAAGGTCCTTGTCACTGTTTTAAAGTGTCTCTTCTTCTTTTGTCAGCACACTGTTATCGGGTTGTTAACCCAGTGTCGTGATTTTATGTATTTGTCTTGCGCTTCTCTGGTGACTTGTGTGATGGTTTTCTTAGTAAAGATAGTTTAGTGGTCTTAAAGCAGTGTTTCCTCAATCTTTTGTGCCATGTCCACAAAGCTTTTCAAATTGTATAGCCCATTCTTTTTAAATATTGTTTTAAACTTCATGTAACGTGATTGTGAACAATCATTTAATTTTGTATGACATTCAAGCGTATATCTGGTGACTTGGGTTTTGTAACATCATGAACATTAGTTAAACTCTGAACGAGTCCATTGCCCCCCAAAGCGATGAAAATGCCCCCCAGTGGGACGTGGGCCCCACGTTGGGAAACAGAGGTCTAAAGAGACTAAAACCGAAGGATTGGCTTCATTACAGCAGGTTTTACTCCTCATGGCTTGGTCCCTCTACACAGAAATGGCACGCCACCTGCCTAAAGTATTGCACAAATGACGAACTCCGTAGCTCCGTAAACAATCCTAGTGATCTCTGGAAAAAATGCACTCGTGAACAGAACGTCGCACTCGTTGAACAGAACTCGACATCGTGAAAGAACGTCCACTCGTGAACAGAACGTCGCACCGTGAACGACGTCGCACTCGTAACAGAACGTCGCACTCGTAACAGAACGTCGCACTCGTGACAGAACGTCGCACTGTAACAGAACGTCGCCCCTTAACAGAAGTCGCACTCGTAACAGAACGTCGCACTCTGAACAGAACGTCGCACTCGTGAACAGAACGTCGCACTCGTGAACGAACGTGCGTCCGGATTCAACCACGACCTTCGGATAGCGATGCAGACTTAACCACTTAACCACTTAACCACTTAACCACTTTAACCACTTAACCCTTAACCATTTAACCACTTAACCACTTAACCCTAACATTTAACACTAACCACTTAACCACTTAACCACTTAACCACTTAACCCTAACCATTAACCCACTTAACCACTTAACCACTTAACCACTTAACCACTTAACCACTTAACCACTTAGCCACAGAGATTCTCTGTCACTGTTTTACTTTACCTTACCACTAGCGTGTCTCTGTACCATGCATAAGTCATCTATGCATATCTATATCTATATATATATATGTACTTACAAAAGTCATGAACATGTGATCTGGGAAAGCATTGACAGCAATAGCGTAAATAGAAGTTATGACAGCAGCTCCACCTGTTGCATCAAGAAGACGGCAGATAACAGCGACGAGAAAGAAGATGGTACCAGACGGGAGACTTGACGCTAATCTGAAATAGGATATCAAGCAACACCAGGTATAGTTTTATATAAGACAAGATAAATAATTCTAGAAGGGATTTTAACTGTAGCTAAGTGGTTACGCCTTTGCTTTGCGTTCGGAATGTCGTGGGTTTGAATCCTGACCGCGCCGCACTGTTCACATGTGCCTTTTTTCCATAGACTCATTGGATTGTTGACGGAGCTACTGAGTTCGTCATTTGTGTAATACTTTCTGCAGGTGGCGTGCTATTTCTACTGAGAGGGGCCGAGCCATATGGAGTAAAACCTGGTACAATGAAATCAATCCTTCGGGTTTAGACCCTTGAAAAGAATACAGATAATGTCATAGTGTGTGCGTCTGTGACTTAATGGTAGTAAGCTTGATCACAACACAGGACTACCTGATTCAAACTCTGCTTCTGGCAAGTTTGTTTCCGTGTATTTTTACGAACGGTAAAAATAGACCTCATTGTTTAGAAAGCAATGGCGAACTACTGAACGTATACGTGGTGTCTATAAATTCAAAGGCTCGTTTACTGTGGTTAATGGTGACGTTCTGTAAAGGATATGCCACAATTTTCAAATAATGTTTGCTTCGTCTTCTTCTTTAAGTTCCAGGAATGATGAATTTTCACTCTTTTTCCTACAGTGCAATGGGAAGTACCGAAGCTTTCTTTCAAACCAGAAATCCCCAACAGCTCTAGGCGTGTTGTGCTATGTTTAGTGCTGCAGAAACCTCCAACAGCTCTAGGCGTGTTGTGCTATGCTTAGTGTGGAAACCTCCAGGCAGTTCTAGGCAATGTTGTGACTGATGTTTAGTGAATAAAGAAACAGAGCTACAACATTGCTATAGCGATGTCGGGGTGCATAATGCTTAGTGTGAAATAATCACAGATGTCTGGCGTGACATGATGTTCAGTTGAAATAATAAGAAACAGATGTCTGGCGTGACATGATGTTTAGTTGAAATAATAAGAAACAGATGTCTGGTGTGACATGATGTTTAGTTGAAATAATAAGAAACATATGTCTGGCGTGACATGATGTTTAGTTGAAATAATAAGAAACAGATGTCTGGCGTGACATGATGTTTAGTTGAAATAATAAGAAACAGATGTCTGGTGTGACATGATGTTTAGTTGAAATAATAAAAAACAGATGTCTGGCGTGACATGATGTTAGTTGAAATATAAAAACAGATGTCTGGCGTGACATGATGTTCAGTTGAATGATAAAAAAATTCAGTACATGATGTTTAGTTGAATATAAACAGATGTCTGGCGTGACTGATGTTCAGTTAATATAAGAAAATATGTTCAGTGATGATGTTTCATTATAATAAGAAAGTGTCTGTGTACATGATTTTAGCTTGATATACATTCTTATCTGATGTTTAGTTGACATCTTCGCATCTGATGCTGTTAGACATTCTTGCACTGATGTTTGTTTAAAATCTTCTCTGCTGATGCTGTTATAATCATTTTCCATCTGATGTGTTGTAACATTCGTATCATTATGTTTTCATCTTCATGAATGCTTGCTTTAGCTCTTCTACTCTTATTCTGTTGTACATCTTCCATCTGATGCTGTTGTACATCTTCCATCTGATGCTGTTGTACATCTTCCATCTGATTCTGTTGTACATCTTCCATCTGATGATGTTGTACATCTTCCATCTGATGCTGTTGTACATCTTCCATCTGATGTTGTTGTACATCTTCCATCTGATGCTGTTGTACATCTTCCCTCTGATGCTGATGATCTCCATCTGTGATGTTGTACATCTTCCATCTGATGCTGTTGTACATCTTCCATCTGATCTTGCCTCATGTATGTGTACATCTTCCATCTGATGTGTTGTACATCTTCCATCTGATGATGTTGTACATCTTCCATCTGATGCTGTGCAAGGTATTCATCATCAAGTAGTGTGTTCCTTTGGGAACCTGGCTCCCATGACAACAACCCTGAAAAACTCTCTGTTCTGTGCAAGATGTCCGGCGTCAGCAGCAGTCAGCTCGTCAATGACATTCTGCACCCACCCGTCAGTCTTCTTCTCATTCTTCTTCCATGCACTGTTCCACCAGAATTATCTTCTCTAGGTACTCATGTTGTTTGATATGTCAAAATTATTTAATTTTCCTTGTTTTTATGTTCTTTAATAACCAACTCTCATTAATATCAAGCTGTTGCATAACAGAAGCATTTGTTCTCTTTTCTCTATCCGTGATATTCTAAGTACTTTTCTGTAACATTTGCATTCAAAGACATTATTGTGCAAGGTATAGTTTCCACTATTGTCCTAATGATGTTAACATTTCTCATGATATCTTAGATTTAACATGAACAAAGAATGTTAACGCTGACATCATGGTAAACTCACCCAAAGATAACCGTGAATAACCCACAAACAAAAAGACCAACGACCGCCACGAACTTTGAACCCAGACGTGTCAGCTGAAATGGGAAATAAAAATCAAACTAATACTAATATAATTTATGAATTAACTCCCTTTAATCAATGGATGAAAGAATTATCATGTATGTGGGGGCGGGATTATTTTCTGTGTTTCCTGTATGTTATCGCTATATTACACCTGTCTATGTCGTCTCCTCTATATGTCGTCTCTATCTCTTATTCTTTCGTCTTCTTTTGTCGTCACACTGCTACCGGGTTGTTGCCCAGTGTCTGGTTTTCTGTTTTTGTCTTGCACTGTTGTAGTGGCTTGAGTTATTTTTGCTCTTTGACGGGATTCTGTTATGCCATCTAACCATCTGTTTCGTGGTCTTCTTCTCGCCTGATTATCTGATGTTCTGTTGTAGAAGACTCTATATATGTGAGTTTGATACATTCTTATTAAGTGGCTGAACCACTTCATTCTTTGTTTCCCAATGTAATTCAAGCAAGGTTCTGTGCCAACTTTTTTCTTATGCTGATGTTCGTGACTGTCTTTTCTTGTGTTGTTGGTAAACTTTCGTAGGCATCGCAATTCACATGTAGTTATTTTTTGTGACTGCGCTTTGTTCATTGACCATATTTTGCTCTAATAATACAAAGTAGGTATGAAAATGCTGTTGATCATCTTTTTGTTTAGCGGTCAGTGAGATTTGTGATGCCTTATAAATGGGGCTAGCTGGTAGGTTACATAATTTGTTTTACAGCATTTGCTTTTTGCACTGTAGCCTCTATCTCTCTGTCTAGTCTTCCGTCTTCTGTGAATATGCTTCCTGGGTATTTGAATTCTTTCACTTGGTTGATTGTAGTGTCATTGACATAAATGTTTAGTTTATTATGTTTTCCTCTCTATACATAAGAGAACTTTATAGTGATCAAATGACGACTGTAAGAACATGTGATGATACATCAGATTGGTTTGAATATAAGATAGGAGTTCGATAAGGCTGAATTATGTCGCCGTGTATGTTTAACATATATGCAGAAAACATCATGAAGAATGTTACAGAATATAGCGGAAAAAAGAATAGTACGATAATGATAAAATTGGAGGAAGAAAATACCTGAACTAAGATATGCTGACGATATTGTGTTAAGCATCGCAACATGGGATTGACAAATTAATAATTTAAAGTGAAAGAAAAGTGAAAAACAAAATCTATACCTCAACGTGGCAAAAACAAAAATAATGACAGCAGATAAAACACGAATAACAAAAAATATTAAATCAACGGAGAGACTTCCTGTTTCAATATGGCGGCGAGTAGTTCTGTTAGACTTTGATATCTGTGTACTTGGTTTATTCTGTTCTATTCCAATGTTTTTGTCGGTTCATGTTCTCAAATTTTTCACGCAGGATATTTATGTTCATCTTCTTCTTGAGATCGATATTTTGATTATTAAAGTTGGATGATTATAGTTGGATTATAGTTGGATGATTATATTTTAATGATTATAGTTGGATGATTATAGTTGGATGATTATAGTTGGATGATTATAGTTGAATGATTATAGCTGGATGAGTGATTATAGTTGGATGATTATAGTTGGATGATTGATTATAGTTGGATGATTATAGTTTGACGGTTATAGTTGGATGATTATAGCTGGATGATTACAGTTGGATAATTATAGTTGAATGATTATAGTTGGATGATTATAGTTGGATGATTGATTATAGTTGGATGATTATAGTTTGATGATATAGTAACAGGTGATATTGGAACATCATAGCTACTGGAAAGTTGAACATATGCAAGGTTGGACTGAACATCTATAGATCTGCCGGAGGTAAGGGACATTATAGGCTGCATGAGTAAGGAGAACATCATAGGTCTGCCTGGAGAAGTGGATCATCTATAGGTCTGCCTGGAGTGAAGGAAGAATATTATAGGTCTGCTGGAGGAAGAGAACACAGGTCTGCCTGGAGAGATCATCTATAGTCTGCCTGAGGAAGAGATCAAACTATAGTCTGCCTGGAGGGAAGGAGAACATCTATAGTCTGCCTGGAGGAAGGGAGAACATCTATAGGTCTGCCTGGAGGAAGGAGATCATCTATAGGTCTGCCTGCAGGGAAGGAGAACATCTATAGGTCTGCCTGGAGGGAAGGGAGAACATCTATAGGTCTGCCTGGAGGGAAGGGAGAGCATCTATAGGTCTGCCTGCAGGGAAGGGACATCATCTATAGGTCTGCCTGGAGGGAAGGGAGAACATCTATAGGTCTGCCTGAGGGAAGGGAATCATCTATAGGTCTGCCTGGAGGAAGGGAGAACATCTATAGGTCTGCCTGGAGGAAGGAGAAATCTATAGGTCTGCCTGGAGGGAAAGGAGAACATTATAGGTCTGCCTGGAGGAAGGGAGAACATATATAGGTCTGCCTGGAGGAAGGAAGAACATCTATAGGTCTGCCTGGAGGAAGGGAGACATCTATAGGTCTGCCTGGAGGGAAGGAGAACATCTATAGGTCTGCCTGGAGAGAAGGGAGAACATATATAGGTCTGCCTGGAGGGAAGGGAGAACATCTATAGGTCTGCCTGGAGGGAAGGGAGAACATCTATAGGTCTGCCTGGAGGGAAGGGAGAACATCTATAGGTCTGCCTGGAGGGAAGGAAGAACATCTATAGGTCTGCCTGGAGGAAGGAGATCATCTATAGGTCTGCCTGGAGGGAAGGAGAACATCTATAGTCTGCCTGGGGAAAGGAGAACATCTATAGGTCTGCCTGGAGGAAGGGAGAACATCTATAGGTCTGCCTGGAGGGAAGGAGATCATCTATAGGTCTGCCTGGAGGAAGGGAGAACATCTATAGGTCTGCCTGGAGGAAAGGAGAACATCTATAGGTCTGCCTGGAGGAAGGAGAACATCTATAGGTCTGCCTGGAGGGAAAGGAGAACATCTATAGGTCTGCCTGGAGGGAAGGGAGAACATCTATAGGTCTGCCTGGAGGGAAGGAAGAACATCTATAGGTCTGCCTGGAGGGAAGGGAGAACATCTATAGGTCTGCCTGGAGGGAAGGGAGACCATCTATAGGTCTGCCTGGAGGGAAGGAAGAACATCTATAGGTCTGCCTGGAGGGAAGGGAGAACATCTATAGGTCTGCCTGGAGGGAAGGGAGAACATCTATAGGTCTGCCTGGAGGGAAGGGAGAACATCTATAGGTCTGCCTGGAGGGAAAGGAGAACATCTATAGGTCTGCCTGGAGGGAAGGAAGAACATCTATAGGTCTGCCTGGAGGGAAGGGAGAACATCTATAGGTCTGCCTGGAGGGAAGGGAGAACATTTATAGGTCTGCTGGAGGGAAGGGGAACATCTATAGGTCTGCCTGGAGGAAGGAGAACATCTATAGGTCTGCCTGGAGGGAAGGAGAACATCTATAGGTCTGCCTGGGGGGGAGAACATCTATAGGTCTGCCTGGAGGGAAGGGAACATCTATAGGTCTGCCTGGAGGAAGGGAGAACATCTATAGGTCTGCCTGGAGGGAAGGGGGAACATCTATAGGTCTGCCTGGAGGAAGGAAACATCTATAGGTTGCCTGGAGGAAGGAGAACATCTATAGGTCTGCCTGGAGGAAGGAGAACATCTATAGGTCTGCCTGGAGGAAAGGAGAACATCTATAGGTCTGCCTGGAGGGAAGGAAGAACATCTATAGGTCTGCCTGGAGGGAAGGGAGAACATCTATAGGTCTGCCTGGAGGGAAAGAAGAACATCTATAGGTCTGCCTGGAGGGAAGGAAGAACATCTATAGGTCTGCCTGGAGGGAAAGAAGAACATCTATAGGTCTGCCTGGAGGGAAGGAAGAACATCTATAGGTCTGCCTGGAGGGAAGGGAGAACATCTATAGGTCTGCCTGGAGGGAAGGAAGAACATCTATAGGTCTGCCTGGAGGGAAGGGAGAACATCTATAGGTCTGCCTGGAGGGAAAGAAGAACATCTATAGGTCTGCCTGGAGGGAAGGGAGATCATCTATAGGTCTGCCTGGAGGGAAAGGAGAACATCTATAGGTCTGCCTGGAGGGAAGGAGATCATCTATAGGTCTGCCTGGAGGGGAAAGGGGGAACATCTATAGGTCTGCCTGGAGGAAGGAGATCATCTATAGGTCTGCCTGGAGGAAGGAGACATCTTAGGTCTGCCTGGAGGAAGAACATCTATAGGTCTGCCTGGAGGGAAGGGAGATCATCTATAGGTCTGCCTGGAGGGAAGGGAGAACATCTGTAGGTCTGCCTGGAGGGAAGGGAGAACATATTGGTCGCCTAGAGGAGGAGATCAGAAATGAAAACACTGAGTTACATCTTCTTCTTTTCTATTATCCTGTTTTACCTCACTGCATCAACATAAGAAGAGATTTCTAGAACGGGCTTTTGTGTGCGCTTTATAAACAGTTTTTCACCGCTTTTGTCATTTCTGAGGTCCACCTTTTGCGTGGACGTTCGTTAACTGTAACTGAGTTGCTAGCTCTACTTACATAATTTCCAATAAAAGGTGACGTCACAAACAAGCCCAACTGGTATCCACTAAATATAATCCCTGTCTCAATGCTTGATAATCCTTTCATTTTCGCCTGGTAGACATACATCAAGACAGAATTAATATTTGATTGAACACAAATTAAGGCAAGTTTATAATAATTTTTTTCGTACCGTTAAATGTTACGTAGGGCTTGCTAGAAATGTCTCCATACCACTCTGTCCTGGACAACTCGCTCAATCTCTTCCATTGAATTGAGATCGATATTTCTGGCCTCTCTCAGCAAAATTCGTTTCAGGTCTCCCTGGGGATCCTCAATTTCTTGAACCCTTTTCCTCCAATTTCAATGCGTGCTTTGACATTCTTTGATCATTTCTTCTCAAGGTATGTCCAACATATATCCATTTTCTTCCTCTTATAACAGTTGTTACTAGTGGTTGACCAGACATTTCTCTGATTTCATCACTTTTCCTAAATTCGTCCAATTTTATATTCATTATTTTTGGCGACATCTATTTTTCTTACCCGCTGGGGCATGAATATCACCATTAATGTTACTAGTACACTTAAACATACCTCTTGGGGCATGAATATCACCATTAATGTTACTAGTCATTAAACATACCTCTTGGGGCATGAATATCATCATTAATGTTACTAGTACACTTAAACATACCTCTTGGGGCATGAATATCATCATTAATGTTACTAGTACACTTAAACATACCTCTTGGGGCATGAATATCACCAATAATGTCACTAGTACACTTAAACATACCTCTTGGGGCATGAATATCACCATTAATGTTACTAGTGCAATTAAACATACATCTTGGGGCATGAATATCACCATTAATGTTACTAGTGCAATTAAACATACCTCTTGGGGCATGAACGGGGCCATTAATGAGAATGAACACCCGCCCAAAAAGCCAGCAATGCAGATGATAGAAAGAGTTGTTTTTCTTTTCACAACATGAGTAACATGCAAAATGTCTGAATCATGATCAGAAACGATCTCATGTGAGACATTATTATTGGTATATGTTCTTGATTCCATCAGTTCATTCTGTGTTCTGATTTCATTCAATTCCATCATCTGTTTCAATGTTTATGATCTGTGAGACAGTAAAGATATTTGTATAACATTTTAGAGAGACATGCAACATTGTTATACCATAATTTACCATGTTACATATGTAGAAATGAGATCCGCTGTAGCGTAGTTGTTAGTGAACTCGCTTCGTAAGGCTGGTGGTCTGGGTTCAGCTCCGCAATGCGCGTGGAATTTTTCCCGACGGCTCTCAGGTCGACCCAGCCTCAACTGGGTACCAGACACAGACATGCTCTGGGAAAGTAAAGGCGGCCGGCGTGATGCTGACCACATCACCCATCGTGTGCTGACGGTCAATGAAAATGCAGGCCTAACACTGTATTGACCTATATACCACGAGGTATGAAAGGGTTCCTTGACCCCTTTTACATATGTAGAATAGTCTATGTCGCGTAGAGGTAAGGTGTTCGTTTCTCGCTTCAAATGTCCTAGGTTCGCTTCCCGTGTGGAGTGATCAAGATATTTTTCTAGAGATACTTGATCTCAATGTAGGTGAGATCAAGTTACTAGTCCTATCGGAGACGGAAGATAAAACGAAGGTCCCATATTCACGTTGAACACGTAAAAGAACAATTGACAGATGAAAACTGATAAGAGTAACGACAAAGCCGCTGTCTGGGAACAATTCAGAACAAAAAATGTAAATTAAAATTCATACTAAAAATGCCCATCATTTTCAAAATTATATCGGGGACCCTCGCCGGAGCTCGTTCACTGACGCTGAGATAATTATGTATAAGAAAGAGATCGGAGCACGCATGGTTACGCATCGAAGTGTAATGATGATGGTTCAAACATTCAATCAATCAAACAATCTAAATCAATCAATCAACTATACATATTATTTCCTTGTCGCGCCATTCTTAATGTGGACATTCACGGTATCAGTTTCTTTAGATTTGCTATATTACTAGTATTTAATCACGACAGAGATGAAGTATCTAAGCACAGTGATAGGAGTATCAAGAAGAGACTGGTTCAGCAATCAAGACATCAGGGAAAATGTGAGTACAGAATCAGCACCGAACTTCACCAAGAAACAACAAATTTAATGGTTCGGCCATATAAGCCGACTATCCATAATGTTACTCCGATACAGTGGATACAAAGCAAAAGACCGTCCAGAGAAAAAGTGAACCTCAGACAAACAGAGATAGTGAAAAGCAATGCTGATGTAGAGCACATATAAGTCCGTTCTAGAAATATCTTCTTATCCTGACGATGTGAGACAAAACAAGATAAGAGAAAAGAAAAAACAAGAAGAAAGAAGTTTCTTTATATTCAACCCTGGTAACTATCCATGAGGTGTATGATATACAACCAATCCTTCTCAATGTATATATAAGTATATGAGCAAGAGAGTTCTACTCTGCTACCTCATTGAATTCTTGCTTTTATCCAAATCCTGTTTTGTCGCACAGCGTCAGGATGAGAAGAAATTTATAGAACGAGTTTTTGTGTCTTCTTCTTCTTCACCCTTCGCCCCTAGGGAAGCATATGTCCGCAACCAAGGCCTTCCAAGCCTGCCTATCCAAGGCCTTTGTGTGCGCTTCATAAATAGTGTGTTTCGTCCCCTCTGTTATCTCTGAGGTCCACCTTTTGCGTGATCGACCTTTTGCTTTGTATTCATTGTATCGGAGCAACATTGCTCTTTGAGGTGCATTGTGGAAGTTCAATACTGATGTTGTACCCACTTATTTTCTGATGTCTTGATATCTCATCCGGTCTCTTCTTATTACCCCCAGCCTTCTTCGTAGACACTTCATCTCTGTCGTGACTACTTAGTTACAAGCTGTCGTGGCTACTTAGTTACAAGCTGTCGTGACTACTTAGTTACAAGCTGTCGTGGCTACTTAGTTACAAGCTGTCGTGACTACTTAGTTACAAGCTGTCGTGACTACTTAGTTACAAGCTGTCGTGACTACTTAGTTACAAGCTGTCGTGACTACTTAGTTACAAGCTGTCGTGACTACTTAGTTACAAGCTGTCGTGACTACTTAGTTACAAGCTGTCGTGACTACTTAGTTACAAGCTGTCGTGACTACTTAGTTACAAGCTGTCGTGACTACTTAGTTACAAGCTGTCGTGACTACTTAGTTACAAGCTGTCGTGACTACTTAGTTACAAGCTGTCGTGACTACTTAGTTACAAGCTGTCGTGGCTACTTAGTTACAAGCTGTCGTGACTACTTAGTTACAAGCTGTCATGGATACTTAGTTACAAGCTGTCGTGACTACTTAGTTACAAACTGTCGTGGCTACTTAGTTACAAGCTGTCGTGGCTATAGTTACAAGCTGTCGTGGCTACTTAGTTACAAGCTGTCGTGACTACTTAGTTACAAGCTGTCGTGACTACTTAGTTACAATGCGTCGACTACTTAGTTACAAGCTGTCGTGACTACTTAGTGTACAGCTGTCGACTACTTAGTTACAAGCTGTCTATTTACTTAAGTTACAAGCTGTCGACTACTTAGTTACAAGCTGTCGTGACTACTTAGTTACAAGCTGTCGTGACTACTTAGTTACAAGCTGTCGTGACTACTTAGTTACAAGCTGTCGTGACTACTTAGTTACAAGCTGTCATGGATACTTAGTTACAAGCTGTCGTGACTACTTAGTTACAAACTGTCGTGGCTACTTAGTTACAAGCTGTCGTGACTACTTAGTTACAAGCTGTCGAGACTAATAAGTTACAAGCTGTCGTGACTACTTAGTTACAAGCTGATGAGCATATAGAAAAGTGATGTACGTTTTTGTATACAGTATTGGGGCGCATTTGAGGTAAGAGTGTCAAGGCGCGGGCGTCATGTGATAATCGAAATAATAATGATATTAATGTCTAATTAACATTAATTTTCATCTAAATAACATGAATACGTATTTCTGCGTAATGTTTAATTTGTAAAAACAAAAATTGTTCTTACTTTAAAAAAACCAAATCATGCTATTAACAATAAATACGGTTTTTTTTTCTTGCAATTATGATTAGCGTTAAAGTCGGCGAGTAAAATAGGGCGCCAGGCATACGTCACACGGGAGCCAGAATTGTATCATAAGGCGGCTGCACGTTGGACAGCGGGCTCGACGTTGAACAGCGCTAATATAGAAACTCACCTGAATTTTGTAATTCGTCTTTAACAGATAACCAGTTCTCAGCAACTTTGTATTGTCATTCTCTTATGCCGGTAGTCAAATATCTAATTACAAACATACTGTCATGTTCTCAGTTTATCAGAATCGATTATAGTTATATCGCTTAACTATACATTCATGAAATGAGAGAAACTTGTTTATACTTAGCAAGTCAATGACCAGATGGTATATCCATGCAGAAAATCTATAGATGCGTGTACTACTTTCAGGGGCGTTCTTAGCTGTGAGCAAATCGTTCGGTTAATCACAGTTACTATTTGATAAACTATCATCATAGCACTCCGGACATGTCCATAGGTGCTCCGATTTCCGCTTCAGCAAATCCAGCAGCGTCCAGCGACCCAACACGCCAGTTCGATATTGATTAATCAATCGCTTTGCATATTTAGTATGTCGTTCTTTTTGGGCTGCACCAATATTGACACCCATCTCTTTCAATCTGGTCAGCGAGTGGGATTCACAGCCCTGAAACTCCTCTGTTCGGAAAGACTCTCTCAATGCGTGAAGAATGTCACTTCGATCCATTGCAAACTCCTCTGATATTGCAGCTAAGCCAGCCAATCTATCAGCTCGTTCATTACCCCTAACTCATTCAGGGGTCTTCGATGTTAGCTATGCCAGTTGAGTAGTTAGCGCATATATGTACTACCTTCAGGGTCAGGGGCGTTCTCAGCCGTGAGCTATGCCAATTGAGTAGCTAACGCAAAAATGTACCGCATTCAGGGGCGTTAGTGTTACGGAGTTCTGATCAAAAATTTTGTTCTTCGACATCATTATTTTTTTAAATCATGAAATATTTTTGTGTTCACGTTAATTGCAGTAGGTATCACATTTAATGTGGGACTGATTAGCTAAATGCGTAAGCAATCGTCTATCGACTCAAGCACAAGAGGGTTGTGAGTTCAACTCACACTCGATTTCACACGTGGGAAAGGAATTGGCCCTTGGACCTCTACACACCAGGATCTAGAAATATGAAAGTGAAGTGAGTTCATACCAAAATATTGAACAGTCTACTGACATTTTATTATTTTATCACATTTAATATATATATATATCTTAGTTTTAGTTGTTGATCATCATATCACATTATATATATATCTTAGTTTTATTGTTGGATCATCATATCATTTAATATATATATCTTAGTTTTAGTTTTAGTTGTTGGATCATCATATCACATTTAATATATATCTTATATATCTTAGTTTTAGTTGTTGATCATCATCTTCATATACTATTTATATAACTTTTTTGGGGTACTATTTACATCTACAATTAAAGCTTCAAATTGTAAGTAAAAAGCGAAAGTAGGTGCTCTATGTGATACGCCATTATAGTGGTTAAAGACGGGATTGGCGTACGTTTGAATCTCCCTATAGTGGTTAAAGTTATGGGTTGAGTTAATACCAGTATGAGAGCCGCGACGGAATGGTGGCTAGTGTAGTTACTGTGTAGACGCGAGATCCGTAGATAAAATTCCTCAGTTGTGTTCCCCCGATAGTGGTGGCTTTCGTGTCGACCCAGCCTCAGTTTGATACCAGAGAAGCACTATGAGACTGTGGTCTAATCTTTATTGTGTAACTACACACAGCTCTGAGCGTGTGGTCCTAATCTTTGATCGTGTCACTAAACATTATCAATCCTCATTGTATCACTACAAACTCTCAAATCTTGACGATACTTTAACATGCTTCAAGCCTGTTGAACAATTTCATTTTCGATGTTTATTCTTCATCAGTGTCTGTATATGAACCTGATCCGCTACTAAATCCTAAACTCGAGCTCCGCCCCTGGATGAACTAGGTTGACGTTTATATGACTTGTACATAATGTCTTGATTCTCTCAAATAGTAGACAGATTTATAGCTGGAGCAATTCACAACTATATTTATAGATTATATATGGAAGTGCTGGGGCGGATTATCGTAATGCACAAAGCGTTGTTTTTCCCCTCGAAATCCTGCTTTGCCTCACATCGTCTGGATAATTAAAGAGATTTATAGAACGGACGTTTTGTGTGCGCTTCATAAATAGTGTTTTTCATCGCTTTTATTATGTCTTAGGTCCACCTTTTGCATGGACGGTTTTTTGCACAGATTGTTCACTTTTCGAATCGGACACAAGAGGGTTGTAGGTTCAATTTCACAAGTGAGGAAAGGAATTTGTTCTCCTACCACCTGCAAACTTGTGTTTACAAATGTAAAGTGACATGTACTTTATAACCTAAGATCTAAAGTTTACAAGACATTTTTATTGTTGTTATTATACATGGGAGTGTAGATTGTTCTATACCCGGGAGTGTAGATTATTCTACATATGGAGTGTAGATTGTACTACACTTGGGAGAATACCTGGGAGTGTAAATTATTCTATACCTGGGAGTGTAGATTATTCTATAACTGGGAGTGTAGATTATTCCATGTGCATTGGCAGTGTAGATTATTCTATACCTGATAGTGTAGATTATTCTATACATGGGAGATATAGAGGTTATTCTATAACTGGGAGTGTAGATTATTCCATGCATGGCAGTGTAGATTATTCTATACATGGGAGTGTAGATTATTCTATACTTGGCAGTGTAAATTATTCTATACTTGGCAGTGTAGATTATTCTATACACAGACACTGAACTGAAGACGATTTATTGGCAAGGGAATAAACGCAGAAGAAACATAACTTTGTATTATCCACAAGAAGTTCAATCTTTTTTTTCTCTTTGGTGGCCTACACGCCATGATATAACCAAAAAGGCTCATTATGTTGTGGTGTGCCTTAACCTAAATAATAGAGGTTTGGGTGGTTACGGATGCGGTGATGGTGAAACGGTTGGCATCTCACAACTACACTTGTGTTCTCATACTCAGTGACTCCATAAGCATGATTCGTAAAGTCGAATCAGGAATGGTGAGACGCAACTGGGTGCAGATACTGGGTACTGGTACAGACAATGATCAGAGAAATCACAATTTTTGTACCTGTGCACGCAGGAGTTAGTGGTAATGAACGAACTGAAAGACTGGCTGTCTTGACTACAATATCTGAGGGAACTGCCATGGATCGAAATGACATTCTTCACGCATTGAGAGAGTCTTTCCGAACAGAGGAGTTTCAGGGCTGTGAATTCCACTCGCTGACCAGATTGAGAGAGATGGGTGTCAATATTGATGCAGCCCGAAAAGAACGACATACTAAATATGCAAAGAGATTGATTAATCAACATCGAACTGGCGTGTTGGGCCGCTTGACGCTGCTAGATTTGCTGAGGCGAAGAACCTATGGACATAGTCCTCATGTAACTGATAACCTAAAATAGCCTTTAATCCCCTACATAACAAACAGATAATAAACATAATTACCTGTTAAGGGATAAAACAATGGACAATGATGAATGACAAAATTATAGACACATACAAAGAGAGAGAAAAAGAACGTTGGGAGATCAAAAGAGCAGCTGGAGGTGAGAGAAGTCACAATGACGAGAATAGACTGGAAAAAAAAGTAAATAATTATACTTACAGAGAATAAGAAAGGACATCTGCTAAACATAACTTTTTGACACGCATTGGAAAGGTCATGAACAATCAAGGTAATGACTAGGATTCTCCACAAGGAGCTAATTTAAAAATAAATAAAATTTATTGGACCTTCCCGATAGTGCCACAGCGGGTGGACCCAAGTACGCTTGAAACATGTAAAAACTCTGAGCATCGTTATTCTTTCGAATGGGAGAGGCTCGGAATTTGTTTAAATGTATTTAGTTGCCTATGGGTTCTATGAAAGCTCCCATCATTTGACCGCGATGAAAGGTGCGCTACACTATTATTTTTGTTGACCTACACGAGCTGATATAACTCAAAATAAAGACGTATTCTTGGGTTGAAAGAAGCGTCCCTCGCTTACATCCCTGTATAACAAACAAACGGTCAGACATCACTGCCGTAAGAGAATAAGATCGAATCGATGATTTTTTAGACATGAACCCGCATCCTTATCCAGAGTATAGGAGATGAGACTGAACCAGGGAACTGCCAGACATGGACACTTTGCTAGTGGTATAAGACGTTTGATTAATCAACACAGAACTGGAGTGATCAGTCTCGTTAGGCTGACGGAAATGTTAATGAGATCTGAACACATATGGACCTGTCCATAAAGCTATTATGATGATACTTACTAATCACTTAAATCAATGCGTACCTCTAGGACATTCAGTCCCTTTAAGCTTGCTACTAGCGTCAGCGACTGAACACCTATATAGCAACCACGGCTAAGATTTCGAAATTTCCTCTAATTTACAAAACTGAGTGAGGTGCAAGAGTTGATATACAAAATTCTCCCTAACTAGAAGGAAAGTTTCTGAGCGATAAGAAAAATTGTTAAACTACAACATTTAGCTGCACGGGGTACTGTTTGTCACAGGCTGTAACGAACAACAAATATCAAGCGTTGCATAATGACATTATATAACCGATTCTACCGTGTATAATAATAATAATTTCTCTCGTACCGTTATACGTTACATAGGGCCTGCAAGTAATTTCTCCATACCGCTCTATCCTGGGCAACTCGCTCAATCTCCTCCATGGAACTGAGACCGATATTTCCTGCCTCTCTCAGCAAAGTTCGCTTCAGGGTCTCCTTAGGTCGAAGACTTAATACCGTGTATACAGGGTCAAAATATATAAAGGGTCTACAGACGAAGGATTGACTTCATTTCATCGGGTTTCACCCATACGCTCAGTCCCTCTCCGCAGAAATGACACTCCACCTGCCAAGAGCAAAGCACAAACTCCATAGCTCTGGCAACAATTTTAGGGATCGCTGGAAAAAAAATTGGTTTTTCTTCGGGTTCATCTTCCTAAGTAGGACACACACAAATAAAAAAACCTTACCTAGGAAGCACACCCCGCTCAAAAGACTGACCTAGGAAGGCCCCCCAACCCTTCCCAGGAGACCCAGAGCCTCGTTAGACCTCAGGGTCAAAGTTTCTAGTCTACACAACTGGGAGGAGGTTGACTTGTGTGCTCTACAGGTCACCAGCAGGATACTAATTTTCCCTTTTCCCCATTCATAAGAGAAACTAGTGACTTCAACTCTGCTGGATGCTGAGCCAGGCGCAGAACACACATTTCTGACCTAGTATATAGTTAAAAGGAACATGGTTTTGATGCTATAAATAAGAAAATTTAAAGTATTTCGAACATATACACAGAGACGAGGGGTTGGAGATGAGCAATATGGAAGGAGGCAACCCAGGAAAGAGGAGAGGAAGAACATGGAGAAGATGGATTTAGGATGTAAATGATGACTTCAGCATGATGGCTGCAGGACATCTGGCCTATGAGAGAGAGGAATTCTGAAGGCTGTTAGGGTTGCAAAGTTCAGCTCAGGTCAATATATTTGATGATGATACTTTTCTTATAGCACATACATGTTGTACATTTCATGTAGAAATCCCCCAAAACAGACACGTGTACAGTAGGTTTCGATATTTCCTCATTTATTTTTCTTTAGTGAAATTGAATGATTTCAACAATGACCATGTCACCAACATGAACAACTTGAGATATGCTAATAATATTGTCATAACAAAATGTAAAATAGATTCAAGCTATATGATTGAGAAGACAAGTGTCACAAGTGTCTGTTTAAATAGCTAGAAGACAAAAGTGTCACAAAGATGTCTGTTTAAATAGCTAGAAGACAAAAGTGTCAGCAAAGATGTCTGTTTAAATAGCTAGAAGACAAAAGTGTCAGCAAAGATGTCTGTTTAAATAGCTAGAAGACAAAAGTGTCAGCAAAGATGTCTGTTTAAATAGCTAGAAGACAAAAGTGTCAGCAAAGATGTCTGTTTAAATAGCTAGAAGACAGAAGTGTCAGCAAAGATGTCTGTTTAAATAGCTAGAAGACAGAAGTGATGGTCATATCTAAGAAACTGAACTCTGTAAACAACATCAGAGAGATAAGAAACAGAGTAGGTCAGGGAAAGAACAGAGTAGATCGAAAGGCAACAGAGTAGGTCAGGGAATGGCAACAGAGTAGGTCAGGGAATGGCAACAGAGTAGGCCAGGGAAAGAAACAGAGTAGGTCAGGGAAAGGCAACAGAGTAGGTCAGGGAAAGGCAACATAGTAGGTCAGGGAAAGGCAACAGAGTAGGTCAGGAAAAGGCAACAGAGTAGGTCGGGGAATGGCAACAGAGTAGGTCGGGGAATGACAACAGAGTAGGTCAGAGAATAGCAACAGAGTAGATCAGGTAAAGGCAACATAGTAGGTCAGGGAATGGCAACAGAGTAGGTCAGGGAATGGCAACAGAGTAGGTCAGGGAAAGGAACAGAGTAGGTCAGGGAAAGGCAACAGAGTAGGTCAGGAATGGCAACAGAGTAGGTCAGGAAATGGCAACATAGTAGGTCAGGGAAAGGCAACATAGTAGGTCAGGGAAAGGCAACATAGTAGGTCAGGGAAAGGCAACATAGTAGGTCAGGGAAAGGCAACATAGTAGGTCAGGAAGGCAACAGAGTAGGTCAGAAAGGCAATAGTAGGTCAGGGAAAGGCAACATTCTAGAAAATGAAGAGTGTACTATGCATCAAATGCATGTTTAAATGGATGTGAAAATAACATGCCTTCAGTCTCCTTGATGGGCAGACATTAATAGTTGTGACAAACTGCACTGTCTTCGAATAACATTTCATTGCAGTTATACAAACATCATGATGAACAAACTATACAATACTGCAAGTCATTTCTCATAGCAATTTAAGTTATGACCAATGATTACTGGTTCTCTTGTTGTATCAGTTGGTTATGTTAGTGGGTTAATTATGAACTATGCTTTTTTACTTCTTCTTCTGTTCTCTATTGTTGTTATATCTTTCAGTGTTCAGAGTATGTGATGAGTTATGGCAAGTGTCCTTGAGTTGGCACCCTACATGGGGCTTCCTACCACCTCTGATATTTTTGTTGTCCATTATTAAGGGCACAAGAATCAAACTTGATATATTGTGGATGGCATAGGAAGATGGAACGGAACAATCGGCTAGGTAACCACAGTTTCCACTCAGTCAAAAGAAGAAGAATGGATTTTAATGCATAGGACCACAACATACTTGCACATAACTACTGGAAAGAAATGGAGATTTGGGCGGTAGATAACATGACCTAGAAAATAATCATCTGATTGTTGATAATATCGGACAAGATTATGTTATTGTATATACAGTGGGCATCTGTGGCTTAGCGGTAGTGAGCTTGATCACAACCCAAGAGTATCTGGTTCAAAATCCACGGCAGGCAGTTTGGAAGCAAATTTGTTCTCATGGATTTTACAACGGTAAAAATAGACCTCACCATTCAGAAAGCAATGGCACACTACTTAACTTTTAAAGTGATGCCTAGAAAATCTACAACTCGTTTATTGTGGCTGATGGGGATGTCCTGTAAAAAAGGATATGCCAAGATTTTCATATACAGATAAGAATGAGAAGGAATAGGATATGTCAAGATTTTCATATACAGATAAGAATGAGAAGGAAAAGGATATGTCAAGATTTTCATATACAGATAAGAATGAGAAGGAAAAGGATATGCCAAGATTTTCATATACAGATAAGAATGAGAAGGAAAAGGGTGCACAGATGCAATATTTGCCCTAAGACAAATTAGTGAAAAGACTATAGAACACAAAAATCAAATGAATATAGCCTTCATAGACCAAGAGAAGGCATTTGATAGGGTTAACAGAGACATATTATGGGATGTTCTCGAAAACTACGGAACACTGCTAGACTGTGTTAGAGCCATATATATAGAAAGTGAAAGTGCCATACGAACAAGCTCCGGACTCACAAATTGGTTTCCAGTAACATCAGGAGTACGACAAGGATGTGTTTTATCACCTCTCCTCTTTATTATATACATGGATAGTATCACCAAAATAGATGAAGCATCACTCAACGCAGACCAACAAAATGAACTGCTCTTTGCTGACGACCAGTGTTTATTCCATAACAATACTGAACAGCTTCAAGAACACATAAACTTACTCAACAATAGCTGCCTCAAATACAACATGAAGATCAATATTCAAAAGACAGAAGTCATGACTATAAGCAGAGAACATAAAGATATCAACATACAAATAAATGACCAAACGCTAAAGCAGGTGAGATAATTCAAATACCTTGGAAGTATCTTCACATCTGATAGTAGACTGGACAGAGAGATCGAAACTAGAATCCAGCAAGCCAACAACATTACATACCAGCTTACCCCAATTTTGAAACACCCAGCTACTCCAGTAGTGACTAAAAGACAGATTATAAATTCAATCTTTATACCAACACTGTGCTACCAGAGCCAAACATGGACACTGACAAAAGAACAAGAAAGGAAAATTACCACATGCGAAATGAGATGCTTAAGGAAAGCAGTAAATAAAACAAGAAGAGACCATATAAGAAATGAGGAAATTAGAAGAACAGTCGGAACAACACCTGCTATTAGATTTATTGAAAAACAGAGACTCAAATGGTTTGGCCATATGGTCAGAATGAACCCGATACACCAGTTGCAAGAGCGTACAACCTGAAAATGGAATCATCAAGAGAAAATGGAATCATCAAAGAGGAAAGGGCATACCAAGAAAAAGATGGGTTGATGGAGTTACAGACATCTTAAAACTCCACAATACCACACCATATCAAGCGACCGAGCATGCATTATCTCGGAAACCGATCATCAGTTAAACCTGCTACGCCTAGCGGCAAAAAAGCAGAGAAGGACAAAGAAAGAAAGAAAAAGAAGATGAGAATGTGAATCATGCTGAAAAACCTGGATGCACTTTTCTAGATAGTTCATGTGGTAGAGTCATGATAAAGCTGAACGATACAGACAGGATAACAACTACCAGTATGAGAATAACACATTAACTACATACTCCTGCAGCGTGTGCCTGGATATTTTTTTACAGATTTGACAATGAAATAAATCTTGTCGTGGACACATGACCAAATGAGAAAAGACAAACAGGCACACACTGCAGGAGTATGTCTGTTCTCATTTAGTCATGTGTCCTAGACTGCTACAAGATTTGTTTCATTGTCAAATTAATACAAAATTTACTATAGTGCATCTTAGCCATTATCAACTCTTTATTGTTTTGAATTCTGTTAGCTTGTGAAAACAATATTTATCTTCAAAATTACATGTCACCAAATTTCAGTACAACATACGAATAGTGTAGCTAAAATCTTACATACACCTGGAGAGTAAAAATTTAGCACATCATTAATTTGGCCACAGAATGTTTTTCTATGTGGTGGTTAATGGGTTAATGTTGTTACTGTTCTACATTATTGACTTTCTGAGACTACATGTACTAGGGATATTATCATGTTTAACTGGCTTCATGTTTTGAAAAGTTCAAAATGGTCAACTTTATAGTCTATCTATTGTCTTTCCCCAGGTGGATGATGGAATTGGTTGTCCACTCTTGCCGTTAAGTGTAGGGGTGGGAGCTTTAATTTGCGTTCCAATGCCAGATAAGTCGCCCTCATTGTGTTATATCCATGTTTATTTAGTGTGTTCTTGATATTATCTATCCATTTTTTTCTTGGTCTTCCCTTGGCTCTAGTACCTGATCTCTTTTTATTGTATGCTGTTATTGGTGGTTGGTTGTATTCCATTAACATCGATACATGTTTCCAAGCTCTAGGATTTTACATAGATCTACTGTCCTGGACATGCAGGTTTGCTCAGTGATGACAGACCAGACAGGCTTACATTAAACTACATATAGTCTGGGTGGATTAGAGAGATTTACTGCAATTTCTCAGAAGCTGGATGTTGGATGAGTTCATATCAATTGTTGATACACCTGTACTGTGATTGAAGAATTTTAGAATAAAGTGTTCCACAAATAGAACTTGGCAACTACAGGGCTGAATGAGAAGCAGGTTATACCAACATGCAACAGGATTTATCACAATGCATACCCTTCTACATCTACTGGACAGGGGAGGGGGTTACTGAGCGCCATGGCTCTGACTGAAATATTATCAATCTGGTTTAATAACCAACAAACAAAATACACTACTTTGAGTTTAACCCTTAGTGGACCAGGATTAAAGTCATGTTTTTAAAAGCAGTTTGCTTTTAGAATAAAAAATCGCCCTTTAGTGTGGCTTCTGGTAAAAAAGGTGTCAGCCCAAAGCCACATAGTGTGGCGTTTGGTACACAAGGAGTTAAATAGCAACATCATCTTATGAAACAAACTGTTAGAGAAAGCACAGTTGTAAACAAAAAAAAAGCTATTTTCAACATATTCTTCCTGCAGTGAAGCCACCTATAGCTTACAATCATCTTGGTATTGGTTGGTGTCTAGTGCATACAACTGGACATAAGTCTACTTTTATTTGATACAACAAGGGTATATTAAAAATACACAAAATAATAAATATCGTAGGTACTGTCTAAGATGGAATAGGGTGTTGTTTCATCACAGGGGGGTTACACTAGTTGTGAGGTTTGCAACTGACTGATTGTATTAAATATTCTGTGTTCATACTATCATTAACATTTTCACCCTTCTGAGTCGACATATTGGCTAGTACAATTTGTTAAGATGATGCAAAACCAGTGTACTGGCTAACTCAGTATATATTGCAATATAAATGCGTCCAGAGGTAAACAATAATTATGGGGTCAAAGGGTTATGGTGATTCAGTAAAAACATGCAATAACACAGGACAGCAAGAAGGAGCAGACAAGTGTCTAGTCCTATTGTAGGTCGGTGATACACTCAGAAGTTCCATGTGCACTTGTGGAAGGCAAAGATCAGAGTAGGGTGAAAAAACCTGACAAAAATAATACATACAAATCAATTAAAAATTTCTATAAAAACCACCATTACAAAAACAACAACTTGGACCCTTGCCAGTGTTAATAAGTGGTGAAATGCTGCAAGTATCTTTCTGTGTAAGAAATTTATTGAAACAAAGATGATTATTTGTTGGTGCACTGATGATGGCTACCAACAGATGCTTCTATGATTCAGTCTGCATATTGCTACTGATTCTACAACAATTTTAATCAAATAAGCATACACATATATCATTGTTAGAGTATTTTAACACTATTTACATTCAAATATAACTTAATGAATTTACTATAACTTCATTTTCTCTCTCTCCCTCAATTTCAGTCAGGGATGGCAAAACTTTCATATATCAGGACCACATCTTATCTAAACTGTGTTGCAAAACTAGCTCAAACAGTGCTGTAAACTAGTCTATGTTACAATGTTACATTATAAGCTGGTATAAACTGTGTTCTAAACTGACACTAAATGTGTTAAAAACTAGTCGAAACTATTTTGCAAATTAGCTAGCCCTGTGTTATAAATTTCTCTGAACTGTACTGCAAAATGGTCTACATGTAGCAGATGACGAGACCAGAAGCCATTTCTTTTTTCCTGGCAAGCCATTTGCTGATTACAGACATGTGACTGGTCAGCAGACAGGTGCTTGGGCAGACGACTCATGATTTAGACCACGGAATAATAGCCGGCAAAGGTTTTAAAAAGGCCAGACACACACCGGGAGGGAAGAGTCGATGCCACACACCAGGAGAGGTTTGCAACAGCAGTAGTAGACGGACCAAGTGTAAGGAAGGTAGGCGGACCAAGTGTAAGGAAGGTAGGCGACCATGTGTTTCCCAGTGGACCAATACAGGTAGTAGAAGTAGAAGAAATAATAAAAGTGTCAGACAAGTAAAAGCCAAATTTATTAGAGAACTAGAATTGATTTAGCTAAGTGTTGAGGATTCTCTTTAGTTCATGGAGAAGTATAACCAGAATTTATAACACAGACGGAACCAGATCCAGTCGGGAGAAGTAGAAACTTATTATCTTTTGATTTGACCAAGGGCCATGTGGGTCAGTCCTCAAGTATACCTACAAACAAAATAACCATACAGTTCTATAGAATCTTAGAGAGAGCTATGACTTTGTCAAATTTAGTCAATCATCCAGTTTGGTTAGAACATTTCAGAGTGGTAGTTCTAACCACATGACAACGAACAACTTTGTTTAATTTCATCAGGCCCCCTAGCTTGTTGAATGCCTTGAAGCGGTAGTACCAACTATGTGGGCCAGTTCTCAAGTATTCGCATTTTGTTTAGCCAAAAGGGCCATATATGGCAAGTATCTACGCCTTTAGCTGGTTTGAGCTTTAAGGGAGCTGGTTTGAACTTTAAGGGAACTGGTAGATATTCGGATTAGGAGTGAGCTTCACTAATTAAAATATGAAATTTGTGTGATGCGATAGACTGATAAATTTGAAAGACATCTGACCGGCCCATGAGAAATTAGGAGTTAAGCAGTGGAGAAATCTATGCATTAAGGCAGTGGTGTAATTTTAGTAGCACCTCTTAACAAGCATCTACATTTTCAACCACTTTGAGCTGTACCGGAACTGGTAGATAGTCAGATTAGAAGTGAGTTTCTATAATTAAAAAGATGAAAGATTGTGTACAGCAAGAGACTGATAAATTCTAAGGACATCTGACAGAACAAGAATAAATTAGCGTCGAGCAGTGGAGAGACCGATGGTGTAAATTTAGTAGTGCCTCTAAATGACCCCGTACTCAGGTAGTTTAGAAGAACCAGTTTCCATAGAAGAAATTGGTTGAATGTGACATTCTTACAAGTTTCAAAGTTAAATAGTTTGTATTTTCAATGTGTGAATTTGTATAATACATATGTGAGTGTTTTATGATAAATTTGTATATGAATGCTAATTAGGGGAGTGGATAAGTATAGATGCAAGGAGAGTGATACCATTCTTGATGCAAAGGATAGAACTTACAAATAAAGAAAGTGATATATAAGATAATCTAGTGCTACATGTTTTAAGTGTTGTGGGTAGGATATTATATTTGTTAATAGTGTTGTGTAGTATTGGGATAGTTAGATACTAGTAGAATATAATAAATACACCAGCATCCAAACGTACATACTATTACATACAAACCAAAGAAACATTTGAGTATTTAAAGACTATGTTCTTATCGTATTCAGTGGTACAAATTCCTATTTTCCCCAGTACAAACCAATCTCTCACTGTACCCAGTAAGATAAATTCTTATTGTTCCCAGTAGGATCAAGTTCTTATTGTAACCCATAGGACTATGTTATTCTTGTTTCCAGTAGAATTAAGGCATTTTTCATTGTTCTCAGTAGGACCAAGTTTTTGTTATTGCTTCCAGATGGACCACATTCCTTTTGTTCCTAGTAGTCCATCAGTTTCTTGTTAGTAATCTTGTCAATCCATGTCATCCCTTCTATTCGGTGCAAGTGTCCATTTATAAAAGCATGCATTTTTCTTTGTTGGTCACTGTTCTCATTTTCCAGGTCTCAGAGTTTGAATCACAAATAATGTTTGACTATAGATCACAAACAGCTGACTCTTTGAAAGCCACCCTAGCCCATGTAGCTGCTTACTTATACATCTGTATACTTACTAACCTATCTGTCTCAGAACTATCATTGTAGATCCTTCACTGAGCAATGTACTAGGGTTCGCACTCATCCATTCAAGGCAATACAAACGGTAAATAAATTAAACCATTAGATTTCTTCCAACTTAGATTTCTTGGTACTCTAAACAAAATCAATGTTTTAACATAAAAATAAACAAGATGTGATGTGAGAATTAGAGAACAGATATGTTTCAATATTTTAAGCTGTGATAAACTTCAAACATTTCAACATATAAATAATCATCTTTATCTTGTAAAATGTACAGTAGCAATTCATTCATTATTAACAAACTAACAGTCATTAAAACATGTCTTCTTTTTCTTCCAATATTTTCAGACATTGTATACTTCTAAACATTAATCTTCATTCCATGGCACATGGTTGTTGAAGGCAATGAGAGAGCTGGTTGGATCTGCCACCATATCGAGGGGTCAGCCAATAGATAGAGCTGACATCCTCAATGCACTTAAAGAGTGTGGCCAGAGAGAGGAATATCATCCAAACCAATCCACATCAACTTCTAGATTGCAAGGGCCTGGATTGAAGTGGCTATAAAATAGCAGCACAACATGCATATGAGTAGGCTCATCAATCAACATTGAACTGGTATGGTTAGTTGCTGGACACTATTGGAGATATTGCAAAGGAGATTGGAGCACAACTATACAATGTGCAATGAAGATATTCCAAACTGAAACTTCTAAAGCAGTTAACTGGAGTCTTTGTACATTTATATATAACTTGTCTTGGACTCACTTGAGATTGACCATGTGTGTTTCCTCTGTTCATTGTATGTTGAACACTCTTGCAGTATGTGTGTCTTTGTCTTGCTGATGCCCCATGTGCATATGTCAATATGGCCTATCTCGTACTTGTAAAATAGATGGTACCTCAGTCTATTTACCGAGTATGTAGTTGGAAGATGACAACCTTTTCTTCTCTATTGAGTTCGCAGTAGGCATAATCTTTCTGTTGACTCTGGTGATATCTCACCCATTTGTTCTTGTAAACCATTTTGTATCTGTACTTTCACTTCCTTATGTGTTGTACTGGTGTATGCCAATTAAAAAAAACAAGTTTTTGAAAGGAAAATATCATTCAACAAATAAAACAATCACATAAAATAATCTTTTACAGCATCATAGGACAAATTTGGATTGGAATATAGTATGTCTATTTCAATATATATGCATAACGACTTGAAAATATGAACTGTGAAACAAAAACGTATGTTTCAATCTAAATTGATGCAATGGTGATGCTAAAAATTATTTTATTAGTTGGTTTTCAGGCTGATGGAAGTTTTCATTTCAAAAACTATCTGTCTTACAGATTTTTATTGTTAGATCTGACTTGTATTCCCAACTAACTTTCCCAATTATTTATTCTGTCATTTTCTGTCCCATTTCCCAGTTATTTCTGAGAATTCCAATCTTGAGTTTAGATGTATTGTACTATGTTTGTGTAAATCTCTCATACTATTTTTTCTTTTGCTCTTTCTTTCCATTCTCCCAGTTATTTCATTTTCAATCAATAAGTGAGAGAAAAATTCATATTGCCCCACTAGACACATGTAGTCCCTAAGACAAATTCTAATGTTCAGTGTGATACATAGATAAATGTCTTTTATCTTCAATATCGTTTACTTGCTGTCTGTCCATCTACTGACAAATGTTATATTTATCAACAATTTCATCTACATCTTCAATTTTATCTCAATCAAGTCCATCTACAGACAAATGTCTATTTTATCTCAATCAAGTCCATCTACAGACAAATGTCTATTTATCTAATGTGCCATCTACAGACAAATGTCTATTTTATCTCAAGTCCATCTACAGACATGTCTATCTCAATCAGTCCATCTACGACAAATGTCTATTTTATCTCAATCAAGTCCATCTACAGACATTCATGCATCTCAATTCTGCCACATCTACTGACAAATGTCTATTTTATCTCAATAGTGCCCATCTACAGACAAATGTCTATTTATCTTAACCAAACTTATATACTGATATGTCTGTATTAATCTCAACAATCTACTGTCATCTACTTATACCAAGTCCATCAACTGACATATAGATAGTAGTCTATTTAATTCAACAAAGTCAATCTACAAACAAATGTACATACATCTCAAGTTTATTTCTGTACAGTTAAAAACAAAATGCACATCTCAACAGAGATTACAAAAAAAAAGCTTAACTACAGTCCTTAAGTCTTCGTCAAGACGAACAAAACGAGTTATTTACAAAAAGAATTCTGATGTGGAAGAACAATTAATGATACATGACCAAGCAACAATTAGTGTGTTTGTTCTTCAGTTTTCCAGGATGACTGACAGAGACTGTAGAACTTGTCTTCAGATTTGCCGTCAGGTGGACAGGTCATGTCTGCTTAGTAAAGCTCTGTACAGTAGAAATGCAGAAATCATCACAAGATGGACTCCTCTCTTGGAATGTGTGAGAGTTTGGTCCCACTGGTGTCAAGGTTTCTAGTCTCTAAATGATCATTACCTGCGAGGTCTTTCAAACAATGATACTGAGCACCATTCTTGAAAATACCTTCGCCTGAATTGAGAGTATTATCAGGACTTTGATGGCCGTGTTGAGCTACAGGCTTTGGTACCATCAACTTGAGCTGGGAAGGCCGAGAATGCTGTGTCCCACCTGCCCAATTGTTGCTCTCCGCTTTGTCTTCAGTTGTTGGAGTTTTAACCTGGATAGGAAAGTTCATACGGTCAGATATTGAAAGATAATATCTAACACACTTAACCCCTTGTGGACCAAATGCCACACTATGTGACTTTGGGTTGGACACCTTTCTTACCAGGAGCCACATCAAGGGCGTTTTTATTATTAAAAAATTGGCTTGTGCCCTGGTCCACTTTTGACCTGGTCCACTAAGAGTTAAGAGATTCTTAGAGCACTGATATAACTGCATATCAAGGAGGCTTGTCAAAACCTGCGGTGAAAGGGATGGTCTAGCACATTTTGGGTGGCATGACACATCAGACTTGGAAAATCATCATCTTTGGTGGCTTTTCATATCTAAAGGAAACTCTAAGAAATGAGGGGGGATGGCGGAATGTGGTGCCGTGTACAGGAGATCAATAAGTGAACCTGTCATATCTCATCCAATGGAACATGAGATGTTGGGAGGAGGGCAATGTGACTGCCACATCACAGGAGATCATCAATAGAGTGAGCCTGTCATACTCACATCCAATGGAACATGAGATGTTGGGGGGAGGGTGCAATGTGACTGCCACGTCACAGGAGATCATCAATAGAGTGAGCCTGTCACATCTCAACCAGTTGAACATGAGATGTGTGTGCACATATGTGTGTATATAGAGAGTCAGAGAGTGTAGAAGAAAATATACAGCCACCTGTCTGACAAGCCCTTATCAATAACTGTTTTGGCACACTTTATTGTATGTTTCATGGTAACCAATGGGTGGTTGTTCGAGAGTTTTGCACGCTGATTTCATTTTCTGTCACAAAACTTACCATTGTGAGTAAATTCATGAAATGGATGTTTATTACATTATATTGATCATAGTTGACAGAAAGTTGATAGCAATATCTGTGCCTTTTTTGTCCAATACATTCATTTTAGGAAAGCATTGTTGGGACCAGGTTAGCTTTCTCTCTTAGTTACCTACTTATTTACCTAGACTGTATTGAAGCTATCTGGACCACCCATGAAGGTGAAGTATGGTCTTGGTCGAACACCTGACCTTTGACATCCTATTCACATTGTCTTAATGTTATGAACTGTGACATTGAATATCAATTTCTTCCAAAAACCAGTCGACTAATTGACTGCATCACTACTTTACATGTTTCTTTGCCCATTTTATTTAAAACTTTCTTCCTCATTGTTTTCTACACTTTCTGTATTTAGTATTTCTAGTTGTTACAACGTGTTCTTCTAGGATATCCTTACTAATTAATCACATCATGTTTTAAGACATCCTCTGTAAGTCAGTATCCAATAAATCATGCCTGTTTTCTCTTAATTTTATTACAATTCATCTGTTACTGTTTTTATTCTCACATTTCAATGTCAAGTTTTCATACATGAAAAACAACTCAATCTTCTTATTCTTCTTGTTCCTTGTTGTTTAATGTCTACACAATGAGTCTGGTTCTCTGGATGTAAGTTGTTGTGTTTGTTAGTTCATCAAGGCTTTCAAATTGTCTGTTGGCCAGTATTCTTTTCGCAGTTGATTCATCAGGTGACAATCTTGCAAGATGGGTGCGGCTGTCTATGTTGTCTGTCCACATACACATGTGGTTGATGGAATCAGTCTTAGTCTGTGTAGGTGACTGTTCTGTCTGTTGTGTCCAGTTCTGAATCAAAACAATGTCACCTGTCTTGCTCTATCTAGATAGTGGTAGTTATCTATTTATTGGTCTTCTTGTCTAATGGCATTGATAAGTGTTTTCTTTTCCTGTAAATGTGATTATTTGATTTTTCTTGTTTCTAAACATTACAATAATATATAAGGTCGCTGGTACAAAAGTTGTTTCTAAACATTACAATAATATATGAGGTTGTTGATACTGATGTTGATAACATGTTGCGCTAGTGACCATCTGGAAATTGCAGGTTGAAGGCCAGCTTGGACTAAACGTTCTCAGTGTACACACTGTACAATGTTGACTACAGGAAAACCCTAATTTTTTACTTTGGGATCTAAATTACAAGTACCTCTGAAGTCTGTGTAAGGCTTGCATGAATGGCAAGATATAGTGGTGATAATGGAAAGCAAGCCTTCATGCAAAAATCAGGTGATTTCACCTGAATCCATAGCAGGCAAATGTAAAAATAACAAATAAACAAGTCAATAATAGCCAAATCTGGACAACGAATGAACAAATGAACTACAAAGAGGGTTATTAAAATCTGGACAACAAATGAACTCAAAGAGGTTATTCAAATGAGTATGATCAGCTTACCCCATTGGCTGCGACTGCCTCAGCCAAGGTTCTCCGTCGAATCAAATACCACACAGCAATAAAAAAACACATAGAAATCACTTTTAGACCAGCAGCAATACCTGTAATCAACACATGAGACAATAGCATTAGTGAGATATTATGTGTCACATATACATGTTTCATAGACTAACTGCATTTGTATGTCATGTTTCATAGACTTACTGTATTTGTATGTCATGTTTCATAGACTTACTGTATTTGTATGTCATGTTTCATAGACTAACTGCATTTGTATGTCATGTTTCATAGACTTACTGTATTTGTATGTCATGTTTCATAGACTTACTGTATTTGTATGTCATGTTTCATAGACTTACTTATTTGTGTCAAGTTTCATAGACTAACTGTATTTGTATGTCATGTTTCATAGACTTACTGTATTTGTATGTCATGTTTCATAGACTAACTGCATTTGTATGTCATGTTTCATAGACTTACTGTTTTTGTATGTCATGTTTCATAGACTTACTGTATTTGTATGTCATGTTTCATAGACTAACTGCATTTGTATGTCATGTTTCATAGACTAACTGCATATGTATGTCATGTTTCATAGACTAACTGCATTTGTATGTCATGTTTCATAGACTAACTGCATTTGTATGTCATGTGTCATAGACTAAATGCATTTGTATGTTCTTCATCTCTCCTGTTTTCAGTTGAGGTCTGTTTGTTTCAAAATTGTACCAAGTAGATTATTGTGACACTTTGATGGTTTCCATTGCTAAATGGTGGGCGTCTGTAGCTTAAGCAGCGGTGAGCTTGATCACAACCCAAGTGTGCCTAGCTCAAACTCCGTGGCGGTCAGTTTGGAAGCAAATTTGTGCGCATAGGTTTGTACATACAGTTAAAAATAGACCTCACAGTTTAAAAAGCAATGGCAAACTACTGAGCGTATAAAGTAGTGCCTAGAAAGCAAGGACTTATTTACTGTAGTTGATGGCTATGTCCTGTAAAGGACATGCCATGATTTTCAAATGGAAAAGGAAGGTTGAAACATCTGAGAAAAACCAATAACTTTGTGGGAAGACACCCCAATAAAATAAACACATAAAGACCATCTCGGCTGTAGATTATTCAAACAATCAACATTCAAGCAAGCAAGACAGTTGTAAATTATTTCTTGACAACAGACTTACCAATATACTTATAGCGAAATAAAACAATATCATACAGAAGACAGGAACCATTTCTCTCGCATGAGACGCTCCACAACAAACAGGCACTGTCGATGGCATTCCCAAAAAATATTGGACTTGGTATGTAAGCTGTCAATAGAAAATAGTAAATATACAACCTTAGACTTTCAGTGACAATATGCAACTTTAAACACAATGGTGAAACATGTAATAACAAAGTACTGTAGTTTTACAAAAACAAACACAATACACAGAAAGTTTGATGAAAAAGGCCTTTATTATCGTTTGCTTGATAAAGGCCTTTTTGATTGAAATGTTGCTGTGTATTGTTATTGTAAAACTACAGACTTTGTTATTACGTGTTTCGCCATTCTACATAGTTTTACTGTAGTCTCCATCTATATTAACTTTACACATGGTCAGTAATAGCACTACACAATAGTGACATAACTTTACACACAGCCAGTGACAATAAGAACTTTACACACAGCCAGTGGAAAAAAACAACTTTACATAGTCAGTGACAATATGCAACTTTACACACAATCAGTGACAATATGCAACTTTACACACAATCAGTGACAATATGCAACTTTACACACTGTCAGTGACAATAAGAACTTTACACACTTTCAGAGACAATATACAACATCAAGCTATGCCTAGTTGTTTATTCTTTTCAGTAAACTGCACAGTCATGCTGTCAGCCAAACTTACAGTTATAGCAAAGAAAGGCTTTAAAGAAGGGACTTACCAAACAATCTCATGCCAACAAACTGCAATCCTAAGGCAAATGACCGCTCCATTGTACCAACTGACCTAGAAAATGAGATCAGATTTGTCAATGAGTAAGAAACCACAGACTAACAGCACTTAATAACAGAGTCTAAAATATAAATCTCATTAGACAAGCATCTCAAGCAGGATGAATCTCATTCAACTAGAACAATCTGAAAACAATAATCTCACAACATGTATTTCACTCAAAAATGTAGTTCCCACAAATAGCAATCTTAAACATGAAACTCAAACATGAATCTCATTTCACAGCTTCTAGATTCACTATTCACAACATAGTCAAGATTATATTATCAATGACCACATCAGTAGATTCTTTCATCCTTACCTTCACTGAACCATCATCTCCTACATTCCTTACTCATCACGTCCTATCCGACTGACCCACATATCTCCTAAATTCTTTAATGATCACATCCCTCTCTAATGGACCCTTATTCTATAGATTCATCATCCCTTCCAACTGAGTCTACATCCTCTAGATTTGTTCATAATCACAACCTCCCCTTAAAACCAACCTTATAATCCACATATTCTCTACCAACACATCTAGATTCTTTCATTGTCACATCCCTCCTCACAAACACCACATACCTTAAGTTTTTTCATTATCACCCTACCCCTACAAACACCACCACAAACATAAGATTATCTCTCCCCCCTTTCCCACAACAAAACTCCAGTTCCCAGACTCATAGCTCACACAGACACACATCCCCAAACTCTCCCATCAACATCCCATTTTCTAGATTATTTAATCAACATTCCCCAATCAGATTCTATTCACCGTCTTCCTCCTTCCTACAATATCACTCTATCCCTGAACATATATCAACATCAACTGATTGAAAGACTTGCACAAACCTTAAAGTGACCATCAAGATGGGCATCTGCGTGCCAGCCACACAGAAAGTCATCCCAACCAGCAGGATAAGAAAAGGTTTCAACATGTTACAAGTATTTTTGCAAGCCCCACTAGTTGCCACGGGAGAGTAAATTACCTCGTTGCCCATATGACCAATTGGAGTGTCCCTTATACAAGAACATCCACTGTAGTTCTGGAAGCAAATTTTTTGCATTACATTATTTTGCACACATACAGTTTTATGTTGTTCATTTCAAACTAAATGCATTTATGTCAGTCATTTCACAATAAACTATACTATACACTCATATCTGTCATTTCACAATATTGCAAACTATACATTTATTTCAATCATTTCAAACTAAACTATGCATTTACGTTATTAATTTCACAATAAAATAAGTAGATTTGACAATTTCACAATAAAATAAGTAGATTTGACAATTTCACAATAAAATAAGTAGATTAGACAATTTCACAATAAAATATGTAGATTTAACATTAATTTCACAATAAAATATGTAGATTTGACATTAATTTCACAATAAAATGTGTAGATTTGACATTAACTTCACAATAAATGTGTAGATTTGACATTAATTTCACAATAAAATAAGTAGATTTGACACTAATTTCACAATAAAATAAGTAGATTTGACACTAATTTCACAATAAAATATGTAGATTTATATTCATTAAATTGTTTACTTGCTCATCATCAACATCTCACTTAACTTTCATTTCATTTGCCTTCATAAATAGTATTGTCTTCACAGAAACCTATCTAATATAAGCAATGTCTTTTGAATAATCTGGATGCATATGTGGAAACAAATTAATCTAATAGTTACTGACCTACTTTAGCTAGTTTACATTTTGTCGCTAACTCACTCTCATATTATTATCATTAAGCAGCATGTATTAGCAGAATGTTGCTCCCATCTCAGCAGGCCTGAAAAACTTCTGGTCTCTAGTAAGTTCTCTCACCTTCTTCAATGTTACATTGAAGATTTCTTGAATGTCCTGTTGCTACTGTTGTCTTAGCCATCCTCTGTCTCATCTTCTAACACCTCCTTCAATGTTACATTGAAGATTTCTTGAATGTCCTGTTGCTACTGTTGTCTTAGCCATCCTCTGTCTCATCTTCTAACAACAATGTCCTCCATTACTGTTCTCTTCAAACCTTGTCCCATTTAATATGATCAAAATACTACAACTTCTGACAGATGATGTTTATGAGCTTCAGGTCTTGTAGAATGATGTCTATATTTTTCTCTTCTTTGTCCAGAGCATTCTAAGAATTTTTCTTAGCACTAAGTTTGAAAATTCAATTTTATTCTTTAATCTTTGTGTAAGAGTCCACATGTATGATTCACATGCATTTGTTGCCACAGATAGAATGAAAGTCTGCAGAAGTTTTAATTGTTTCATTTAGTTGTTGACTTGTGTTATGCCATAGTATTTCCATACTAATCATCTTCTGAAATACTATGGCTAGTCACCTTCTGATTTTTTTTTGAACACTCTTCATTGTTAATTATGGAGCCATGGTAATAAATGATACAATTTGTCAGCAACTCACTCTCAGATATAATAAGACTTTCTGACACTAAATCATATTACCATCAGACATAAATTAAATTTATTTAACTAACTCACTCACTGTGCTGAATTTTGTCACTAACTCTCACTCCCAAATGTAAATAAAATGGATAAGACTTACAAAGCTTCTCTCTTCATTGCCAGGATGATAGAAATAATTGGACACAGTACAGCCAGCATGACATGGGGAGAAGTAAGTAATGCCATTGTTTCCACAAATTGGTTCAATGTGGTCCTGGGAACAGTCACAGTTCTGATTGCATGCAGATGTTAGGTTAGCTTCAAAGATCTTGTGACCAGAACTGAAAATAAATGCAATATGGGAATTTGGTTTAGAGTAACCACTTGTTAACTGTTTCAGTGATCTGTAAATGATTTGTTCCAAAGAATGTAATTATGTTGTGCATTGGTTTGTAACAACTAAGCTGTGATATTGTGTGCCTTTTTGGTCCAACATATTCGATTTTAGCATGTCTTTGTTAGGTTTCACTCCCATTTTTATGACACTCATTACACTGACTAAAAGGGGGAACACAAGGTGAGTACTCAACAGTTGTGCTGGGACTTTATCTCCAGAGATGTTGACTAGGGAAATAGTATAAGAGCAGGTATTCTAAAATATTTTTCATCTAGTGTGCAAACATGTATTTTGTGCAGCTGCACTTACACTATCAGGGGTCTCTGTGGTGTAGAGGTTAGACTCTTGCCTCTCGTTCCAAAGGTACTTGGTTCGCTCCCTAGTGGAGCCATCAGAATATTTTTCCACAGATCATTGTGTGAGATCTAGTTCCTAGTCCTAAAGGAGACTGACGATAAAATGTCCAGTGTTCAAGTTGAGCATGTAAAAGAACCCTTGGCAGTTTAAAAATCTAGAAGAGCAGGCTAAAAAGTCACTTCCCAAACAAAAATTAATTTAAATGATGTTTTATTAAAAAATTCTACAAAATATTTATCCATCTTTAAAATTATATTTGGGACCCTGGCCATTGCTAAAGGAGTTTGTGCACTGCGGCTGAGATCTTCCTGTGTAAGAAAGCGATCAGAGCACACATGGTTACTCAGCGAAGTGCATTGATGATGGTCCTATCAATCGCTCATTCACTGACACTACCATTTACTCTCATGTGTAGCTTCCCTGTTTGATCCCTACTGACTTCTATAAGACTTAAGTTTTGCAGTCAGTTTTCAGAGCCGCCACAAGAAAATGGAGTAGGATCCTGGTCAGTGCTAGATCCCTGACACTGGAACTGAACTGACACTGTATTCATTACACCTATAGCCTCATTATAAATGTAATAATATCTGAAAGTCTATGGCATGTTCGTGTGAGTTTGGTAATAATTCTTCTAGTTTAAACAGGGTAAGGAGTGGATGTGTGTTGTATGTGAGAAGGACAGACATTTCTAAGGAGATTCCAATTGCTATTCTTAGACCTGTATGATGTCTCCTATGCATAGAAAGTTGCAGCCTTTTTCATATTTCACTTGTATAGAGTATTTCACTTGTCTAGACTCAGGTAAGATCAAGGTGGTCCTAACAAATACCACATGGCTGACACTGCTGAATCAATTGACTGCTAATATAATATATATTTGTCCATTATTTGGATACTAGGATGCAGAAGCCCTATTCAGTTCTCCAAACACTTGACAAGATGTGTGCCTCAGCGTGTGTGATCTTGATGAGGGATACATTTAACAATAAGTACACTTAAACTGTTCATAATTTGTTGTGTGTGATAAACATATCCCGGTTGAGAAAAGCAAATGAAGTAGACATGAAGTAGACATAAAGTGCTACTGAAGATATGGATCAGAAAAAACATGTGACATGGAATAGACAAACTAACACTGCAACATAGAATGGAGTTGACAAAGTAACAAATAGACAAGTGAGAGGAAATAGACAACATAAGATTGTAGACATGGAGTCTAGACATGAAGTAGACAAAGTAACACTGTAGACATGGGGTGTAGACATTGCGTAGATATGGTATAACGGTAGTTACCTGTTGAAGTATGGAAAGTTGGCCCCAGCAATCTTCAGATTTTCACAGCCCATGTAGAAGAAGAAAGAGAATCCACACAAGGCAAGCGTGTTCAACAGAAGCACAAACTGAATGGCACCTGATAATGTACAAGTTAATAACATTACTCACAATAACAATATATCAAAAAGAATTTTAAAAATTGGTATAGCTATTCACAGGGTTACCTTCCTTCTGATTTCTCATAAGGTGTTTAGTCCCATTAGCTTGTTGAAAGTGCCAGCATCAGAACATTTAAACAGTTATCTCTAAATGTTCCCAAATTTGTAAAGTTGGATACTCATCATCAAGTTGGTAGACTAGAAAATTGACAATACCAGAGTTTAGACATGAGTCAGATCTCACAACCTCCACTATAACAAATCAGTTATCAGTTATATGAGGACTATCATCATAGCACTGTGGACATGCCCATAGGTGCTCCGATCTCCGCCTCAGCAAATCCAGCAGCGTCCAGCGACCCAACATGCCAGTTCGATGTTGATTAATCAATCTCTTTGCAAATTTAGTATGTCGTTCTTTTCGGGCTGCACCAATATTAACACCCATCTCTTTCAATCTGGTCAGCGAGTGGGATTCACAGCCCTGAAACTCCTCTGTTCGGAAAGACTCTCTCAATGCGTGAAGAATGTCACTTCGATCCATTGCAGCTCCCTCTGATATTGTAGCTAAGCCAGCCAATCTATCAGCTGTTCATTACCCCTAACTCCTGCGTGCCCAGGGACAAAAATAAAGGCGAATTCTCTGATCATTGTCTGTACCAGTACCTCCACCCAGTTTCATCTCACCATTCCTGATTCGACTTTACGAATCATGCTCATGGAGTCACTGAGTATGAAAACACGAGAATAATTGTGAGATGCCGATAATTGTGAGATAACAAATCAGATATGAAACAATGCTACAGTATAACTGAGTAGGTATGGTACTAAAAGGTTTGGATTTATTTTCCTAAAATCGTATCAGTAACCCACCTGTACAAATGTGTGCCCCATCTTAATTATAAATTTGATTGTCTGGCACAGAAAAAACATGAGAATTCCAAATTCCGAAATCATGAAATCTGGATATCTTATTCCTGCAGAAATGTGTAGGCCAAAGCAACCATTTTCAACTTTTTATGTACTTTTTAAACCGGATTATGAGTCAGTTCAGATGGCTAGAAATGTATACATTTCATAGCATGTTCTGTTCGCCATTATACTAGGTCATTAAGCATGTGTAGGAGTGAACAGGGAAAAATGTAGTTGCAAAAATTGTTAACAGGGAATATTAACTAAAAAAATCAAGATCAACTTTTTCTGATTAGCAAAATACACGAGACAGATTAAATTTTTTCCAGTTTTTTCAATCATGCACACATTTCTCTATTTCTTTGATATTTTATTTTTGCTGTAAAATATACTGGAAAATACAATTTATAAATAAAAAAGTAAAGGAATCCATTTTCATATCATGAAGTATATTGGTGAATATGGTGTTGAGCTTGTATTTTTCTTTAACCTATGGCTAGCGGTAGGTGATATGGTAAACAACACAACTGCCACTCTTACTGTCCAGTGTTTATCTAGTACCAAATTGAAGTTAAAATAAAATTCTGTCACGTAATTAATATGCAAAGCTGGGTAGTAAAGCTAGTTTAATAGTACTCCTTCAGATTATTAGTAGGAAGGTTATCATGTGTATGTGCATGTGTGTGTTGGGTTTGAGCTAACAGATCAAGTCTATAAAAAGAATAATATTCCCTCAGATTATTGATAGGAAGGGTGTGTGTGTTACAGTGTGGGTGGGCACTGTTACAGAAACTGCAATGTAACACTGACATAGTGTCAAAACAATTTCACTATTAATGATGAATTGAGAAGCTAATATACGCATTAGTAACAAATTTCAGTCTATATCTATTGTCAATGAAAAAATAATATTAAGTGATGGGAGAGATACTAGCACTTAAACCAATCCATATTTAGTGTTTGAACTCAATGCATTACTAATGACTCCCATAATATATATATATATATAAATGTATGTATGTATATTAACATCAACAAATGAACCAATTATTCAGTGAAATGAATATCAATTGTGTGACATGGGTGGGTCTCAGACACTGGAATGAGTTTGAGAATTAGGCATTAAGTTTGGACATGCCAGACAGTGTTGTCTTCGTGGTAGAGAGAGAAGATATAGTAATCAACTTCTCATGGGTACTGTGAGCAAATGGACCTTGGTGTGGCTGCTGCAACGGAGGACAGAGCATGAATGGGAATGCCCAATGTGTCGATCGCATAACATAACATACAGTGAAATGAACATCCAGGTGGTAGAATAGGAATAGCTTTCAAGCTAGTGACATTCAGTAACTCCATTTCTGACAGATATTTTAAGAAAAAAAAAAACCTCCTAGTTGTCATTGAATAAGCTCCATTATTATGAAATAATGGTGGTTTCACATTGTGAAATCACATAAAGATATCAAACACCAATTTATTCTGTAATGATATTGTAGAATGTGAGAATGTCAAACTTCAAAGACGAGGTTCCATGTAAATACTTAACATTTAGTAATGTGTGTAAACGACAGACACTTTTAACTTTTATTTTTTAAGAAACCTGTCTTCAAACATAATAACACAATTCAAGCGGATGTGCCCTGTAATAGATGAGTAGCTGGTCAGACTGAACCAGGTAAATCATGTGATTACACAACTCTACTGTGTGTATTTGTAACATAAACTAGCTTGCTAGACAGAATCCAGAACTAATTAACTAATACACACCTTTCGGAGACAATGCCATGCGTTTCAGGATGAATCCACCCGTTAGGATACCTATAACAGCTCCAGGAATGCCTATAACACCTGAGGAAATAAGTAAACATATACTAGCAGTTATTAAAAACTGATTATATTATTTTATGAGATACAAATCATTGTGCTAAATTTAAAATACCTGACACCACTGATTTGATGTTTATGATCCATTTAATGCACTCTAAACATATGATAATTCAAAACTGTCTTCTAAGTAGTTGTAAACCCTAGGTTTAAAAACTAAAGTGGCACTTCCTATCATGATCACCATGAAATAGCTTGTCCTGAGCAGTTGCCAACGCTAGGTCTAAAAACTAAAGTGGCATTCTCTGTCATGGTCATCATTATCAGCATCATCGAATAGTCTAGTCCTGAGCAGAACTTTGTCACCCTAACAATCCTTTGGAATGAAGCCATAACAATCCTTAATACTGTGTGTGACCTCCTACAGCATAAATACATGCTTGCCATTAGTGCGTCACGCTATTGCAGAGTATCTTGAAAAATGTTTGGGATTTGGTATTTCATTCTGCAATAAGTGCTCACTCAAAATCCCTCACACTGTTGCTTTCATGCAAGGTGGACCCTTCCGTTCAGTTCATCCCACATGTGTTTAATAAGGTTCATGTTAGGAGAGTTTGCAGGTCAATCCAGTACAACAAGCTGTACACACCTGGACATGCTGGAGTGCAGGGTAATGAGCGTGCCGACTTTCTTGCAAACAATGCCCCGACTCAAATGGGCAGAAGTATGGACAGAGCCGATATTATCAATGCGGAAGGCTCTCAATTATGTGACATGGGCAAGTCTCAGACACTGGAATGAGTTCAAGAATTAGGTGTTAAGTTTGGACATGTCAGACAGTGTCGTCTTCGTGGTAGAGAGAAGATATAGTAATCAAGGTACGGTGAGCAAATGGGCTTTGGAATAGCTGCTGCAGCGGAGGACAAATCATGCATGGGAATGCCCAATGTGCCATGACGTCGATCACACAACATAACATAACATCAAACGACTAATAAATTCCTGGAAACTTTAGCTGAAGTGAGGCCTAGAAACACTGCGCTGAAAGATTTTCAGATCTGGATGATTCTAGAAGAAAGACACCCTGATAGGTCTCTGTATTTGGTAATGTAAATGTCAGCGGTAAAGTTAACTCTTGAAAACATGAAAGAGTATGGGTGGTCATGAGAGAATCAACCCTCACATGTACTTGTTCTCCTTCATATCTATCATGCTGTACTACACTCGCATCAGCATATCTTTCTCCAGAATGATGCCAGACGAGATGTCTCCAATCAGCAAGGGAGACATTAAACTTAATTTCATCGGAGATGAGAACATGATTGATCTCTATCCTGCCCTTGGATAATGAATATTTTGTAGGGTACAAACCAATCTGTTGATTATGTGAGATTTAAGTATAGAACTAATGTTGTGATGTTTGTTTTACAAGCCAGCTGTACAAAGTCTCCCATCATACAGTGTTTGGACAAGTCTCAGAGAAATTGTTATGTCTTACTGTTTGGAAACAGTTCACCCATGTGTTGCTGGAGCCCAAGGGAGCAAAGAATAGTAACACTGTGGCGACAAGTCATGTCATAAGAGGTGACTGAGGTAGGTGCCTATGGAAACTACTCTAGGAAATAAAAAGCGTCGTAGAAATTGGATGTGCTGGCCTACTTGTAGGTGCATAACTGGCACAACATACAATCGCTCTTAGGCTGAGATCACAAACAAATCACAAAGAATGGTTAACAAGTGGTTGATGTGGACCGTTCGAAGAAGAAGGAAGCTGTTTAGCAGCTATATCAATAAAACCTGGCAACTAGCTAATACTGTTACACAAAGTTCACCAGCTGGGGAAGATCATTGATGGCACCAGTGACCCAAAATTGCTGGTTCAACCTCACTATATTGAACTGGTGACAATTAAAATCTCTTGTCAACTTCTCTGGTCGCCATTGTACTGCCGAGCATATCAATAGATTGTTATCATTCTTGTGAGGACAGTCAAGGGCTAACAAAAAAATTTAACAAACTTTCTATCCATGAAAACAGATGATTTTAAACTACCTGAAACTGGGGCTATTATGTGTGCCAAATTTTAACATGACTAATTTTTGATTAAAGTCATAATTTATTTATTCCTTGTAAACATCACATGAAACAGTCAATAGGGAAAACATGGACTTCAGAACTTTACACAATATGGGTTTTGAAAATGGATCACATCTATAAACATTTCAAAAGTGACATGTCATGACTTCAACGTGTTTTTAATGGCTGCAAGAATATGGTCAACTGAGGAAATAGGTAAATATATGATCAACTGAAGAGGTGAACATGAATTGAAGATGTGAACATGAATTGAAGAGGTAAAACATATAATGGACTCAGGGGTTAACTTGATGGACTGAGGTGGTAAAACATGATGGACTGAGGTGGTAAAACATGATAAAATGAGGTTTAGTTTAGTCATCGGATCATCACTGCACAGTGAACCAATTAGTTCATTAGTGCTTCAATCTCCCCCTCAGTATGTCTCTCAGCATGTGGCGACTAACAACACTGGTTCTTTGTTGGTTTACTCTTCTTTTTGGCTACCAGTTTCACTTTGTAGTTTGCAGATTCACCAGACATTTACATTTCTTTTCTTAGATTATAATATCAGTGGACCTTGCGACCATTGCTAACATTGATTCACCACTATTACTTGAAGCATTTACATTTTCTATTTCCCTTAGGGAATTTATAATATCAGCCTGGACCATTGCTACCATTGTAACCATTGATTCCACTATTACTGAGCATTTCATTTTCTATTTCCTTGGAATTTATAATATCAGCCTGGACCATTGCTAGACCCCATTCAGCAGCCATGCCTGCAGCTCAGCGTTCATTTCCCTACATCTGCATGCACTAGCACAAATAAAACTGATTTTTGTTAGCCTAGACCTCCTCAGCAACTCCAAGCATTGTCTCTGATCCCATCCTGTTTCAATTTTCCTGAGCATACTCAGCGAGTCACTGAGAAAACATGCATGGATAAAACATTCCTGTCAGACCATCGCTATAGTTACTGCCATGATTTCCATAGTAGAGAAGGTTAACATGATCAACTAAAGAGGCAAACATGTGATCAACTGTGAAAGTTAGATATTGTTTTATTAAATAAAGAAATGTATCAGGTTGGTTGTTTATGACTGTACAAACAACACTGCTACAGAAACTACAACACAACATAGAGATGTGTTACCTGTGAAAAGGTTAGCCTCTGATTTGGAGGTGCCAAACTGAGACTCCAAGTATTTTGGTAGGAAGACCACAAAGCCAGCCACAATACAGATCTCAGTACATATAGCTGGTAGCAGGACTGCATAGACTGGATTCTTCAGGAGATGTAGAACTGCCTTTGGGATTTCTAAGAATACAAAAGTTATTAGTTGTATAGTGCACAATCAAGAAGGTACATGTGCTCAAAATAAAACCAGCATCAGCATTATTATTAACACTAGCATTGTGAACAAAGCAATCATCAACAATATTAGCATCAATAATACTAGCATCAATAATTAGATTACACAAACTGAGCTAAAACAAGACATCAGAAATGTGAGACTGTGAATGGAATCATATTATAACATAATATTGCATAGGTGTCGCTGGGGCTCGCACAGGGAGCAAAGAATAGTAACACTGCGACCTACAAGGCATATCATAAGAGCGACAAAGGTAGGGGCCTAGGAAGCTACCTAGTAAATAAAAGCGTCACAGAAATCGGATGTGCTGTTCTACTTGTAAGCACATAACTAGCACAACATACAATCACTCTTAGGCTCAGATCACATACAAATCACAGAGTGGTTAACAAAGGGTCGATATGGAATGTTCAAAGAAGAAGAACATAATATTTATGACAAAAAAATAAAATTACTGAAATGTAAATACTGTTTCCCATCCTTACTTAGAAGTCATGAAAAAAAGGTGAATTATTGACTTCATTGCAGGGAATTTTCCTGTTTGGCTCGGTCAATCTCCACAGAAACAACATGCCAATAGCCGACAGTATTGCACAAATTATCCTACCTCCAGCAAGAATCCTAGGGCTCACAAGAAAAAATGCACACGTGAACCAAATGGTGCAATCTGGATTTGAGCCAAGAACCTTCAGAAAGCAAGGCAAACAAATTTGATCACTTTGCCACAGAAATCCCTAGTCATGTCATGAAAGAATGAATAGAGAAATCAACCCAGGAAGAATAACAATTAGGCATAACAAATACAAACATATATTTATATAGATGATGGGGAAAGAGAATGCAGTAAATATTTACACAATAAATGGGGAAAAAGAAAAGTAAAATAAAACAAAAAATTCAAGAAATATACAAGCTACAAAAAATTACATGTCAAGGAGTACACACTTTAAAACAAAAATAGTAAAGCAATTACTGAGATTCCCAAAGATAGCAAAAGCAGCATTACACAATAGTTACAAAACAAGTGCAATTTTCTGAACTTTGCACTAGCTGTGACCGAACAACCAGCACAGCTGCTCTAACTAAACAACAAAAGAAAGGGAAAAAATACAGAAAGAATGAAGAAAAGAAAAACGATAATAAGAGGTAACAAAGTAACAAGGAAGAAAGAAGGAAATAACAAACGAGAAAGAGCAGTAATCATTACAGTAAATGTACACTTCCCTTCCCAACTCTTTATGTTTATGTGTTTGTATAACTGCTAAAACATATTCCACTCGCATAAAGCTGACCATGAAAATAGGCTATCTTTACAAAGACACTAACTCTCTTTTCTTGTTGCTCTGCACACTTCATTTGTTTAGGCTAGCTTTTTTTTTTTGTTTCGTTATTTTTTGTAGCAACAAAGGCGCAGCTCGCAATGTCGAATAAAGCGGCTTGGTAATTCCCTAGATATTGGCTGCACATGCGACGACTTCTACTTGAACAAGCCCGCTTTGTTACTAATGCTAATGACGTGTCCAATGTTGAATCACTGGAACCAATTTACTTTTGGATTTCCCATACTAGCGGCTCAAAGCCACTGGAATGAAAGGGCTAACCAAGGAAGCTTCAATAGACCATGCCTGGATGCCAAATATTTGACAATTGCCGTTAAGCATTGCGCCTCGATAACAATAAATAATAAGGCTCTGGTCTGTGCTAAAGGACGTGTTTCACACAAGTCTCCTCGCTTCGTCTGTGTTTCATCCAAGTCTCTCCGCTTCGCTTTCTGTATTTCACACAAATCTATCCACTTCGTCTTCAGTATTTCACACGTCTCGTCGATTCATCTTCTGTATTTTACACAAGTCTCTCAGTTATCTTTGTGCATTGACCTCCCTCAGTATCTTTTCGCTGTTTGGTATCTGCAAGATTAGCTATCTTCGAATACTTACCTCGCTCAATACTTTTTGTTACGTTCTAAACTACAATCAATATAGTTGAACAGTATATGTTGGTATATCGCTGTGTGGGTCAGGAGCCGCAATGGAAACAAAGGATAGTACCACTGCAACCTACAAGGCATATCGTAAGAGGCGACTGGGATCGCGAGAGAGAGAAAGAGACGACTGATGTAGGGCATAGAAAAGCTACCCTAGTAAATAAAAGTATCGCAAAATCGGATGTACTGGCTTACTTGTAGGCGCATAACTGGCACAACGTACAATCGCTCTTAGACTCAGATAACATACAAATCACAGAAAGTGGTCAATATAGAACGTTCGAAGAGGAAGAAGAAGAAGATGGTATACAATGTGATGTCATTCTGTTAAGTCTGGAAAGGCAATATATGTAACTACAACTATGATGTTGTGGGAGTTGCTGCTTTCTCCGACGTACATAGATGAGAAATCTGATTCAGATTGGCATCAACAGGGACGACCTTATCTCAGACAAAACACACTGGTAATGATATTTGCAATTGCAATTGTTTACAAATGTCAGACGTGGTTACTAACATAAATATAATGTACTAATGGTTTGGATGTACTAATCGATACTTCAGATAGGTGTACTAATGAATATATGAGATGACTTTACTGACGATAATTAATACATCAGTTGGGTGTACTAATGAGAAAAACGAGTTGGCGGTGCTAATTAAATGCATCAGTAATGATTGCATGAATTATTTAGTGTCGATTTCTGGGTCTGTATGACAATACTGATTAAATGGAGAAAATTCGATTGACAAGAGCAATGCAATCAAACTTTTATGCTTGAACACAAATTTAGGAGTTGCGGTACACATAAATCAACTATTCTAAACTACGGGGGTTGAAGCACTGCTGCAAAAATAATAAACATCTCGATAAGCCAGTGTCAGCAGGTTGTGTGTACTCTTAACCGGATGGCAATGGGTCGATGTATTGCTGTAACAACAACAAAGTCAATAAGCCAGTGCAATCAGGTTGCAATCCTAACAGAATACAATGTCAGTTTTGCAAGCTATACTCCAGTGACAAACTAGCAAAAACTAGAATAAAAACTTCATATAAGGCAACATTAACACAAATGTCCAACTATAATGGATATCATTCTACTGGCATATTAGAAAACGACTGATTTGATGGATTGATCGAGAAGACCATCATCATTGCACTTCGGTGAGTAGCCATGTGTGCTCCTGTCTTTTTCTTACACAGGGAGATCTCATCCGAAGTGCACGAACTCCGTAGCGCCGGCGATGGTCCCCGATGTAATTTAGAAGATTGTGAAAATATTTTGTAGGAATTTTATTTATTAATCCTTCTAATGAATTTTGCTCAGGCATCGTATTTCCAGCCTGCTCTTCTCGATTTTGAACTGCAAAGTGTCCTGTTACGTGCTCAACTTGAACACGGCACCTGCGTTTTATCGTTCGTCTCTGATAGGACTAGGAACTTGATATTACCTACACTGAGATCATGGATATCTGGACAAAATTTCCCGATGGCTCCACGAGGGAGCACCATTGAAACGAGAGACAAGTACCTAACCTCTACATCACAAATATCTCACATCAGAAAACAAGAGATTGCAGATAAGTTTAGCAAAAGGGATAAATAAATGAATACACATTACAACCATAAAACCACATTTCATGAAAAAAGGCCCTTATCAAGATAATTAGGGAAGTGGACAAACAAGGGACAATTATCATGACCTCGACTGAACGAAACATATTCTGTTCCGTATTAGAAAGGAGAACACCAGAACGAAGCATAGCTGTAACAGATTAAGAATGACTCCATCCCTCCTGCGCATGTGTGGACAGGTAAAACAGACAGGCGAACATTCTGTCAGACATGTTATACGTTTATCCAACTGCGTAATAGACACTGGTCAACAGAGATGCACATATACATAAACTGAGAGTTGTGACGAACAATCAGTCATAGTAACATGTACATGGTAACTGGAGTCTAATGCCAACATTATTAACCTGCGAATGGGAGAAAGTATCAACCATTCTAGCTAGCAGACACAAATTAACTATTAGTGCTAGTACGTATAAATCAACTATTCTAGCCAACCCATATTCTTCTTCTTCTTCTAACGTTCCATATCGACCACTTGCTAACCACTCTGTTTGATTTGTATGTGATCTGAGCCTAAGAGCGATTGTACGTTGTGCCAGTTATGGCCTACAAGTAGGCCAGTACATCCGATTTCTACGACGTTTTTCATTTACTAGGGTAGCTTCCCTAGGTCCTACATCAGTCACTTCTTACGACATACCTAGTAGGTCGCAGTGGTAATATTCTTTGCTTCCCTTGCGGGCCCCGGAACCACAAGGGCGCGCCAACACATATAAAATAGGTTATTCTAGCTAGACATCGTCCCCCCATTCAGTTTCATTTCAGTCAGCATATGTTCGTTCGTTCCACCTCCACTCCTCTGTATTTCTGACTTCAATTGTCCGTCTCATTCTCTTTCATTTATCCTATTTTATACGCTGTATGGTTAACCGCATCCTTTCTATATTAATTACTAGCTTTGTACATCCGATAAATTATGCCTTTCCAAGTCCTCTGTTTATCTTGTATTCATTCATATCTAGGTCATGTGGACTCTGTATCTCTCTTTAAGTAAGTGTGAGTGTATATTTTAATTTTAAACTGGTAGCTTGTATTTAACCTGTCGCCGTTTTCTGTTTTTATTCCCGATGGGTAAAATGTTTCTACAATTTGTTCTTGAAATGGCAGTTCTTTGCAAGCTGTTTGTTCTGGAGACTCACAAGGACAAGTCAGTGTTCCAGCGCTTCATTTCAAATCTGAGATGGTTGCATGTAAGTTATCGACATATGGCTCCAATACCACGAACTACGCGGTTTTCTTTCTGTTGAGTTGGGTAGTTATCAATCCACAAATTGGGTAGTCTTCTATATACTGAGTTGGATAGTCTTCTCTCTGCAGAGTTAAGGAGACTTGTATATGACAATTGGATAGTCCTCTCCAAAGGCTGAAGTGTTGGGAGACTTGTAGCTGCCAATTGGGTAGTCTTCTATATACTCTTCTTCTTTGCGTTCGTTCTTTACGACCAATTTTAATCACTCTTTGTGATATGTTTGATCTATGCCAAGAACGTGTATACGTTGCACATTGGTTTGGTAGGCCCTAAACGCATAGACTTTACATGTTTAGGACACGTGCATCCGATTTCAGCCAAACCTCCTTAGTCGCCTCTTACGACATGCGTGGCAGGGAACAGTGGTTCTATTTTACACTCAAATTTGGGCCCGTAATCACTCGGGCGTTTATATACTGAGTTGATAGTCTTCTCTGCAGAGTTAAGAGACTTGTATATGACAATTACGGATCAGAGAAGTATATTGTAGAGAGTAGATTGGATAGTCTTCTAGCTGAAGTGTTGGAGACTTGTAGCTGCCAATTGCGTAGTCTTCTATATACTGAGTTGGATAGTCTTCTTCTGCAGAGTTAAGGAGACTTGTATATGACAATTGGATAGTCTTCTAGCTGAAGTGTTGGGGAGACTTATAGCTGTCAATTGTGGCTTCTTTCTGTAGAGTTGAGTCTTCATTCTGCAGAGTTAAGGAGGCTTGTATAGACAATTGGATAGTCTTCTAGCTGAAGTGTTGGGGATACTTGTAGCTGCCAATTGGGTAGGCTTCTTTCTGTAGAGATGGGTACTCTTCTGTCCGTCGAGTTGGTTTGTTTCTCTCCGTGGAGTTGGGATAACTACAATCTGTCAAGTTGGTTAATAATCTTTTTTTTGTTGATTTCAAAAATGTTTGTTTCCATAATTAACCATGATGATGTAAAACAAGGTCTATGTCAATTTGTTATCAATGACCTCCAGGTCAAGTAGGTATTAAGAAAGTGTCAAAAACTCCAAGCAGCCAGTGATCACACGAACTGGTTGCGTTTCGAAGAGCAGCAAGAAACCCTGTTCATCTTTCTTGTCTACAAGTATTCAATAACCACCAAGACATGTAACATCTAGTAGAATATGTTTATTATTATATGTTTAGTAGTATATCTTTCCATGGAGTATGTGACCATGATCTAATGAAACACTCAACAACATATACTTCACGACTGTTCAGTGTTATCAAATCTACAAAGTCAGATCTAACGAGAATATACAGAGCTAAGACGAAAGTTATGTGGATACATCTTGTACATGTAAAGGACTGTGTACTTAGTCCTGATCACAGACTTGTAGATCCGACATGACAGATTTACCTAACATATAAGAAGAAGAGATAGACGTATGAGAGTAACAGGTTCTAGTTCACATAGTTCGATCTGTAACTATTACCTGACAAAGCAGTCAGTGACGATCAACATTGACAGCGTTATATAAGACAACAACAAACTCTGCTCGATCAATGTTCATTCTTCTTTGGATTATCAAAGAACTCAATTCAAAAGTCAAGCATTATTCAATAAAACACTTCACAACATTGACATCCTTGATGGCCTATGTTGAACCATGTAGACATACATTATAAATTCACACTCAATGTCCTAGAAGCAGAACTTGAAAATTACTGACACAGAACTAGTTAGCAATACAACCACCCCCAAAATCCCAAACCCATTTCAATTTGTGTGTGTGTGTGTGTGAAACTCCACCTGTTTACTTGTTGCAACCACAACAATAGAGATATCCACGCCCATTTGTATTGCTTAATATGTGCAAAATAATTCCACGGATCGATGAGCGTCATATTTCCGTCATGATTGCACCAATTCGACAAGGATCTACTCTCAGACCTCGGCTTTTTTTTTTATAACTAGCTCTTACCGAGTCTCTTGTAGATTGTGGTCATCGTGTGGTCATGGCTGCACTAAGCTTTCTTACAGTAAGAATACGTTAAGCAATAGGCGAGCTAATATTGTAGTTGTGCTCCACTAGCGTTAATTCACATCATGATGTTGCTTACCCTATGCACACACGTTTCATTAGGAATCTCATTAGGACATGAGTTATAGTGTATTCTGTTATGTACTCCCCAAAAACTAAACTCGGAAGATCAAAAAGTATAGAGAGGGCGCTGAGAAAACTAGTTCCACAATACAAACTTACCATGAATCGTTATTGGGTACAGTCGGGCGCACTAGTGACCCCAGTTATAAATTGGTACATGAATCGATGGAACTAGATAAAGAAACTTAGAACCGCCGCAGGCTCATGGAGTACTGCACTTTTGTCGCCTGTTCAATGTGTAGGAATCTTCTGAAATGTCACATGATAACAGGTTGTCTCTGCTCTTTCTTACACTCTTAATATCGGAATGACGGACGGACGGATGTGCTTATCTAAGAGGGTAGATGAAGGAAAAGAGAGATGAACAAACATCTAAACAAAAACTAACTGCCAGAAAACAATCAATACAGAGTAGATAGTGTTTAGTCGTGTTTTCTACAGAGATTCGCCTACCATAGTTGTACAAATGCAGGAATGGTTTACTAAGTGCAGCAAATGTGATGTAACCATGTGTTCTGATTTGCATTAGTTAAACAAAAGATATGGATGGAGACATTACCTGATAGCGGAAAGAGAAAACCAAAGCGGTAATGGATACAGGGTGCGAGATATACTTGAACATGACAACGTGACTACAACAGCGGCAGAACCTATGTAGAATGATAGCAATTCCGAAAGTTCTTGTGGTGGCCCAACCCTGCACATGACATGCTACTAGATGATGATGGTATATTTATTTTAATTGGTATAACTTATTTACAAATATAACTGTGACGTTTAACGTGATTTAACAAATATAAATTACCTTAAGGATATGTTAGTTCACAGTCGCCTCAAGCCTAACATCCAGAGTCATTTGGCACCATCCAGTGTGGCCGTCGGCGCTGTAACACTTGTGCTTATGTAATACAGACCCGCACGGTGTCTTTTCCAAAGCCACGTTCGTTGTTGAAGACAGTTTCACGTGCGAGTCCTGTAATATTATCTATGCCATTATCTGCAAGCGGTGCAACAAGGCCTATATTGGGGAAACCGGCAGGAGACTCAGTGACCGATTCGCCTAACACTTGCGCGATATACGCCAATGCTCTGTGACCCCTGTGCTACCATTTCAATGATACTGGCCATTCAGGAGCTTGCGATGTCAGGTCACAGCCATCCGATCATGTTCCTCTGATGATCGTAGTCGATTTGCTCTGGAGAATCGGTTGATTTCTTTGTATGGTACCTTGCGAACACGCGGGCTCAACGTATTACATTCTTATGCTTCTTAGTACTTTCTCTTCCCATGCTTTGTAATCTCTATGGGTATATATTGCATGTATTACATTCTTATGCTTCTTAGTACTTTCTCTTCCCATGCTTTATAATCTATATGGGTATATATTGCATGTATTCAAGTTATATATTTACTAGATGTTTCATTGTTTCTTTTCTATTTCTAGTTTTTATGTGTGTTTTTTGTGTTACATTTATTTCGTTATTCGTTTTTATTCCAGATTTTCCTTAGATACGTTGGTATTTGGTCGTCCATTTGTGTTTCATTTTAATTTGTCACTCCTGTTTGTTCGTTTGTTGATAAAGGCCTTGTTGGTCGAAACGTTGCTGTTTATCGTCACTGTTTATGTATTTTGTAAAACTATAGTACTTTGTTTGTACGTGTTTCACTATTTACCAAGTTTACTGCAGTCTTCCCCCTGTTTTGCCAAGGTCAGATTGAGACTTGGATTTCACGGCACATGGTCACTAGCTAGCGCGTTATCAGCTTCACTTTCGGCGACACCTAGGTAAATGCATATTCACAAAGTTTTACTTTTTAAACTTGTCTACGTTATACCATAAGTTTTTCATACTATTTAACTATTGAATTGTCATAACTAGTTTGCGTCTGATTTCTTGTGTATTTTGGGATGGTATCTTTTTGTGGGTCAAGCCACAGAGATGTGCGTTACAGATGTAGAATGTTGAACATTCTATGGACAGAATAAAACAAATGAGGTACTAAAACAGGACTATACACAAAGAAACTTTATTAAAAGAATTAGAATCAGACAACCAATGTTCTTCTGGCATCTAATGCGAAGAGGACGTTTAGAAAAGTTTGTAACAGGAGGTAAAATTCAATGAAGATGAGATCCTGGAAGACTGAGGGAGATGATGTTGGAATGTCTGACAACGTGGTTCGACAAAAACGATCGACGTCATAACTGATTAGCTGCACCAAGGAGAGGAAAGAGAGTTGTGGAGAGACAGAGTCCGCCTACTCTGAAAGCATAGCACTTGATTGAATGATACTAGAAATTGACTAAGTTAAACTTACTCTATAGGAGACGTCATAATAACCCTGACCTAGCCCTCATATATTATCTGAGTAACCTGCTGTCTTGCAGGTCGGCTAGAACAGCCAAAGGCTGACAGAGCGAACCCAGTAAACGCTGGCTAAAACCGGACACATCGCGAAGGATAACACCAAATGGCGCTGAAGATGTGATGAAAATCACACCCCTGCTAAGGCTGCATGAATGCACATGTATGAGATTTATGAGGAAAATCTGGTACATCAGTCTAAGGATGATTGCAAAGAAGAAGAAGAATATATTATCCGAGTGAACATGACTTCAATAAAATGAAGGAAAAACTAATGAATTATACAATCCAGCGCACAACAGAATAAATAAACTAAGCAGAAACAGGCATAATCTTCAGACATAGAGACAGGACACTGTGGTCTCAGGAATCCGACCACCTGTATTTGTGTAGCTTCAAAGTAGTTCTGACAGCACATCACTGCAAACTGTTCCAGTTTGGACAGCGTGAAGTGACAATTTGTCCAACAGGAACAACCATTTCTCAACAACATGTGGGGGAATGGGTGAATACCTCAAGCGCACCGCCTTATTTATGACCAGTGGCGGCTCGCGATCATTTTGTTGGTAGGTAAGACAGATTTTTCGGAAAAATCATGGATTCGGTTAGAATATATTTTAATGTATAAAATAATAAATACGTTACACCTTATTTTGGTGGGCTCGGCCTCACTGGCCCCTAATGAGAACGCCACTGTTTATGACTCATACTTCTTCTTTGCTATCTCTTTTGTTTAGTATAACGTCAGACGAGTTCTAACAATCCACACAAGATAACCTTATAGCAGAATTTTATCATGAAGGAAGAAAAATTTATCAATAATCTTGTCATTAGCGAGAGTTAGTAATAACACGATTTTTCTCATTCTATAGTCTGTCCTTTAATTCGTGAGGCACGTTTGAAATTGATTTTCTCGAAAACTACCTGTTGGATCTCAGTAATTTTTTGCATGCAGCCTTAGAATATCCATGACGCTAAAAGCTAACAGTAGTCCATAGATGCTACGGTTTTGCACATCGGCGAATTCCTTTGATCTTTTATGACTATTGCAAATCAGAGCTCAAATCTTAGATTTTAGTATCCTAAATTTGTCCATGTCAATTCTATTCTAGGTGTATCTCCATAATAAGATAGGTCAAGTAATTAAGTTGTTGCCCTTTATGTGCAATCGTGAACTTGGATACAATATGCAGCAGTTAGTCCTCCCCTTCGGTCACCATTAGACCCCAGGTGTCTTAACTTCACCACAAATTGTATGATGGTAGACGCATTTGGATATGGAAATGTATACGTTGCTATTTCTCAGTCTGTAATCAAAATATGTTTGTATCATCCGAATCTGACGATTCCGTGAGGTTGATAATTGTTACTGGCTGGACAAATTGTAATCCATCTCGTGCAGTACTCGTCTTCCTCTCGGGCACATGTTCAAACACTTCTTCCAGAACTGCATGTCTATCATTGAGAAGGACTCACGTGTCAGAACTTCAACATCACATTTAAACATCCTGTTCTGTTCGCACTTGCCCTTTTTCTTTAGCCAGACAAGCTCTATCGGATTGAGGTGAGCATGATATGGAGGTAGTCGCAAAGACGTGTGGCCGTATTCCCAATGATTTTGTCAATATGAAACACCTTTGTCTTATTTGTCATCCTCACCAGGTGCAACAACTCAGGTTTCAAATATGTATCATCGAAGCTGACATTTTCCTTAGCCAAGTCCTAATTTGATCTTTTGTATTTGATGCAGTTGGTACTTTGTCTTCGCTGATACTGCGTTGTGATATGATGCATTATCCATTACCAAGCATGATGGTCTGTTTAGATTGGGAAATAGATCTTTCTCCATCCCGTGCCTGAAATATGTCCATTCATTTCTGTGTGGTAGTCCTACCGTCAGGGACTTTTGATTGGAAAATAAGTCCAGCGTCATGGACAAGACCTTCTTCACTACTTCCTGCATGTGTTAGTATAATAGCTGGCCTTTGCTGCTTAGTATTTTTTTTTTCTGTTCACCGTCTACTGATTGCCATTCTTTAGCATTGGTGTGGTGAGCATTGACCCAGGATTCGTCCAAATATACAATATCATAGCCTTGCCTCCGCCGCTCACGGATCTGCCTCAGGTATTTACTTCGGGCAGCAATTAAATGTGGCTTTTCACAAATAATATTCCTGCCGCCTATAGTTTCTCTGAAGGTGAAGCCGGCGGCTCTTACAATTTTCCATAGAGAACTTTTAGAAATGTCTATGCTGCAATCTGATTGCAGTTTTAATTTCAGTTTCCTGAAAGTAACAAGTTGATTTGTCGCAAACATTTTCAAGAGCCCCCGTCTTATGACATCTATGTCAAAGTCGTCAATTGTTCTTTTCCTTCCTTGCTTGACATTAGTGCACTTTGTGTCCTGTTTAATCCATCAGGAAAAGGATTCTCTATTTAGACCAAGCGCCAGTTGCGTTCGTTTCTCAGGGTTATGAATATCGCAATATAGATGACCTCTCTTAGATTCCCTACGAAGTGTTGGTATAGTAAAACTGTAACCTTCTGCATTGTTATAAATGTGCACTTCAGACTCATTATGAATGTGATATCAATGTCAGTTTTGAAAAGCCAACAAATATGATACAATAACTTCATACAAATAGCGAGATACGCCTATAACTATACAACGGTATCCCAATTATAACGTCATATGCTTTCGCTTTCAAACTCGACTGGGTTAGGTCCCAGAATTCCCGTGAATTGTTGTTTACTCACATATTTCTATGTTACCATAATGTATTTTTAGAACAACCCGTCTGTGTACCGTAGATCTGTTACTATTGTGTACAATCGGTGAGGTTGATTTTAATATAACCTGAAGAAGAAATATTTCAAACTACATCAAATTTTCTTGGAAAAAAATATTTCTCTAGCGTCATGGATATTCTAAGGATGATTGCAAAAAATCACTGAGATCCAACAGGTAGTTTTCGATAAAAATCAATTTCAAACGTGCTCACGAATTAATGGACAGACTATATGACAATTACAACAGTTGTTGGTTGGACAGGAAACGTAAAGAAATATGTTAAATATTGATGGAGAAATATGACTTACCTTTAATCGAGCGGCCATAATGTTTATCCTTAGTCACTTCATCATCTACCGCCTGTAACAACGCTTCTTTAGTCTTTGTCTCCATGATTCGCCTCCTTTCCTAACAAAACCCGCGGGTGAGCTGGAACGGTAGCGACAGCACCAAGTATTCCAATAATATGAAACCACCCACCAGGCTCCGATCCACTGGGGCTGGATGATGTCACTCAACGTCATGTGAGAATGTGTCCACGTAGTAATTAAGAAGGAGCGCCAGGCGTGGCAGTGGGGCCTAAAGCACCCGAGCGTGCATGCAAGCTATCCAAGGTGGAAGAGATTAGAACAAGACAGTCATTAGCAGCTGTGTGCAACATAATTATACAACAAAGCATGGAATGAGATACAACATAATACAACAAAGCGTGGAACGAGATACAACATTATACAATAAAGCATGGAATGAGATACAACAGTATGCAACAAAACATTGAATGAGATACAAGACAACAAAAGATGAGATGAGACAACATTAGACAACAAAAGATGGGATGAGACAAGACAACAAAAGATGGGATGAGACAACATTAAACAACAAAAGATGAGATGAGACAACATTAAACAACAAAAGATGGGATGAGACAACATTAAACAACAAAAGATGGGATGAGACAACATTAAACAACAAAAGATGAGATGAGACAAGACAACAAAAGATGGGATGAGACAACATTAGACAACAAAAGATGAGATGAGACAAGACAACAAAAGATGGGATGAGACAACATTAAACAACAAAAGATGAGATGAGACAACATTAAACAACAAAAGATGGGATGAGACAACATTAGACAACAAAAGATGAGATGAGACAACATTAGACAACAAAAGATGAGATGAGACAACATTAGACAACAAAAGATGAGATGAGACAACATTAGACAACAAAAGATGAGATGAGACAACATTAGACAACAAAAGATGGGATGAGACAAGACAACAAAAGATGAGATGAGACAACATTAAACAACAAAAGATGGGATGAGACAACATTAGACAACAAAAGATGGGATGAGACAAGACAACAAAAGATGAGATGAGACAACATTAGACAACAAAAGATGAGATGAGACAACATTAGACAACAAAAGATGGGATGAGACAACATTAGACAACAAAAGATGAGATGAGACAACATTAGACAACAAAAGATGAGATGAGACAACATTAGACAACAAAAGATGAGATGAGACAAGACAACAAAAGATGAGATGAGACAACATTAGACAACAAAAGATGAGATGAGACAACATTAGACAACAAAAGATGGGATGAGACAAGACAACAAAAGATGAGATGAGACAACATTAGACAACAAAAGATGAGATGAGACAACATTAGACAACAAAAGATGGGATGAGACAAGACAACAAAAGATGAGATGAGACAACATTAGACAACAAAAGATGGGATGAGACAACATTAGACAACAAAAGATGGGATGAGACAAGACAACAAAAGATGAGATGAGACAACATTAGACAACAAAAGATGAGATGAGACAACATTAGACAACAAAAGACAGAATGAGATAAGACAACAAAAGATGGGATGAGACAACATTAGACAACAAAAGATGGGATGAGACAACATTAGACAACAAAAGATGAGATGAGACAACATTAGACAACAAAAGATGGGATGAGACAAGACAACAAAAGATGAGATGAGACAATATTAGACAACAAAAGATGAGATGAGACAACATTAGACAACAAAAGATGGGATGAGACAACAAAAGATGAGATGAGACAACATTAAACAACAAAAGATGAGATAAAACAACATTAGACAACAAAAGACAGAATGAGATAAGACAACAAAAGATGGGATGAGACAACATTAAACAACAAAAGATGGGATGAGACAACATTAGACAACAAAAGATGGGATGAGACAACATTAAACAACAAAAGATGAGATAAAACAACATTAGACAACAAAAGATGAGATAAAACAACATTAGACAACAAAAGACAGAATGAGACAAGACAACAAAAGATGGGATGAGACAACATTAGACAAAAAATATGAGATGGAGACAACATCATTACAACAAAAGATGGGACGAAACAACAATAGACAACAACAAAATAATTAACAATAAAAGTAATAACTAAATATGTTGTGTTAGTGTTTTAACAGCACTAGAAAACTCACCCAGATAGGCCGGAGACTTCTCCTTGGTCACATGGTTGTCCACGTAGATGACCCCCAATGTCATGATTGGTGATGAACCTGTCCCAATGAGGATTTGAGCAGCCACTAACAAGAGTACATATCCCCAGTTTCCCGAGTTTTGCTCGATGCACGAGTCAGCATCACGTAGATGACCAGAACCTCTACATATACTTTCACTTCCAGTGTTATTATCCATCATTCCGGAACGGATCGAGTATTTGGGTGCAATAATATGTGGTAGTGAAAACAATAACGAACCAATTCCCATTATGAGTACTCCAAATCCAACCATTTTTGGAATGTGGCGAGATGCTCCAAGATATGACACGAATATGACTGCCACAAGATTGCCAAATTCGTAAGCTGCAGCAATCAGACCTGACACAGAACTCCCGATTTCAAACCTGTGTTAAATAAATAGTTTCAATTACAAATAGATTAACTAAACTGTTTGATTATGAGATGTGAGGGATATTGCAGTGAAGTTAGATAAAAATAATTATAAACTACAAGGGAGACTAGAGTAAAACTAGATCAACCAATAATCAACCAATATTAAACTGTAAGGGAGACTAGTAAAGTAAAACTAGACAAAACTGGATCAACAATAATCAACCAAAATGAAACTACAAAGGAGACTACAGTAAAACTAGATCAATCAATATTCAACAAATATTAAACTACAAAGGAGACTACAGTAAAACTAGACTAAATTAGAGCAATCAATAATCAACAAATTCAAAAAAAGTGCAGACATTTAATTTTACATATCAACACAAAAACGCGCTTACAGAAGTGGCTTTACTATAGGTACTGTAAAACCTCCTCTATGTGTACCCTTCACTCTTTCGTTTGAGAACAATCGCCACAACTTATCTACACCTCCCAATGCTTTCTTGTTTCATGTGTAGTAGCTAACGCATATATCCTACTCATTTTGCAAAATGTACATGACAAATGAACGGAGAAGGTAGTGGTAAGAAAGGCACATGTCTTCCTGATATTTTAGGTAGCTACCGACCAGTGAAAGGGACTTGGGATAATGCTAGCAGGTTTGCTCATGTTGTTTACGGTGGGTTTTAATCCAAGTAAGAGACTGTTGCTGTGGTAAGTGGTTTAACGTATTCTTCGAACGCTCAATCAACCACTTGTTAGCCACTCTGTGTGATTTGTATGTGATCTAAGCCTAAGAGCGATTGTACGTTGTGACAGATAAGCGCCTAATAGTAGGCCAGTACATCCGATTTCTGCGATACTTTTTATTTATTAGGTAGCCTCCTAGGTCCTACACCAGTCGCCTCTTACGACATGCCTTGTATGTCGCAGTGGTACTATTCTTTGCTTCCTTGCGAGCCCAGGCACCACACGGATGACTGACTTAAATGAGGATGCATATAACAAAGTAAACTTTTCAATTAAGATATTTTCTTTGCTAAAATTGATGTATCAATATTTGATTTGTTAACGGAATAACTAATTCCTTTTATAGAGACTACCGCTAAACTACTTTTAGCAACATGGACGTCAGACCCTGCACGTATACATCCGGGATTATTACAGTTTTCCTATATTACCCGTATCTGTCTCTGTGGCTAAGTGGTTAAGCCATGGTCTCATGTTCAAATCCGGACCGCGTCGTTCTGTTCATGAATGCATTTTTTCCAAAGACCATTAGGATTGTTACTAGAGCTACGTAGTTCATACAATACTCTCGACATGTGGCGTGTCATTTCTGCGGAGAAGGACCGAGCCATATGGGATAAACCCGGTGAAATGAAGTCAATCCTATGGCTTAAGACCCGTATCTACACAGCAAATGTATCAACATTTCAGCCAACCGTGCTGGGTCGGACATTAGCTTTAACAGATGGCGTCTTAATATATAGGATTGGGTCAGATAGACAAACAAATGATCAAAGGCATCCAAGAGACATTGCATACCATCTGGCGTTGGTGCCGAGAGTCTCGTCCTAAGGTCAATCATGAGAAGATGTGTTTGTATATTGTATGCTATTTTAATAATTCCACAGCCTGGGATGGCCACCTTTGACAGGCAGGCTATCGAGAGTCATGACAGATTATGATATCTTAGGGTAGCCTATCAACGCAGCCCGTCTTTCAAGCATCATGTTAAACATACTATACAGAGTTGCAAGCGTGGTATCACAGCTCTCAAGCCTAAGGTAGCCACAAATCTCGACCCGCGACTACTTATCCTACAGTTCTATCTACTTTTTTGACCGTGGTTATATTAAAGACTTGGCATCTTCACAATACCACCATTATTATGTAAGGATGGAACATATTTGCAAATATTTAAAGGAGGGGGATGAGAAAGAAGATAAAACGTGACCAATATAACGAGAGAAAGAATTGATAAATATAAGAATTCGTGATAACTGAAACAGGAAAAATGACAAAAGAAAATAGACGTACAAATAAAAAGAGAAAAAAGGCACGGTAAAGAGAAAGAAATGCGTGGCAAAAAAGAAAAAAAAAAGCAGAAATAAAAAAAAAAAAAAAAGAATGCTGAAAGAAAAAAGTAGAAACTAATAAGACATGAAAAATAAAGAAAGAAAAAAGTAGAAAACTAATAAGACATGAGAAAATAAAGAAAGAAAAAGACACGACAATTGGAAAAAAGAGAAAAGACATGAAAGATAAAATGACATAACAAAACAAATAGAAAGAGACACAAGAAATACAACTAGAATATAATAAAAAATTGACTGACCTCTTCTCGATGGTAGTAACAACGCTGTTGAGGTAGCCGGTGGTAAGCGATGAGGCAACAACAATAAGCAGACACATAAAAAAGACAAACATCTCCACATTAGCACATAGTTGAAAACATGAAGGACTGAATCTGCCTATACGACAGTCGTTAGTGTCCCCATCGTCGTCATACACACCCAACGTCTGATCAATGATGACTTCTTTCTCAGTATTACCTTTCTGAAGTAGTGCAGCCCGGCTGTGGTCAGACTGGCCACTAACTGTGCTCTCCATCCCGAGTGAGATTTTCCCCTGACTTAAGTTCCCTGGGGACTCGAGATAGTTAGGGCTGCTAAATGAGTCCACTTCATCATTTGTATCACAATCACCGTTCAATAATCGTATGATCGTGGTGTTCCCGTCGCAGACACTATCATCATGTGAAGACAGCATAGCTACTTCCTCCTCTGGGTTGTTATTCTCCTCAGCTGACTTCTGCATTGCAAAACTCTTTCAATCTCAAAACTTGTAAATAAAGGCGTGTATGAATATTTATATAAATATTTGTGTAATAAAATGTTGGATTTAACAACAAGTGATATATTTAGAAGACGAACTGTGTTGAGCGACGACAGATTTCATCTTAAATCGCACGAGTGTGAATATGAAGTCTTGACAAGTTGAATCAGGTATCTGATATTTGTGTTCCCAGAACTCCCAAACAGGACTGACTGTAGTGATGATGTTAGTAAACAGATCATGTGCCATTCGCGATCGTGACTAGAAGAGCATTGAACAGTGTCTCTCGACCACACGAGGTATTCCATGTGTTATCCAGTATGGTTCAGTCTGTAAGAAGCATGTGTTATCCAGAGTTGGTCGATGTCAGATACCATACATGGGATGTGATGAGCTAGATTACGTTATGATCGCAGACATTTGCTTCATAGACTGTCACAGTGATAGAATGCCCGTTATTCACTATGTCAGTGAATCGAATGTTGGTGAAGCTCTTGTAGATCTACTTTCCAATGGCTTGTTGTTCAAACTAAGCTTTTTTGAAACTTCTCATGTCTGCAAAATATAAAAATTGACAATTATCATCTAGTGCACATGAGCAATGAAATCTGATAGACAGACAGATACACAGAGACCGATAGATAGAAATACATTTATTGGTAAATAATTTGGTTACAAGATTCACACTAAAATAAGGAACAATTATTTAGTCCAAAAAAAATCACACTAAATAAGAGTAAATAATAATTGGAATACTATTGTTATTAAGAGGCGTTAGACATAATGCAAGTGTTACAAACAGTGTCATTGTATTACTATTCTTGACCACATACTAACAAAGCAGATCGTGACCGAGATATCATATCCTGTAGTGCAACACCAAAATCTCTACCTCTTGATTAGTCCTCGGCCATTCATTAGCTGGATGTCCTATGCCTGACCTACACTGACTCTCAATCCCCAGTTTTTTCCTTCCATTTTTGACTGTATTTGTGCAGTCTGTTGGTTTTTTGTTGGCAACATGATAGTAATGATGGTCAAGTACTGCGATGTCAGCTAAGCATTCTATGTTCTCCAGTGCGCAGAATATTGCCCATCTTATTACGCTAGAAATATCCTTTGTTGTATGTCTATCATTATGTCTATGAGTCCAGGAGGGAATAGATGATGTTGACATGTATCTACCACACACAGATGAAAATACTTTCTCTGTGACAACCACATACATTGATAGAAATACTTCCTGGACATTTACCATACACACACAGAGATATAAGTAGTTCCTAATGTCCCAACACACACATCCACACAGAACTGCTTCATTAACGTCTATCGCCCACAGATATGGACATACTTTCTTGGTGGTTACAACACGCACACTTTGAAATATTTTTTAAGCGTCTACAACACACAGAGTAAAACATGCTTCCTTCGCAGTTATCTCACAAAACACATACAGCAAGAGATGCTTCCCTCGCGACTATCGCACACGTAGAAAGAAACGCTTCCCTAAAGCTATCCACAGACAGAAAGATAAGCTTCAATCGCGGCTATCACTCAATTAGATAGTAACACATCCTTGACGTCTACCCCCAGATACTGAAATACTTCCGTTATGTATACCGTATGTATGTATATATATATATATATATATATGTATATATATATATAGTAGATAGAAATGTTTTCTTGACGTCTACCCCACACACAGTAACACTTTATTGCCGTCTAACACACACAGTACAGAAACACATCATAGACCTTTTATACCCGAAAGCTCAACGACAGAAACACTTCCTTTACGTCTCTAATCGAAAACTCACCGATATAAACCCTTCCTTGACATCTCTACCCCAAAGCACACTCATAGGAACACTTTCTTGGCAGCTACCCTATACACATTAATATAAATATAGGCCCACGACAAACACTAATGGAAATACTTCCTCTGCTGTCTACCAAGTCATGACTATAGTCAAACCACAACAGCCCATATTGTCAATACATAATGAAACTACATTACCTATATAAGACTATTTTTAGCGTACCGTAATTACAATCTGCGTGTGAACGACCGTCAATAAATAGACCAGAAGGCAACCAAATGAATTGAGATCAAATCCCTAGACAATGAACAACTTCCCAAATCAGGCAGAGTAAGGTCATGAAAAGTGTATCACTGTGTTTTCATTTGGCGTCACTTTCCTCAAATGCAGCGGCACATATGTGTCAGGTGTATAAAGACACAGAAGGACATTAGAACACGTTCACGCCTGATAGAGCTGCTAAGTAGATCTGCATGGTTGCGCTAGAGTTACATGCTAGATTTGTAATTCTAATAAAAAATGTCCGTATATCGTAATTGTGGCTGACAAACATTTCTGCCATATGGTAAAGACAGTGTTATGTACGGTTTTAAGTGAATAAGGGTTTTTTTTCCTTCAGAATCCAAGGAAGTACTGATGCCAATGAATATGGGTAATAGACACTAAACAAGTATTAGGGCCTTCGAAAAAAACCACATTTGACCAAATACACAGGATTCGAACCACAAACTTGTCTTGGCTTGTGGTAAAGGTTTGTGGTTAGAATCATGTGTTTAGTAAATTGTTGCTTTTTTCTGGTGGCGCTTAATAATTGTTTATTGTCTATTTATTTGCCATATGTACTGTTTTAAGACTTGAAGAACAGCAATACCGACTACCAAAATAGATATATACGTTAAGAAACGAGTACCTGCATAGAAGAGAAATGGTATGATAAAGTTAGTAATGAGAAGGAACCGAATAACCACCAGTGAAACAAGAACTTAGATAAAAACTCTCTCTCTCGTCGTTGGATAGGACATCAATTATGAAGACCAGAGAATAGTATAGCTACAACCTGCTGCCTTGCAGGTCTGCTGGGGGCAGCCAAATGCTGACGGAGAGCGGACCCAGTAAATGCTGGCTAAAACCGGACACATCGCCGAAGGATAAGCACCAGAGCTCCAAATGGCGCTGAAGATGTGACGAAACGCACACATGCTAAGGCTGCATGAATCCGATTTCCACATCAATAAGAATTTATGGGGGAATCTGGTACATCAGTCTAAGCGGTGATCGCGAGAGAGTATAGCTACGCGGGTGTTGTCCTGAAGTACACAGAGTACAAGAAACAGAGGACTCAACAACTCAAGGTGAAGAACGTTGAAAATATCAAATGCTATTGTGAAAACAGAAAGAATAATTGTGCAGGCTTGTTGATGACATGTGTTTCAAAGAGAACTGAATGATTTATTATATATAGTCAGCATAGCACATTGTTAGTGTGCTAGATTCAAAGACCAAAATTATATGGATTTGAATTCTGACATGGTTGACCACCTAGTCTAACCAGCTGACGATTTTCTGAGTTAGTGTGAAACTCTGAATCTTTACCGGGGCTAGTATAAGTGCTCTGACGCTGGAACCTATAGGGACGCTGGAACCACGCTGGAACCATAGGACGCTGGAACCTATAGGGACGCTGGAACCTATGGGTGCCCATCAAGCCTAAAGACATTAATTCTAACCAGTTTCAACTGTTCTGACTCTGACCACTCATTCCCTCTATTTCTTCTCTCTCAGCAAATCTATTGGACATTTTATGATTAGTTGCAGTCAAGAGTCACTTCAGTGTGCGACCAATGAACAATTGTGACTGTTACTCCAAGCCAACAACAAAACATAAACAAAGTGTGATAAATAGATAAATAGTAAACATGTATTTAGATCTTGGAAAAAAACAATTTCAAAATATTGAAATCGAAAAAACTTTATTTCTGTCGACGCCCTTGCGTAGCCATGAAGACGAGCGTTTTTAAAAACACGACAATCTAGCTCTCAAAAAAAGCTTCATTTTATAGCGTCTTTCAAACAGCGTCAACAACAACGAAAATAAACAAAGAACGGACGGAACGATATGTGTGTGTGTGGTATAAAGAAAACATAAAAGCAACGGCGAGAACTAGAAGTAAAGAAAACAAGAGCGAACAAGAAACGTAGTTTTCATTACTGAAAATGAAACGGGAGAAGATGACAGTGTGAGAGCAGAACAAAAAGGAAAGAAAGGAAGATGGATGGTAGAAAAAAAATTAATAAGTGTAAAACTGAAGTGTGTGAGAACGGAAACACAGAGCAAGAGAAAGACAATTCGAAAGAATTGGGAGAAGATCGAAAGGATGAAGTGATAAATGTGAAGAAATAGTAGATTGATAAGGAAACGACGAGGTTGAAATAGATCAAATGTAAGACGGTAATAAATGGTGATAAAAACTGATACACTTAAGTAAACATCATCTTGTTATGCCACCAACTTCTGCTATACGGCTATTCCCGCATGAGTAATATAAACAGGGCGGTGCGTTTGAAGTCCTCGTCGGTCCATCACAGTTTGTTCTGAGGAGAGTTCCGTTGACCAGACTTTCGTTCTCACGCTACAAAACTGAGGTATTCTTGTAGGATGCCTGCCCTTGCAGGCCCACATTGCAGGCAGCCATCTGTCCTAAGACGACTCCTTTCGTTCTTCGATCACGGTAAGTCGTTAAATCAGAGATTGGGTGCATATGAAAGCCGCATGTTAGTGGGAGTTACTCTGAGTTCCCCTAGTGATGGATTCAATATGTAACGATGATTTGAGCATAACGGTGAAATGTAACATCTGACCATGAGAGAAATCTAAGGTACTATTAGGTTGGAAAATTCTGTAGAATAAGCTATGATGATGAAAAGTTACTTTTAATAAGGTAACAAAGAAAGAAATGTTGGATCAAAGATAACGGACAAGATGTATACATCGTGACATGTGGTAAGAGAACAATAGGAGGTAAATAACAGTCTGATAAATAATGTAGCACCCAAACAAGCGATATAAAATGTTTGAGAACTAAAAAAAGGGTTTTTAAGCCGAAGGATTGACTTCCCTCTCCGCAGAAATGGCACGCCACCTGCCGAGAGTATTGCACAAAGCACGAACCCGTAGCTCCGGAACAATCCTAAGGGACTCTGGAAAAACTGCACTGTGAACAGAAGGCCGCGGTCCGTATTCGAACCCACGACCTTCGACTCGCAAGGCAAATGGCTTAACCACTCAGCCACAGAGACCCCAGAGTTCTCAAACAGTTTGAGAACTATTAGAGTTCAGCTTCAATGTGCAGACAGCATGCGATCTGATTTAATACAACGCACATATAGTACTTGACAGCACATTGCATTGACAGCAATGGTGTTGAAGAAACAGCTGGTGAATGTGTGGATCACAGGCGTGTCACGACACATAATGTGTATAGAGAATACCAGGATTGTTATTTTATAACCGCTTCGTTCTTCTTCATTATGCATAGTCTACTTGTTCACAGGTTCTCAACTTGATGTTCTACGGCTGCTTAGTTCTATCTATTTATGTCTAGTCTACAAGATCACAAATTCGCAAACTTGCTGTTTGTTAACTGCTTCGCTCTTCGCATCAGGTATACTAGATGACAGGCTCTCAAACTGTTAGTTTCAATGATACACCCAATCTAAGATTTTCCTTTTCCGACAAATTTCTATTTAAATACACTGTTAGCCTATGCTAACTTTATACTAAACTCAATATATACAAATTTGATATGCGCTCAATTTCATTGTATGAATAAGAAACATGGAAAACAAGTACCAAGACAGACAGTCGCATAAGAGGCTTTGGTGAAAGATGTCTCAGAAGAGCACGCCGAATTCGCTAGGAACAAAGACTACCTAATACTGAGATCACCCGGCACACATGTATCAACAACATCAACGAGGAAATAAAATAGAAGAGATAAAAGTGGTTTGGTCATACATTAAAATTCAGATGGCAGATACTCACATGTAGCTCTGAAATGGAATCCGTGAGGTAAATTCGGTTGGGGGAAAACCTTGAGAGACACGGAGACGAACTATGGACAGCGAAAGATAAAGAGCGGGAATGACATGGCATAAGCTGGTTTGCTCAAGACAATTCTGGTTGGAAGGCATTTGCTGATGTCATATGCTTCAATGAAAATTATGAGAAGAATATGAAGAAGAAGCATATGTAGATATAGACTTGACGTTAATACCTAAAAAGCAAAAATAATGATAAATCAAAACAATTAGAAAATCAAAATATATTACAAAATAAAATAAATTAAGTTCAAGATTTTGTATACAGAAGTACAGTATCACACCACGATGATTTGAAAAATCAAGAAAGCAAATCAAACTTGCGATATGCTCAACAAAATCGAGAAAGTTAAAGGAAAACAAAGTTTAAAGCAAAACTTAAAAATATATAGAAGCACTGTCGTAGGAGTGTTATTATATGGCAGTGAGTGCTGGAGAATGACGCACATTATCATACACAAGTTGGAGACATTCCAAAATAAATATTTATGAAGAATTATATACATTTTCTGTTCATTTCTGTTCAGTCAAATACAAATGAAGAGCTTTTAAGAAGAACAAAATGTGCGTCACTGGTGACCATCATTAAAAGAAAAAAAGTGAAAATGAATTGAGCACACGTAAGTCATCTATCAGTTAGGGGTCATTGGTCAGGACAGCTCTCCGGCGGGACAACGGATATAAAAAGAAAACCTGACGCCCAAGGAAAACATTAACAAGAGGTATGGCAATAGTTGGAAATATGGGAAATATCACGTCGCATTAAATTTCAGTTTCTTTAAACATATCTATGTATTTTTGTAATTTTTTTAATGATCCAGAAACATTTGAACTTTCAGCTCTTCGGCTCGGTGCAATGCACATCGTAACCCTTCGATTAGGTGCCACGAACACCGTAAATCTGGAGAACCTATGGCTTTTCTGCAGCCCGCGAAATTGAACCCACACTTACAGGGGGCTTATCACCCGTCGTTCAACGCGCTACGAAACACGCTGGACAGGCATGCATATATATGTATACATATGTATGTATGTGTGTGTTTTGGTTAGCACATATGTCACTGATGTCCAAACAATGCAAATTGTATCAGCCAGCGCTTCAAACAACGGTATAAAACAAGTTAAATAAAAATGTGTCATTAATTATACCGATACCATAACCTTGTATAAAACATAACTTTACTTAGGTTTTGAAAAAAAAACCCGAACTAACAAACACTGGTTGGTAGTGGATACGTGGGGTCTGCATATTGTTTTCTGTCTCGGAATTCCAGATTTTGTCGTTGGCCGTTGCGTGTAGCAAACACTGTTTGAGGACGTCACTGAAAAATCGGGAACTAATTCCATACAAAGTGTGACAGCACGGTCTTTGTGTTGTGCGGCAAGGAAACACTGCAATAGACAGGAAGTGGTGTGAGAATAGCAAGGATGTATGACGTTTTGTAATTCCTTTGGTGAAATTGAGATGAGTAGGGAGAGCGAGGGGTTAACATTCTTCTCAACATATGGGCGTAGAACATGGACGGAGAGGAAATGGTTAAAAGTGGTGTTCGGTAAATGAACGCCCGAGTGGTTACCGGGGCCCAAATTTGGGGTGTAAAGAATAGAGCCAATGTTACCTGCCCCGTATGTCGTAAGAGGCGACTAAGAAGGTTTGGCTGAAATCGGATGCACGTGTAATAAATGTGTAGAGGTCTATGCGTTTACGGGCCTACCAAACCAATGTGCAACGTATAAAAGTTCCTGGCAAAGATCAAACATATTACAAAAAGTGATTAAAATTGGTCGTAAATAATGAACTCAAAGAAGAAGAAGTAAATGAAGAAGTGGGAAGAGATTATAGGAGATATTCTATATTAATTTTGATAATTTTGAGAGTTGTTCAGATTATATAATTTCGATTAGTGTTGTCCAACGTTTTTATATAATGGAGCGCATCCAACTGATGCTTGTGGACGCGGGGGCGTCAAGTGACCATTGCAATACTAATACTACTACTAATAATAATAATAATAATGGTAATAGTAGTATTAATATAGATGAAATGCCGACGTTTTCACAAGTAAATTGCAAAAATAAGTTGGATTATGAGCAGTAGAATGGTTAACAATATTGCAATATAGGAAAGATCGTTTTCATGGGAGTACTGCGAAAAAAACCGCATAAATATAGTGTTTTCTTGAAATCTGATTATCTCTAAAATGGAGAAGTAAAATAGAGCGTCATGAATGTATGATACGGGCGCCCGTGGGCTCCGTGTTAAACAGCATTGGGTTGGAGGATGGGCTGGACTGGAAAGGAATAAAGAGTGATCTTCAAATAAAGGGGAAGGTGTCTACTAACCACCAGATAAACCCCATACTTAGTACACTATTTTAATACTTTACTATCCCCCACACAAACATTCCACTCTATGCTTCAGTACTCTACTACCCTCCACACGAACTTCCCTCTCTATGCTTCAGTACTCTACTATCCTCCACACGAACTTCCCTCTCTATGCTTCAGTACTCTACTATCCTCCACACGAACTTCCCTCTCTATGCTTCAGTACTCTACTATCCTCCACACGAACTTCCCACTCTATGCTTCAGTACTCTACTATCCCCCACACAAACATCCCACTCTATGCTTCAGTACTCTACTATCTACCACACAAACATCCCTCTCTATGCTTCAGTACTCTACTATCCACCACACAAACATCCCACTCTATGCTTCAGTACTCTACTATCTACCACACAAACATCCCACTCTATGCTTCAGTACTCTACTATCCTCCACACAAACATCCACTTATGCCCTTCAGTACTTACTATCTACCACACAAACATTCCACTCTATGCTTCAATACTCTACTATCCACCACACAAACATCCCTCTCTATGCTTCAGTACTCTACTATCCACCACACAAACATCCCACTCTATGCTTCAGTACTCTACTATCCACCCCACAAACATTCCACTCTATGCTTCAGTACTCTACTATCCTCCACACAAACATTCCACTCTATGCTTCAGTACTCTACTATCCTCCACACAAACATTCCACTCTATGCTTCAGTACTCTACTATCCTCCACACAAACATCCCTCTCTATGCTTCAGTACTCTACTATCCTCCACACAAACATCCCTCTCTATGCTTCAGTACTCTACTATCCTCCACACAAACATTCCACTCTATGCTTCAGTACTCTACTATCCTCCACACAAACATTCCACTCTATGCTTCAGTACTCTACTATCCTCCACACAAACATTCCACTCTATGCTTCAGTACTCTACTATCCTCCACACAAACATTCCACTCTATGCTTCAGTACTCTACTATCCACCACACAAACATTCCACTTTATGCTTCAGTACTCTACTATCACCCACAAACATTCCACTCTATGCTTCAGTACTCTACTATCACCCACACAAACATTCCACTCTATGCTTCAGTACTCTACTATCCTCCACACAAACATTCCACTCTATGCTTCAGTACTCTACTATCCTCCACACAAACATCCCACTCTATGCTTCAGTACTCTACTATCCTCCACACAAACATCCCACTCTATGCTTCAATACTCTACTATCCACCCCACAAACATCCCACTCTATGCTTCAGTACTCTACTATCCTCCACACAAACATCCCTCTCTATGCTTCAATACTCTACTATCCACCACACAAACATCCCTCTCTATGCTTCAGTACTCTACTATCCACCACACAAACATCCCACTCTATGCTTCAATACTCTACTATCCTCCACACAAACATTCCACTCTATGCTTCAGTACTCTACTATCACCCACACAAACATTCCACTCTATGCTTCAATACTCTACTATCCTCCACACAAACATCCCACTCTATGCTTCAGTACTCTACTATCTACCCCACAAACATTCCACTCTATGCTTCAGTACTCTACTATCTACCCCACAAACATCCCACTTTATGCTTCAGTACTCTACTATCCCCACACAAACATCCACTCTATGCTTCAGTACTCTACTATCTACCCCACAAACATCCCACTTTATGCTTCAGTACTCTGCTATCCCCCACACAAACATCCCACTCTATGCTTCAGTACTCTACTATCCCCCACACAAACATTCCACTCTATGCTTCAGTACTCTACTATCCACCCCACAAACATCCCACTCTATGCTTCAGTACTCTACTATCCACCACACAAACATTCCACTCTATGCTTCAGTACTCTACTATCCACCACATAAACTTTCCACTCTATGCTTCAGTACTCTACTATCCTCCACACAAACATCCCACTCTATGCTTCAGTACTCTACTATCCTCCACACAAACATTCCACTCTATGCTTCAGTACTCTACTATCCACCACATAAACTTTCCACTCTATGCTTCAGTACTCTACTATCTACCACACAAACTTTCCACTCTATATTTCACCACTTTACTATCCACCACATAAACTTTCCACTCTATATAATTCTTACAAACGCTCCACAAACCAACAAAGACTCCGCAGCAAAATTATATTGTAATACGTCACAACTAACCCCACCAGATTAACATCACACAGTTTCATCTACAGCCGACTGCCTAACCGAAGCTCCATATTTCAAACCACATAGCTAGTAGTAGTATCCCTACAATATGAGACAGACATGTTCCTAATCTACATGTTATGCATATTCCTACTATACCTGTGACACATATTCATATTGTATACGTGACATACGTTTCTAGGACATATGGGACACATTAAACATGCGAAACCTGCCAACAGATAAGTATACCTGAATGGAAGCACATCACTACATAATTCAATGTCGCTCAACCAAAACACTGGGAGAAAATATATCTTTTGTTTAGTTAGAGGGACTAGTTATTATTCTTTCGATATTTATTTTTTTAAAGTGTTTACGATGTGTTGTAGTTTACGGAGAGGCTGAGATATCAGCGCCTTTCGGTCCCAACACTTCCTTTTTCAGTAGCGAATATTTTTTAACCGCAATTTCTTTCCTTTTCTAGCCTTAGCACTTAGTCATCTGCAAGCAGTGAGGCAGCATAATATCTCCACCCCTTTTAGGTGGAGTAGGGTTTTGGGCGTGGGACGGATTAGCGTAATGCATAAGTGTTAGCCTATCGACTCGAAAACAAGAGGGTTGTATATTCAATTCCACACACGACGTTCCACACCTGAGGAAAGGAATTGACCTTCCTACCTTCTGCATCCCATGAACTGGAAATGTGAAGTGGCAGGCACTTCATGCAATAATGTCTGAAAAGGCTAAGAAAGATTTAATTTAGTTTTATTTAGGTTTTTGGTCAGCTCAGGTTCTCTGTCTATATAGACCTCTACAAGCTTATTCATGGCATCTTAAACCACGGGTTAGTGGTTGAAAAACATGTTTCTGAACAACGGTACACATAGACAAGGCAGTGTACATTTGTGCGTGTGAGCCGAATTGTCTTATGTAATATATGTACTACTAGCCGTCACACCGACATAAACTAAAGGAAGATTGTCATCAAAATAGAAACAACTAATAACAAAATAAGACAAAGAGATATGGAGACATGTCATCACCATCATCAGTTCTTGTCGATCACAAGGTCCCATATGGCAGGCACACCAAAAAATCCATTCGATTTTGCGTTTTTTTTAAAACCTCAAACCCAGTCGTCCTATATATGCATGTCTTTGAGCTCTGCTTCAAAATATCTCCGTGTTTCCTATGCTTTCCTTTTCCCCTCTGTTCTTGCATTGTTCCCTGCATGTCTTGCCCGCCTGTCTCGTCTTGAGAACATTGCCAATCTATCACCATGGTCTCTTTAGGAAGATATGTAGCGGACATTTTAAAAAAAAGCGATGTATACATGTTAGTGCGAGCACGCAGTAACGTAATTATTAGTGAGCTCACTTCGTAGGTCTATGGTCCGAGTTCAATTCTACAATGGGTGTGGAATATTTTTCTGGATACCAGCAACAAGCCCTGGGAAGTAAAGGCGTCTGGCGTAATGTTGACCACATCATCTATCGTGTGACGGCGGTCAAAAAATACCAGCCTAACACCGTATCAATCTAAATACCTCGAGGTATGAAAACGGGTTTCTTCACTTTACTTACTACATGTTGACGACAGAAAAAGACTAAGGCAGATAAAATTATGTATAAATGAGATAAACTGGGCCACAGAATTAATGCAACATAAACTTACTTTAAGATGACATCTGCGTATGAACAGCACCATAATGAATGCATTGACACTTGAAAAAACCTCTTAAGTTATATGAGGTCAAGAAGAAAACACATCAAATTGATAATGGTTGTAGGAAGCCTCATAACTGTCACAAATATTCTCGTTATGTCCAGGCTTGATATTATCTCCTGTAGCACACACATGCACATTGACAACAATCTAGCTTCAGATCTACATTAGAAACTATCTGATATTCGAAGTTATAAATATTATTGAACTCCGACTCATACATTCAGAAAACACAACTCTGTCCAGTTCAACTACATTGTCCAATACAAACAGTTTTCTTCAACCTTGACTGGAATGAAAAATAAAACCACAACAAATAATATGACTCAGGAGGGAAAAATCCTATCTGATGTGTCTATATATATATATATATATATATATATATATATATATATATATATTGGGACCACTTATGCGTTCGGTAGTTTGCCATTGCTTTCTAACGGTGAGGTCTATTTTTACCTTTTGTAAAAATCCCACGGAAACTAATTTGCTTCCAAACTTGCCCACCGTGGGGTTTGAACCAGGTACGCTTGGTTCTGTAATCGAGCTCACTACCACTTGAGCTACAGACGCTCACTATATATATATATATATATATATATATATATATATATATATATATATATATATATATATATATACACATTACCTACTGTAAATCGTATATCAAATTTGCATGCAGGTGTGTAATTTCAACTTTATCAACACATATATCAACCAACCCTTCATGCATGTGAGTAATTTCAACTTCATCAAAACATACATCAACCGTGCATGCATGTGGGTAGTTTCAAGCTAATAAACACATATATCAACCCTCAACAATGTTGAGGTGTTGAATGAGATCAAGACACAGAGAAAGCTTATCATCAATATAAGAACGAGGCAGTCATCATTTTTCGAACATGTGATGAGGAGAGGAGGTTTAGAACACACTGTGACAACCCGTAAAATCGAGGGTAGGCGAGACAGAGGAAGACAGAGAGAAAATGTTGGATAGCCTGACTTCATGGCACGGTAGAGCGTCAACATCTGAGTTGATAGCAAACACCAACGACAGGAAATTTGTGGAGATCCATGATCGCCTACGCCAGCCGACACGGCACCTAATGATGATGATGATGATCAACCGTGCATGCAGATGTGTAATTTCAACTTCATCAAAACATACATCAACCGTGCATGCACGTGGGTAATTTCAACTTCAACAAAACATACATCAACCGTGCATGCACGTGGGTAATTTCAACTTCATCAAAACATACATCAACCGTGCATGCACGTGGGTAATTTCAACTTCAACAAAACATACATCAACCGTGCATGCACGTGGGTAATTTCAACTTCATCAAAACATACATCAACCGTGCATGCACGTGGGTAATTTCAACTTCAACAAAACATACATCAACCGTGCATGCATGTGGGTAACTTCAACAAAACATACATCAACCGTGCATGCACGTGGGTAATTTCAACTTCAACAAAACATACATCAACCGTGCATGCACGTGGGTAATTTCAACTTCAACAAAACATACATCAACCGTGCATGCACGTGGGTAATTTCAACTTCATCAAAACATACATCAACCGTGCATGCACGTGGGTAATTTCAACTTCAACAAAACATACATCAACCGTGCATGCACGTGGGTAATTTCAACTTCAACAAAACATACATCAACCGTGCATGCACGTAGGTAATTCAACTTCATCAAAAATACACAACTGCTTTGAGACTGGGTATTTCAACCTTTAAACAAACATGACATCAGGCGAGCATGCACGTGGGTAATTTCACTTCAAAAAACATACATCAACCGTGCATGCACGTGGGTAATTTCAACTTCATCAAAACATACATCATCCGTGCATGCACGTGGGTAATTTCAACTTCAACAAAACATACATCAACCGTGCATGCACGTGGGTAATTTCAACTTCATCAAAACATACATCAACCGTGCATGCATGTGGGTAATTTCAACTTCAACAAAACATACATCAACCGTGCATGCACGTGGGTAATTTCAACTTCATCAAAACATACATCATCCGTGCATGCACGTGGGTAATTTCAACTTCAACAAAACATACATCAACCGTGCATGCACGTGGGTAATTTCAACTTCATCAAAACATACATCAACCGTGCATGCATGTGGGTAATTTCAACTTCAACAAAACATACATCAACCGTGCATGCACGTGGGTAATTTCAACTTCAACAAAACATACATCAACCGTGCATGCACGTGGGTAATTTCAACTTCAACAAAACATACATCAACCGTGCATGCACGTGGGTAATTTCAACTTCAACAAAACATACATCAACCGTGCATGCACGTGGGTAATTTCAACTTCAACAAAACATACATCAACCATGCATGCATGTGGGTAATTTCAACATTATAAACACATATATATTAACCCTACCTGCATGTAGGTAATGTCAACTTTATCAAAATCAGTATCCTATATCTTGCATTGAGATCATGGTTGACAATACTTGGACTTTCCTATACCCGTTAATTATTTAACAAAATGATGATCAGGCGAAAGCGTATACCGACCAGCTCACGTTTTTTTTTCACGGTTTCAGATAGAAAAAAAATAGTTTTACTACCGTCTGTCCGATGTGTCAGTCAAAAAAATAAAATTATTCTGATTTTATTTTTTTGACTAGGCTTGTTTTATTATGTCTTCTTACTACTGCGGTTTCTATAGCAATTTTCTTGAAGACGTTAACGTTGTTAATCCCCCAGTTGTTAAACATTTCAACGTCGACGTTTCTGACTGTTTTGGTACTGGTTTCATTGTTGTGTTCATTCTTCAACGATAGTATCTACACATCAACTTACTTCATCAACGTTAATTTCTTATCAAAAGGTAAATTGCAGTGTTATACATCCGGCTTGGAGGTCTCTGTAACATTGAGAGATATGGTTATCGTTTAATATTTCACAAGTACTCAATTAACGCCTTATGTGCAGTGATCCAGCTAGCTTATCCAGCTAACCCAGATTATCTCAACGAAGGTAAGATCTAATACACGGTACAATCGGAGAACGGTAAAATGTAGGCCCCGTGTTCAAATTGAGCAAAATTATATATTTAGATTCTACGCAATTAATTAATTCTTATTTTTCATGTTTGTTGGCCTACACGCTCTGATATAACCAAAAACAAGAACTCGTTCTTGGATTGAAATAGCGTGCCTCTGTCTTCTTCTTCTTCTTCCGTGAAAGCTCCATATCGACCACTTGTCAACCGCTCTGTGTGATTTATATGTGATCTGAGCCTAAGAGCGATTCTACGTTGTGCCAGTTATGTGCCTACAAGTAGGCCAGCACATCCGACTTCTGCGCTGCTTTTCGTTTACTAGGTACCATCCCAGGGCCTACATCAGTTGCCTCCAACGGCATGCATTGTAGGTCGCAGTGGTACTATTCTTTGCTTCACTTGGGACCCAGGAACCACAGGGCGTATGTGCCTTGGGCCTAAAGAGGCTTAAATCCGATTACTAAACAAATAAAATTGAGCAAGTGAAAGAACCCGTGGGAAATTAAGAATCAAAGAATAGGATGGAAAGTCTCTGCATTGGAAAAAAATAATGAATAGCAATTTTGTTTAGTTGCTATAAATTATCACCATCGTCATGTCGTGCTATGATATGAAAATCGTGCATAAGAAAGAGATTATATCATAGATTGTTATTCCTCGAAGTTCAATACTTAACTAATCGATCAATCACATCCAACTTTGGTCAGGGTACACTTGTCTTTTTTACTTGATCTTGATGCATGTGTATGTCATTAGAGTAGTCTCTTGGAAATAAATATGTTCTGACTAATGAGTTTTTCTACCTGAGGTTTGTGTTAAATTTCTTGTGTGCTGATTGTCAGCTTAGACTATATTATTGCTTCAGTTATGACTTATAGCACATCGCCCGCGTGGTGCCGGGGCCTGCAAGGGAGCAAAGAATAGTACCACTGTGACCTACAAGGAATGTCGTAAGAGGCGACTGATGTAGGACCCTGGGAAGAACAAGCATCGCAGAAATCGGATAAGCTGGCCTATTTGTAGGCGCATAGCTGGCGCAATGTAAAATCGCTCTTAGACTCAGATCACATGCAGATCACACAGAGTGGTCAACGGGTGGTCGATATGGAGCTTTCGAAGAAGAAGACTTATAGCACGGATTGTACTACTTCAGATAGTTTCACTGAAATGTCATTTCTGTGCATGTCCGTCAAACATATGAGAGAGTTTGGGACATGTCCAAACATCAGTGACTTCAACATGTGTTCTACGAATACATAGTCATACAAAGCTTGATGATACACACACTTAAATAGTCTATAACAATGCTATTCAACAGTTTTTGATATATACTGGGGCGCATATGACTGAGGATTGTAAAGACGCGGGTGCCATGTGATGATTGCAATACAACTACTATTAATAATAACACAAGTAATGTTTATATAGTTGAGATGTGAACTGTTTCTCCGGTGAAAAGCAAAGGAGAGGTTGGTTAATAAGTAGAGTGGTTACAAAATAAAACAAGATTGCAAAAGTGGAAAGACTGTTCATGGGAGTGTTACGAAAAAAACCGAAAAATAGTGTTTCTTGAAATTTGATTTAATGTTAAAGCCGGCAGAGTAAAATAGGGCGCCATGAATGTATGACACGGGCGTCATGACGCCCGCTGACACAGCGTTGGACAGCGCTGGTCTATAGCTTAGTCCTTTACACTCAAATCAAAGTTTATTTCTCATTCACCATTACTGTTTGCACTAGTAGCAAGCACCGTTTGCAGTTTGATTATATACTATTTAATTTGGGTTTGTCACATTAACACGTACTTCTCAGAGACTGTATTAACACAGGCATTCTGTTTAGGAATGACCTCTGAGATCAGTCCTGAATTTCTAGTGGTTATTTATTCACGCAGACATCACCTTCTATTTAAGAAAGACCTGACTTCTCAACCTCCCCTCCCCACAAACAAGCAACCTGGCTGACATCATGTCAAGATTATTTATGTAAACTTTTCAAAATGACATGTATAAATGTCTGATTTTCTTTTTTTTTTAAATACTTGATGTTATTGTTGCCCTGTTCATGACGACTGCTAACTCGTGACTTCTTGTCACCTTCACATACTACCAACTTTCATGCCAGTCTGTAGGTTGACGTTCTACAATCAATGAAGCTGCCTAGTGTCAGATATTCCTAGTCGACCTCTAACAACCCGGTCGGCAATGCAGAGAGACTTGCTGATATTGATTACTCTAGCTTTCACGTCAATTGTTTGCTGGTCTAACATTTACCAACATTCAACGCACGAGATTTGTCACAAGCTAGACTACATGAAACCCTCAATCTCCTAGACAGACAGACATAGTCCACGAAATGACGTTGTCCAAGTACAAGACGGAGGGGGGAAGCAAATGGAAGATAAAGATCACAAACAAATCAACCAAACATCTCGTGTACAAAAGTTTAACATGTGACAGTTATCAGATGGAAGGAGAGAATAAGAAAGACAGAAGACTAAAAGAATCATTTCGTATAACTGTGTTAAAATCAGATAGAAGGAGAAATGGATGACTAACAGATAGGAGAAATGGGTGACTAACAATATAACTGTTTTAGTTTGTAACAGATAACGGATGGAAAGAGAGAGAAAGAGAGAGAAAATCAGACAAACAAAACCAACATATCGTGTAGCTTATGACAGATGTCTGATGGAAAGAAGGTGACCAATAAACCGATTATCTCATGTGACTTTTTTTTTAGCTTACTATAGATGTCTGAGACATGTCTGGTCAACCACTAGTGACAACTGTTATAAGAAAGAGAAGATGGAGATATATTGGGCACACCTTGAGGAGAAATGATCAAAGAATATCAAAGCAGGCATTGAAGTGGGATGCAAAGGGTTCAAGAAAGAGAGGTCGACCTAAGGAGGTCCTGAAGCGAACTTTGATGAGAGAGGCAGGAAATATCGGTCTCAGTTCCATGGAGGAGATTGAGCGAGTTGCCCAGGATAGAGCGGTATGGAGAAATTACTTGCAGGCCCTATGTAACGTATAACGGTACGAGAGGAATTATTATTATTATTATTATAGATGGAAAGAAAGAAAGAGATAGAGACAGAAAGTACAACCCAACAAACGAATATATCATCACACGTAGTAACTCTTGTAACTTATGACAGATATTGGATGGAAAGAAAAAGAGAAATGACACAAATCGACCATCTAGCATAACTGCGTTTGCTAATGACATATATCATATGGAAGCAGAAAAGACAGACAGAGAGAGAGAGAGAGAGAGCAAATAAACAAACAGACCATCTCGTTAATTAAAACATGCACACGATGAAAAGAATGTATTTATTATATTAGCTTACCAACGACAAAGAATCCTAGGGTTAGTGGTGACCTTTCTAAACTCGGTGTTACAGAACAAGAGTACATAGATAATAGAAGCACCTGAGTAAAGACTACTAGACTGGTAGACTCGTCCATCTAAAGCAGTGGTTCTTGGTCTTTTCCGACTGGGCACCCACCCACTCTCTTGAAGATAAGGTAAGACTCCTACGCCTTTCCCTTTATCGATTATTTTTCCCCCCACCGTCGATATAACTGTAATTTTCAAAGAGAAAAGAAAACAAAAATGTTTCTCAATCTGAGCTTTCTAACATCAAACATACAGGATGATAACAATCTCAGTCTAGAGTCAGTGATTTACTTCATTGCACCAGGTTTTAGACCATATGACTCGGTCCCTCTCCCAGTAATGCACAAATTCCATATCACCAGCAACAATCCTAGGGGTCTCTGTAAAACAGTGCATCCGTGAACAGAACGGCAAGGTCCGGATTCGAACCCATGACCTTCGACACGCAAGGCAAAGGTATAACCACCTAGCCAGAGATCCCTGATGACAATGTATATCTTTATCAGAGTGCATGATGAGGTATAACCACCTAGCCAGAGATCCCTGATGACAATGTATATCTTTATCAGAGTGCATGATGAGGTATAACCACCTAGCCAGAGATCCCTGATGACAATGTATATCTTTATCAGAGTGCATGATGAGGTATAACCACCTAGCCAGAGATCCCTGATGACAATGTATATCTTTATCAGAGTGCATGATGAGGTATAACCACCTAGCCAGAGATCCCTGATGACAATGTATATCTTTATCAGAGTGCATGATGAGGTATAACCACCTAGCCAGAGACCACTGATGACAATGTATATCTTTATCAGAGTGGATGATGAGATAGTATATCATCTTTACGCATAGAGACTGTCAGCACTGACTCAGTGAGTCATGCATGTAGCAGACTGCTAAAATAGTGAATGGTGGTGCTGACTCAGTGAGTCATGCAGTTAGCAGACAGCTTCTGACAGCACTCAGTCAGTGAGTCACGCAGGTAGTGGTGAGCTTCTGAAAGTGGGTGGCAGTAATGAGTCGTTGAGTCACGCATGCAGCGGTGCGCTTCTGAAAGTGGGTGGCAGTAATGAGTCGGTGAGTCACACAAGCAGCGGTGCGCTTCTGAAAGTGGGTGGCAGTAATGAGTCATTGAGCCACACAAGCAGCGGTGCGCTTCTGAAAGTGGGTGGAAGTAATGAGTCGTTTAGTCACGCATGCAGCCGGTGAGATTATGTAAGTGAGTGGCAGTAATGAGTCGTTTAGTCACGCATGCAGCCGGTGAGATTCTGAAAGTGAGTGGCAGTAATGAGTCGTTTAGTCACGCATGTAGCCGGTGAGATTCTGAAAGTGGGTGGCAGTAATGAGTCGTTTAGTCACGCATGCAGCCGGTGAGATTCTGAAAGTGAGTGGCAGTAATGAGTCGTTTAGTCACGCATGCAGCCGGTGAGATTCTGAAAGTGAGTGGCAGTAATGAGTCGTTTAGTCACGCATGCAGCCGGTGAGATTCTAAAAGTGAGTGGCAGTAATGAGTCACGCAAGCGGTGAATAGCTTTCAAAAGCAGCGGATAGTACTGAATGGTGAATCATGCAGACAGCAAACTGTTTCCAATAATAGACGTGAAAAAGATTGATTTATAACTAAAAGTCGCTGAAGCCAGGAAATGTATTGTTAAACGGCAGAAATATGGAATATCGATACAGACATAAATATTGAGAAAATAACAAATTATGAACATTGACAAAACATGCAAGAAAACAAAATTGAACATAAAATTAATGGAGAGAAACTGACAAGTAAAAACGCTGATTAAATCTTAGACATACAATAAAAGATGACGGAAGATAAGAATATAGAAAATTGATTTTTAAAATATGAAAGATATACGTATAAACAAATCAGTGATCTATGAAAATGGAATTATATTTTATAATATGCTAGTAATGTCAATAATGAACATAAAATGGGACGAATTCAGAAGAAGTGATGCAATCAGAGAAATGTCTGGTCAACTACTAGTAACAACTGTTATAAGAAGGAGAAGATGGAGATATGTTGGGCATATGTAGAATACCCAAGCAAGCATTGAAGTGGTAGGCAAAGGGATTAAGAAATAGAGGACGCCTTAGGTAAACCCTGAAACAAACTTTGCTTAGAGAGGCTACAAATATCGGACTCAATTCCATGAGACAGATTGAGGGAGTTGCCCAGGACAGTACGGTATGGAGAAATTACTTGCAGGTCCTATGTGTGTGTGTGTGTGATATATATATTATATATATCTAGTCATCCCTCTTACTCCTTCTTCCATATATATATATATATTCTTCATTTCCTATGATGCAGAAGCGTAAACACTAAATAACCAAATAGAAGATGAGACTGGGGTCTTTGATGTGTGGATTTACAGCAGAATTTGACGCATTTCATTGACACAAATCAAAGAAAGAAACAACATCCCTTAAAAACTTAAATATAGGGAGAACAAAAAACAATTAGAAGAGACCAAAATAAGACATATCGAGGCGTGTTTTTTTAAATACAATAAGAGGAAGACAATGCTCAAGTAGAAATAAAAATATCTCTCTCTTTGAAAAAAAATTGCACATGTGATTCGGTCAGGGTTCGAACTCACAACTATCAGAACAACATGCACACGTCCTAACCACTCCACCAGAGACCCACAATTACTACATGTAAAACCAGGAAATGTAGAAAGCAGATCTTGAGTACTGAGCCCCTTCTTGAGAAAGTGCCCGTTCTAGTTATCACACCTACAGTCAATAAGACAAATACTGTTTTGATTATATAAGTTTCCACTCTTTATTCCTGCCGACCACGGACTGGGAGGTTACTGATAGGACTTAACAGCATCAGCCGTGCTGCTAGAACCAACCTAGCACTAATCAGATGGGTATGCTACTTTAATGTTTACTCTGCTCTTACTCCAGACTTCACCGACTGAGACTTCCCGTGCGGCAACATCCTCCCACTGTGGTAGCTGCTCCGCTCGATCCCTACCCACTTTGTTAGACTAAAATGATGCAGCCTGATCACTGATCCTGACATCTCAGCACATTTACTGTGTCATAGCCCCACAACTGTTAGATGAATCACCTAGATTAGCAAAATGTATCAATTTGGTTGATATTGGTTGAGATTCATCTTCTAGCAAATACCAAGTCCAGTATATGAGCGTGATAAAGAAGTATCAAGTTGCCGTGATTAAATAGCACTGTACACGGAAGGTCATCATTGAAGGCTCAACTTGCTGGATAATTGTAATTTATCGCAGAAGGGTAGCCATTTCGATCTGACATTACAACATATCATATCGGAGGAGGGTGGGGAAAGGAAGGAAGAAGAAACCCAGATCTGATTGAAGCTTTTGTCATCTAATGCCTGATATGCACGATCACACTTCTATCAAGTTGACATATACTGTCCGAAACACGTTATCATTTCTCTGTCAAGTTGACATATACTGCCCGAAACACATGTTATCATTTCTCTGTCAAATTGACATATACTGTATGTGATACATGTTATAATTTGGATAGAGATAACAACTGATTGCTACACACATACAAATATAGAAAAGGATATACATATTTATATATAATCTTCAGATTGAAAAATGTCTATATTTTCCAACATTAAAGAGAGCTCAGGAATTGAAAAAGACGTTTCGTAAGACAATGTAGCTGCTGTTGATCAGAAGCTGTCATGAAGTGATGTCTATGATAACACAACATCCACAAGAAAAAACAATAATATTAAATGTAACCACATCACTATCATTCCAGCTATAACCGCTACCAATTATTGAATACTTTTTTCTTCTTCTTCTTTCAACGTTTCATATGGACCACTTGTTAACCACTGTTTGTGATTTGTATGTGATCTGAGCCTAAGAACGATTGTACGTTGTACCGGTTATGCGCATACAAGTAGGCCAGCACATCCGATTTTTACGACGCTTTTACTTACTAGGTAGCTTCCTAGACCTCCACCTCAGTCACCTCTTACGACATGCCTTGTAGGTCGCAGTGTTACTATTCTTTTCTTCCCTCGCTGGCCCCGGCAACATACGGGCGCAATTATTGAATTCAAACAACGCTAACATGTTTCCCACGTTTCTGCACTTCTAGACAGCAGCTAGATAAGAATATTGGCAGATAGATATGGTCGTGAGATAACTGGAAACACTCGTACTGCGCTCATGAAATATAACCCCCATTGTTGGTAGTTATTAACCTTACCGTTACACGTGTCACATGATAGATCAGATAACCTCACAAGTACAGTCTCTTCATCCTACCTCTCATTCAGGTAAACCCATTCTCGAAGTAGCAGGTTATCTTATCAACGGTTCATCAAGAGGGTAGACCTGGGTAGGGACTGAGTTCAACCCCATGACAACCAACACATAAATGTTACATTACAGTTGTCACGGCAACATAGTGGGTAAAATAGGCGTAGTTTCCACGAATGCCAATATTGACACAACAAATATTAGTCAACTACTGGTAGCGTTCACGAGTGCAACATAAACTCGACAGATGCTAGTCAACTACTGGTAGTTATTCATCATTTATGATAGATTGAACCGATTAGATTGCAAATCTTAGTTAATAATCATTTATTGATTTTACACAGAGCATTGCATCAGTTAATAACTCGAGGGTCCCTGATTCTTTGAAGACGGAGAATCTTGACAAGGCATTAAGCCTAGCACCTTCAGCCTGATGTAAGTTGAATGGATTTTGCAGAATCTTTTATTTAGCTGGACTTTGCAGCCTGCTCTATGCGTATTGACTTTTAACTGCCAAATGTTCTTTTACGTGTTAGACTTAAACACAGGACCCCCGCCTTTTTTTAAAATCGCCCATCTTAGATAGGACTAGGAACTTGATCTCGCCTACATTGAGATCAGAGATCTCTGAAAATATATTCAGATCTCTCCACACGGGGAACGAACCCCAATTACCTTAGGAGCGAATATCGAGCACCACACAGCTGATGAAATCAAATATCTACTTTCTAGGATAATTCTACTATAGAGTAATCAATCAAACCTAGTCTCTTGTTAACCGAAGGAATTGAGAATTCCTGATAACATGACAGAAAGCATTAAGCGCTGCCATGTTTGTATAGCAGTGTAACTCATGCTGGATTATAGTAAACAAGAAGTTGTGATGAATACGTGACGTTTCATGAGGGATGAAACCAGATATGATTCACGTGCAATCCTTTCACATTCTAATTTACACGGCTATACATAATCTTTGGTCTAACAAAATAAGCTTTCTCAGAACCAGCAGGATTAGACTCGTATGTAAATAATAATAATTAGACGCAAGTTGATCAGATGAGATCATCACGCCATCAACAAAACTGACATGTTATGGAACCAGAATTGGAAGACGAAAAGGAGACCGGCCATGAAAGTCAACATAGAAGAGAACTGGCGAATTCATAATGAACGTTATGAACGGATACTGTAATATTTGATGAAAGCGGCGCTAGTGTAGGTGCAGGTGGATACAGTCTTATTTGTATACCATAGCCCATTTTTGTCAGTGTATTCTTAGGAGCGTCTGGTTGAATGGATTAGAGCGCGGCTTCCATGCGGGAGACCCAGGTTCATTATTCGTTACTAAACTGACGACATTGCACTCCGGACAGACCCATAGGTGTTCAGTCCCCCCAACAGATATCGAAGAGTATGCATACTGATGGTTCCCGTGGCTCGCTGATTAAACACACCTCTCACTCTGCCTCTCAGACATCCAGTTCGACATGAACAACAGGTAACTCCAAACTGTCTAAATCGCTTGATAGATTGACCCAAGTTTAATCCACGGTAAGGCCAGTTATTTTTTTCTCTGTCGAGGGAATAAAGAAGATCCTAATAGAAGCAGTTTCGCGACGACTGCACCAGCAATGCGACATTTCAATTCGACGTGGACTATTAATTCAACACAATTGACTTTGTAAGAAGATTATTTAGATTCATCACCGTCACGAAAAGCTAACACTTGACAAGCGAGGTACGAAATGATTAAAATTAGAAGCTTAAGATGATCTCTATTCTCATCAACATCTCCCTTAATCTTAACATGCGTTATATTTGCAACAACACATTCAGACGCTCATGCTGAACCCCTCTTTGCTTCCGTTCACAGCCCTGTGTTATATGTATGCTGGCTACTGGACACACGCTGTGTCAGCAATTCTTTCCTGTTTCTCCATTTTTGAAACCACTTGTAGACAAGCGTTATATTCTCAAATGTTTCACATAGACTGGCAATATCTGAACCAAAACGTGGAATACAGAAACCAAAAATATCTTGTAGAAATGAGTATTCGATTCGACACATAAAAAGAGAAGAAAATAGGAAGAATTGACTGATATATGATATTATGAATTTATGTTATGATGTATATAAAATAATGTGAGCGTCTGTAGCTCAAACGGTAGTGAGCTCGATCACAAACCCAAGCGTACCTGGTTCAAACCCCACGGTGGGCAAATTTGGAAGCAAATTCGTTTCCGTGGGATTTTTACGAAAGGTAAAATAGACCTCACCGTTCAGAAAGCAATGGCAAACTACTGAACGTATAAGTGGTGCCTAGAAAATCAACTACTCGTTTTCTGTGGTTGATGGCTACGTCCTGTAAGGATATGCTACGATTTTCAATAGAATCAAAATATGTAGCAGTGAGTGCACTCTAACGTACATAGTAAGAAAATGTATTTTTACATTCCATTTCACTCATAGATACTACATCGGTATATCGTCGTAGTCCATTACAGCCACAAGAAACGTTGTGATTCAGCACAGAACATACTACGTGATGCAAGACCTATTGTCTCCTGAGACAAAGAGGCCAATGATATCGTAGTTAGCGAAAGGGGTCTCTATGACGAAGTGGTTTAAGACGTGTGCATGTCGTTCTGAAGGTTAAATCCGGACCGAGTCACATGTGCAACGTTTTCATGTGATCTCTAAAATTGTTGTTGGAGCTACGGAGTTCGTGCTTTGTGCAACAACCCCGACAGATGGTGCGCCATTTCTGCCGACAGGGAATGAGGCATATGGGGAAACCCGGTGCAATGAAGCTAGTCCTTTGCCTTCAGATTGTAGTTAATGATGTACGTGAAATGCCACCGATCTTCTTGGCAATTAGTTATTTGCAGCTGATTAAGTTAATACAACAATTTAATTATATATCTATATTCTGTGTTGTGTCACGTTTTGACACAAGGCTTCCACAAAATATTTCCATTGTTGTCGTACTGCGACCATTAAATTCATTATTTCCCACGTCAGGTCACCATTTTTCTAATCTTTTTCCACCGTTCTTTTCCATGTTTCCTTTGACGTCAATGTTTTCTTTTTCCATCTGCTGTCCTAGCCAATGTCAGATTATACAGCAATCTGGAACTACTCTCTCCTAAACAGACAAAATACACAAGTCAATATTGTTTTAAACGTCCAACAGCGAAAGATTGACTACATTGTACCGTATTTCCCCCATATGGCTCCGTCCCTCTCGGCAGAGATGGCATGCAACGATTTAAATGAGACTATTGGTAACTACATGCACAATTGTGAATCCTCAAGTATTATTTGTTCAAGCACAACTGCAAATCCCGTTGTATTCTAAATTGTATTGTTCCTTCAATCAGACCTTACAACAAAAGGTAAACCTATTGTTGCTCTACAAAAACGTCAAGCCATAAATAACAATTAACTTCATTCAGGTTTTGAGTTTGTGCAAACTTTTCTAGGCGGATCAGTTATCAGTTATATTAGAACTCCGGTCACGTCCATAGGTGCCCCGACCTCAACAAATCCAGTATCGCCCAGCGCCCCAACACACCAGTTCCTAGGCTGATGCATTCGTGTAACTCTTAGTTATAAGGTACATTTATTGTTCTCAAAGTCACAACTAAAATTTATGAATGTTATGTCTACAAAGTTGTTCAAATCATTCTCTGACATATTTTGTACCGTCAACGTATGGATGAGGGTGGGGTGCACTGGTGTTGAATACATATTTATATGAAAGTATGTGACCTTTTCTGATTGCAACAACTGAAGACTGAAGAGAGTTTACCATATTATCAGTAATGACCAATCCTTTTTATAAATGATTCTCAATAGAACCAAAGGCAATAGAATCAAAGGAACAGTTAATACAAGCCTGAGAGAAGAACAAGCTGGTTTTAAACCTGAGATAACTTCTGAAGTCGGAGAAGACACGCATGTATGGCAGGGAATACTGATAAAAAGAAAAGCAGTTCTTCACGCAAAAATCAGTCAGAAGCACCATACCAGCGCCATTACTACGCCTGAATTAATAGCGGGCGACGCCTGAATTAATAGCGGGCGAACACAAGTAGTAGTAGACCTATGAGAATCATCTTCGAACGCTCATATCGACCACTTGTATGTGATCCAAACCTAAGAACGATTGTACGTTGCGCCAGTTATGCGCCTACAAGTAGGCCAGCCAGCACATCCGATTTCTGCGATGCTTTTTATTTACCAGGCTAGTTTCCCTAGGTCCCCACCATAGTCGCCTCTTACGACATGCCTTGCAGGTCGTGTATTACTACTCTTTAGTCCTCTTTCGGGTCCCAGCAACACATGGGCGACCTATGATAATCAGCTTATATCAAATTATTACCAGCAACACATGGGCGACATATGATAATCAGCTTATATAAAATTATTACCGACAACACATGGGCGACATATGATAATCAGCTTATATCAAATTATTACCAGCAACACATGGGCGACATATGATAATCAGCTTATATCAAATTATTACCAGCAACACATGGGCGACATATGATAATCAGCTTATATCAAATTATTACCAGCAACACATGGGCGACATATGATAATCAGCTTATATCAAATTATTACCGACAACACATGGGCGACATATGATAATCAGCTTATATCAAATTATTACCAGCAACACATGGGCGACATATGATAATCAGCTTATATCAAATTATTACCAGCAACACATGGGCGACATATGATAATCAGCTTATATCAAATTATTACCAGCAACACATGGGCGACATATGATAATCAGCTTATATCAAATTATGACCCTAAGACTGAACTCGAGCGATAATATTGAGAATCAACAACCACTTCCTCAACATCCTCAATTTCATCGATTTCAAAAACGTTTTTGATAGCATACACATATTTCTTTGGAATATTCTAAGATGCTATGGAATACCAGTCAAAATAATAAATGTTATCAAAAGTTTGTATGATGGCTCACAGTGAGCAGTGCGTACTGTTGATGGCCAAAGTGAATGGTTGAAGGCGGAGTAAAGCAAGTTTGTATTTTATCACCGCTATTGTTCAAAGTGGTCTTTTGACTGGGTTATGAGAAAATGTTGCAAGGGTGAAACTGGCATCAATAAGGTGTAAAAACAGACAACTGTGAGATGTTAATTTTGCAGATGATATTGCAATGTTTAACAAACAGCCATTATATGCATAGAAAAACCGACACCTTATACACAACAGCATTAACAATTGTACATCTATGATATGTGACACATATAATCAAGAGAAGTTCTGAAGAAATTTCTCAAATGTTTCACTAACTCAGAAGTAGGATAACCAATTTCAGATGGTTGGGGATAAGTAGGATTTGAACAAATATACATTTGATGCTTGATGCCAACGTACAACCTAACCACTGTGTTGCATGGGCTGCCATCATCAAACTAGGCAATTCTTTGTCATTGTCTTACATAATGGGAAGAGGCGATTGTTAGATTGTGGTGTAGTTCAAAGAAAAACTGTCCCTTTCGACAAAATAAATTCTTTTTAATAATATTTTTGGGGCCATATTTGCCTACTTCTTCCATTTCTACACACTAAAATAGACTGCAATGATGGAGCCCGTACCAGGGTCACCACTTGAAAATGGAGTAAAGTAATGGTCATTCTGGTTCGGTGACCATTATGCATATCTAAAACATCTTAATAATAGCGTCTCAATGCCTCAAACTAAGCAGTTCAAGAACTGATGGTGAAGTTATCTGATCATATCTCATTTCTAAGTCATCGAACATACACAGACCTGCCCATAACTATTTTTCTTCTGTAACTTTCAGTTCAGCTAGAAATCAGAAACATGACATCGCATTATGTGACGTTTCATAGTGAAGAAACGCTAGTAGTATAACCCACACACTGAAAAGACCGGTCGGAAGGCATTGCAAGACAGACATTGTTTTGGAACCCGTAGAAAAAGGAGATGGGGAAGATCTAAAAATACATGGAGAAGAGAGCGGGAAAAATGATATTAAGTGGATAGACAAGACGTGGGATGAATTGGAAGAAATGGCAAGCGATAGGAAGGGCTGGAAGAAGTTTGTTGAAAACATGTGCTCCTTTGTGAGTTGAAATGTGAAGAAGAAGCAGTATAGCCGGGTTGATTTATTACATGCTAACGTCAGCACATTGGATATGGTAAATTAATAAATGAAACCTTTTTCATACCTCGAGGCATATTGGATAATAAAGTGTTAGGCCTGTATTTGTCATTGATCGTTAGCACAGGATGGGTGATGTGGTCAACATCATAGTGCTTTTCCTGGTGCCCAGTTGAGGCTGGGTCGACCTCAGATCCCTCACGATCGGACATATATCCCACGCCCACTGTGGTATTGAACGCGGACCACTAATAAGCGAGTTCACTAACAACCACGCTACTGCGGCTCTGAATATGATAGTGACTTTATAAAAGTAGGAACATAATCAATACAACATAATCAATGAGGAACACATTATTAGAACACCACATCAAATATTTCGAATTAACACGTATATATTAATGTATAACATTTATGAATGTTTTCCTGATAACGCGAAATGTGAAAGAGAGTAAACAATAGAGAATGCCATCATTGACATTGTTTTCAAAAACGTGACAAAAATAGCTCCAGTACTAGAACAGTGTAAGTCTGAATCGAAGATTCCAATTATGTGCACTTGACTGTCTCTGCGTGTACACGAATCTGTACTGCGCGTGTGTGCCACTTCCTGTCTTCGTTACATTGCTTAATAATATTTGGTGTTTTCTTCACAAATTTAGCGTAGATGTTACATTTATGCAGTGTATCTCCTATGTATCTCCTATGTTACATTTATGCAGTGTATCTCCAGTGTATATCCTATCGCTATAAACAATCGACAACACCAATTTTTTAAGACGTGTAAAATTTGATGCTGTTACTACTATAACCGCGCGCCATCAAGGAGGTCGAGACAGGATGCATGTCTTTGCATAAATCAAGGATTTCAGATTCGACTTCTATAACTGGAGTTTGACATTGACTTAATGCACGGACGGTGTGTATCGAAACTATGTTGTATCAAACCGCTCAAAATAACTAAATTTGTGGAGAGGGCTTTTCAAACAAAACGTACGGTGATCATAATCGAACTTACAGTCACTGCTAGAGTCAATCATGTTGTCAATTTATGCCTAACTCTGTATATGAGTCATGGAGAGAAGTAGAGAACAAGAGGGCTGGAAGTATAGAATCTATGGGTTACATCATATACTGTAGCGTTGATTCTAGTCCTCACGTCTAGCAGTGTGTGTGTGCGTGTAGAAAGTACACACGCAATACATATGTATGTAATATTTTCATAACTAGTCAAACACTCTGTGTATGTATATATGAAGTAAAGTTTCCCGTAGCCTTCCCCGATCTTAGAGTATGAAGTGCATGTCACTTCACATTTCTGTCCCTAATGTGCAGGAGGTAGGAGGGTCAATTCCATTCATCATATATGGAACGTCGAGTGTGGGATTGAACCCACAAACCTTTTGTGTCCGAGTCGATAAGCGAACGCTTACACATTACGCTAATCCTTCACACACACGCTTACACATTACGCTAATCCTTCACACACACGCTTACACATTACGCTAATCCTTCACACACACGCTTACACATTACGCTAATCCTTCACACACACGCTTACACATTACGCTAATCCTTCACACACACGCTTACACATTACGCTAATCATTCACACACACGCTTACACATTACGCTAATCCTTCACACACACGCTTACACATTACGCTAATACTTCACACACAGCTACACATTACGCTAATCCTTCACACACACGCTTAACATTACGCTAATATACACAACGCTTACACATTACGCTAATCCTTCACACACGCTTACACATTACGCTAATACTTCACACACGCTTACACATTACGCTAATCCTTCACACACACGCTTACACATTACGCTAATACTTCACACACACGCTTACACATTACGCTAATCCTTCACACACACGCTTACACATTACGCTAATCCTTCACACACGCTTACACTTACGCTAATCCTTCACACACACATATATATAATTGTCCGAGTCGATAAGCGAACGCTTACACATTACGCTAATACTTCACACACACACATATATATTGTCCGAGTCGATAAGCGAACGCTTACACATTACGCTAATACTTCACACACACACATATATATATATATATATCTATTGTCCGAGTCGATAAGCGAACGCTTACACATTACGCTAATCTTCCACACACACACACACATATATATATATATATATATCTATTGTCCGAGTCGATAAGCGAACGCTTACACATTACGCTAATACTTCACACACACACACACATATATATATATATCTATTGTCCGAGTCGATACACGCTTACATTACGCTAATTTCACACACTACACACATATATAAAATATATCTATTGTCGAGTCGATAACGAACACACATTACTACACACACCTATATATATATATATCTATTGTCCGAGTCGATAAGCGAACGCTTACACATTACGCTAATCCTTCACACACACACACATATATATATATATATATCTATTGTCCGAGTCGATAAGCGAACGCTTACACATTACGCTAATCCTTCACACACATACTTCACAAAAACACACATACATATATATATATATATATCTATAAAGATTTAGAGAATTTCGCCTAACGTAAGTTTCTTTAAGGATGTGGTTGAAACTATTTATTGAATATTCATGGTTGGTCTGGTTCTGCTATATACTTTATTCGAAACATTATTTTGGTAACCAAAGTCTGATTTATTTATGCACTATTAATTTCGTCTGTCTTCTATACGACACATCCTCAACATATATCAAATGACATTACAGAAGTCAGTAAACCAGACCCAAATCTACATTTAAATGGCTGTCCCAGCAACACGCTGCATGACTGTGCTGTGGCTAAGCGAGAAGAGAATAGAGAAAGTTCTCACAAATACCGCGGTTGAAAATGGATGTGTGATTCATATCGTCACAATCTTGAAGTGAATGTCTTTAGTTTGTTCTCAGTTAAATTTACATACACGTGTGAGATGAAATGCTTGAGACAAGAGATATTGTCAATAGTGAAAGAATGAAATATGTGAATATTAGGTTTAAAAATGAAAAGTATACGAGGTTATACTTTGCTCAGTGGTAGTCAGCTGATGAAAACATGTAGCTATATGGCAGTTAGTGGATTAACGCACGTAACTCAAAGATAGTCAGCTGATGAAAACATGTAGCTATATGGCAGTTAGTGGATTAACGCACGTAACTCAAAGATAGTCAGCTGATGAAAACATGTAGCTATATGGCAGTTAGTGGATTAACGCACGTAACTCAAAGGTAGTCAGCTGATGAAAACATGTAGCTATGTGACAGTTAGTGGATTAACGTACGTAACTCAAAGGTAGTCAGCTGATGAAAACATGTAGCTATATGGCAGTTAGTGGATTAACGCACGTAACTCAAAGATAGTCAGCTGATGAAAACATGTAGCTATGTGACAGTTAGTGGATTAACGCACGTAACTCAAAGGTAGTCAGCTGATGAAAACGTGTAGCTATGTGACAGTTAGTGGATTAACGTACGTAACTCAAAGGTAGTCAGATGATGAAAACATGTAGCTATGTGACAGTTAGTGGATTAACGCACGAACTCAAGGTAGTCAGCTGAGAAACGTGTAGCTATGTGACAGTTAGGGATTAACGCACGTAACTCAGTGGTAGTCAGCTGATGAACACGTGTAACTATGTGACAGTTAGTGGATTAACGTACGTAACTCAAAGGTAGTCAGATGATGAAAACATGTAACTATGTGACAGTTAGTGGATTAACGTACGTAACTCAAAGGTAGTCAGATGATGAAAACATGTAGCTATGTGACAGTTAGTGGATTAACGCACGTAACTCAAAGGTAGTCAGATAATGAAAACATGTAGCTATGTGACAACTAACTCAGTGGTAGTCAGCTGATGAACCGTGTAACTAGTGACAGTTAGTGGATTAACGCACGTAACTCAAAGGTAGTCAGATGATGAAAACATGTAGCTATGTGACAGTTAGTGGATTAACGCACGTAACTCAGTGGTAGTTAGCTGATGAATACATTTGGTTATGTGACATTTAGTGGATTAACGCACGTAGTCAGCTGATGAACACATGTAGCAGTTAATGGATTAACGCACGTAACTCAGTTGCAGTCTATGGGTTCGCGCATCAAAACTACTGTGAAAGTGTTCGATTTGTCAACATTTTCAACAACTGATAGAGTCTCACATACTGTATACATAATAGCCCATGAATTTTACAAAGAATATGTAGAAAGACAAAGCGGTTTCAACTTCCCATTGAAAATATCGTTAAATCAGCTGCCACTATGTGTCTACAATAATAGAAGATTTGGTTTTAGAACATGCGGAAGACAAAGAAGCCGATGTAAGACAATACTGCAATAATTCAACAACGGTAATAGATGTGAGAATAACTAGCAGAAGAAGTAGTAGCACTGGTCGTATTAGTGGTGGTGACATCAGTAGAAGTAGTAGCCGTAGTTATATCTTAGACATCAGGTTCTCCTCGATTTATTTGCTTCATGGCATGGGTTTCGCCCTGCTAAAAATCATATTTTGTCGAGCAGATTTGGTACTTTATTCTTGGGTTTTACTGACTTGTTTTATTTTGTTTCCACGAGGAAGATATCTTGATCGAACAAGCATTGCTTTTATTATGATTTATTTTTGGCGTTCTTGTTTCCTATATGATGCCAGTTTCATATATCACTTACATAATCGTTCCTCGTTTACCCTGCGGTGTAACGATAATTCAAACAGAACGTGACACGTCCTGTCAGCTGTCTCTTTTTTCTATCCTGGGGTGCAGAGGTCATCCAGGGAGAACGTTACACAACATGTTTGTTGTTGTTTGCCTTCGTCTTATGAATCAAGCTAACCACTCTTGTGATCTGTGTGGTTTGCGCCGATAACGTTAATACGTTGCGCCCCCGTTAAGCCCATAAGACAGCCACATCCAAATGTCTGTCAAAGTGTATTGATATTATCCAACAGGACACAATTTGTACAAACAAGCAAGCAACTGTAAAATTTTGCAAACCGAAAAACCCCACTTTAACGTACCACATCTGGAGTTATACTGCAGAATGGTATCACATCTGATTGGTCATAGAGAGTCCACCAGAGCTGACATGTAAATTACACAATCTGATCAGCTGTCCGTTCTAGTCTGTTTCTCTCCAAGCATCGGTTCATCACGGTAGTCTCGGCCCATCAAAGTAGCCTCGGCCCATCAAGGTAGTCTCGGCCCATCAAGGTCTGCCCGATGTTTTCTTTCATTAGAACGATGTGTTTCTACATTTTCATGATACAATGTTTGTTAAGAAAGTGAATGAAAGACGAAATTAGTAACAGTGAGTAAGAAAAACAAGTGAAGATTAGCTGGCCTGAGAGCTGTCTACCACAAGAAATAACACAGCATTCGTGACCTCTGTGTAGGTTAATTTACTTGTGAAACGAGAAACAATCCGTCACTATGTCCAGGCTTTCTTTGAGTGATTAATGGCGTGTTGATGTAACCTGAACCATTCTTTGACGGCAACCGTCTTTAGTCATATTAAAAACAAGATAGCAGGTTTAGTTTGGGTAAGGTGCGTGTGGAGGGGGAGATTCAGTGATATGCAACAGGTAACTAGCATAATCAAAACAAATATGTATTATCAAAGCAGACAGATATGTACAATGTCTTTGATAAATATCAAATTGATATGTTTGTGAACGTAATGCACATGGAGGAGGTGTCGAGAGCAAAAACACTTTAAGACTGAGATAACACAGAATTGCTGAGATAGCATTGGACTTTTCTCGATGTGTTATTGCAACTGCTAGATTATCAAGTCACTTGATATTACACACATGGAAGTTACAGAGATTATCGTATCAATATTATTGATATATCACGCACGCATGTCTCCACTTGGCTATAGTTGCAATAATAACTTGTGGGTGCAAGATTACTGCAACCAGACATGGGTAGAATAGTATCCATTAACCTGCTTGCTTTAGCCAAAAAAAATGTATATCTTTCATTACTTTTCGTATGTTTTATCAAATTGTTTACTTGTACAGTTGTCACTTCTTTCTTTACTATTGGCATTCGTTTACCGATGATGATCGCATTCTGACAGTCACGGGTGGCAATTGATTTAGCAACCAAGAGAAAAGGATTGTGGTAATGTTTCAGACACACAAATCAGATCACAACCGTCGAGTGACCTCGCATTCCAGTGTTGTTAGATAGATAAGAGAAATTCATTTTCAAAAAAAACACATGTAAACACATGTCAAAACAACACATGTAAAAACAACACATGTAACAAGTTAAGTTTAACACTAAAGAATATCAGTATTATTCACATTTTTCATCAGTAAATAACCATGGACTCGTAGAAGTGTGTCAAATTGCAGAAAATCTTACAGTGTTCTATTAAACACTTACAAAAACCAGCCCCCATTAAACAGGAACTTTGGTTTTCCCGTCTGAGCTAGTCGGTCTTATGTTTCCGGGGCCACGGTCAGAACCAACCCCCCCATTTAACATCTACGCAGCAAATACTCAATCTCGACCAATGGCTGGACATAAACATTTGCTGATGGAAAACAAACGCACATGACTGGATCGGATAGACAAGAAATAGTCCCAAGATATTCAAGAGACATTAGTTGCCACTTAGTGCTTGTCTAAAAGGTCTAGCTGATATGTTATTAATTAGAATGTGTGCATATTGTCGTGCTATTTTATCAACTTCAAACTCATAGATAACCTACTCGGTGTCACCATTGATGGACAGGAGATCGATCGTCGTGACAGCTGCTCTATCTCGTAATAATATTTGATCGTAGTCTATCTTAGATATATCACAAATGATAAAGCGCTCCAGTCGAGATCGCACAACATTGAAAGCTATGATAGTAGCCATAGGTGTCCACATATTTTTGCCGGGGATTGGGGTAAACAGAATGTTTTTAAAAAAACGTAGTTGGTGCTTACTTCGCAATAATGGAGATCAGATTTGCACAAACCTGTTTATCAAAAAGACATTTTCAAGGACGGGGTTACCCCCGCTCCCCATCTCGCCTTAACATATGGGCGCCTTGGGTAGCAGCATATTTCAAGCAGTTACTTAATCTTCTTTTTCTTCTTCACATTTCATCGATTGGTTATATCCGTGATCATTTACGTATTATGAATCATCACGATATCGTGACAACAGCGAGACAATGAAAAATCCACATATATCCATTTAATTCATATATATACTATTATAGTCGCCGTCCTAGGACGAAATGTTAAAATTGAAATATTTGAGAAGCAATCTCAAATATTTGTAACTTACTAGATTTCGCTCCACAAGTCTAAAATATAGGGTCTAAAGCAAAAGAATTAGCTTCATTGCACCGAGTTTTACTCAATATGATTCAGTCCCTCTCCGAAGAAATGACACGCCACCTGCCTTAAAGTATTGCACAAAGCACAAACTCTGGCAACAATCCTAGGGGTTTCTTGGAAAAATGCACTCGTAAACAGAAAGGAGCGGTCCGGATTCTAACCCACGACCTTCGGAATGCACGACGAAGGCGTAACCGCATATACTGTCTGACATCGTTATTGCGTATTAATATTCTGCCTTCATTGACATCATTTCCTAGTTTGTTTTTTGTTTTCTGATCCAGAAGCACTTGATCTGAAAGCTCTTCGACTCGGTGTCATGGACATCGTAACCCTTCGGTTCGATGCCACGAACACCGTAAATCTGGGGAACCTGTAGCTTTTCTGCCAGTCCGCGGAGTTGAACCCGCACATACAGAGGACTTGTCACCCGTAGTCCAACGGGCTACGAACACGCTGGGCACGCGGGCCATTTCCTAGTTAAAGCATAGTAGAGAGAAAATTGTGGGTTTTTTAAATGAAGATTTCGTATAGCAGACCTAAAAAAAACCTTACCAGACTATGTATGACAAAGAGAAATTCAGAAGAACTATTATGATGGCAATGTTTCGTAGAGGACAAGCTACTGGATGATATAGCTATTCTGCTAGTACTCGTCTCGAACATAAGTCACCGCATACAACCTGGGTATAAATGATAAGTTAACAATGGGAATGACAACCAACAAACACAGGACCGGTAAACTGAGGTAATCCACAGCAATCAACGAAAACTGGTACACCATATGATGCTGGTAGTGTAAAAGAGAAATGTTGTGTGTTGATTTCATTGAATTGTTGGTATATTCTATATTAGTGCACTTCCATGCTGAACTATGTGCATGATATTCTCCTGCTGTAGAGATAATCCAAAGAGACAAATATATGGGACAGTTGAGAGAAGAATCAATAGGATTAACAAATTCCAACAGCTACATGTGTTATATAAGCCTTCAACATCTGTGACTAGCAACAGTTGGAGGTGTAACACAAATGGTATGAATAATGGGGACTGGGTGTGAGAATAGCAGAAAGAAACGAAAGGTGTGAGATTGAGAGAAGACAAAAGGTTAAAAATAAAACTAGTGAGGGAATAAAAAACAAAAATTGTGTATGAAGGTATAGAAAAAGGTGAGGAAAAACTGATGAGGGATGGAGAAAAGGCAGAAGAATAGATAAAACATTTAGTGGTAAAGCAGATATAAGAATAAAGAAGACATAAGTACCTACACTGTTCTATACTCCTCTTATAGATCCCTCCCTCATATAATATTTCACAAAAACACAAGGACAGTGTAGCTAGCACAATCAATAAACAAATCAAAATTAGATTGACTATGTCATCTTTTATAATAGACCAAAGTAAACAATATAAAAGTCCTGATTTTCAGAAAGAATGCCCTAGTTGTCCAAATTAATGGAAAGAAGAGGAAACACATTTGCAAATCTAAGAAAACATACTGAACTAAAGTTATTTAACTCCAATGTAATATATGTGTTAACATAAGGAAATACAAGTTAGGAAATGAAGAAAGCACTAGAGAATAAATTGACTGCATCTGAAAATGAGAAAACTCTTGAATATTGATTAGATAGATTGGGAAGGAAACTAATAGTCAACCAACAAGAGCAAACAACAATATATATATATATATATATACGAGGCGTGTTCAAATGAAAACGGACTTGTGGATTTATTTAAAAAGTATCATACGCAAATTAACAGTTTCAACGAAGTTAAACAAAGCAACCACTTGTGAATAAGAATGCACCTGGGTTCATCACAAAAAATCTCCGTATGCATTTAGGCAAGCATCCCACTGTTTAGATAGACGTCGAATGACGTCCGAGAAAAAGGTGCGTGGCTGCTCACTGAACCACGTGGTCACCGCTGTCTTCACGTCTGCGTCGCTGTTGAATCGCTGTCCCTTTAGTGCTTTCTTCAACGGTCCGAACAAATGGAAATCACACGGGGACAAATCGGGACTATAGGCTGGATGATGAAGAACTTCCCAATTCTTCTTTGCCAATGTTTCCTGCACAATTTTGCGACGTGCGGACAAGCGTTGTCGTGGAGAAGAATCACACCTTGAGAAAGCTTGCCTGGTCGCTTAGCCTTGATGGCCTTATGCAGCTTGTCTAAAGTGTCTTTATAATGGGCGGCATTAATGTTGACACCAGGTTCCTTAAAATCGTCAACAAAATCCCTTCATGGTCAAAAATGCGGTCACCATAACCTTCCCAGCAGAAACCTGTGTCTTGAATTTTGGGTTTGGTGATCCTGGATGTTTCCATTGCATGCTGTCAATTTTGCTGCTCGGTTCATAGTGGTGGCACCACAATGCTCAACAGAAATGCATCACCCTCCCCTCTCTGTAACGTATCAAGTGGTTCAAACTCCACCCCATCCGTTCTTCCTTATGGTGGTCAGTCAACATCCGTGGGACCCACTGTGAACACACCTTCCGATAGTTCAATTTCTTCCGAACAGCCATGTGGGCTGTCCCAATTGACATATGGAATTCTTCTGCAAGCGAACGAATGCTCCGACGACGGTCAGTCAGTACTGCTTTATCAAGCAAGGCTATGGCTTTTTCTGTTGCAACAATATGCGCCTGACCTGGCCGTGCAAGATCTGCTGACAACGCTCGTCCGCACGTCGCAAAAATTGTGCAGGAAACATTGGCAAAGAAGAATTGGGAAGTTCTTCATCACCCAGCCTATAGTCCCGATTTGTCCCGTGTGATTTCCATTTGTTCGGACCGTTGAAGAAAGCACTAAAGGGACAGCGATTCAACAGCGACGCAGACGTGAAGACAGCGGTGACCACATGGTTCAGTGAGCAGCCACGCACCTTTTTCTCGGACGGCATTCGACGTCTACCTAAACAGTGGGATGCTTGCCTAAATGCATACGGAGATTTTTTCTGATGAACCCAGGTGCATTCTTATTCACAAGTGGTTGCTTTGTTTAACTTCGTTGAAACTGTTAATTTGCGTATGATACTTTTTAAATAAATCCACAAGTCCCGTTTTCATTTGAACACGCCTCGTATATATATATATATATATATAAGGAAATAGTAAAGTAATACTTGGAACTATTAAATCATAACTTCATACCAGAAGAATTATTTATTGACCACAATGAACCAGAATCAGTAACACTAAATTTATTAATCTTCATCCCTAAATTGTCAAGCAAAGACACAGAGCATAATCTAATTAAGAAAGCAACTACAATGGAAATTACGTTTCCAGAAGACAGCTGGGAAAAAATGTACACAGAGAGATCGGCAGTGGAGACAACCATGAATGGTGGAGCAGGAGTTTACATTGAGTACTATGATGCCATTACTGTATCTGTAGCTGCCGCCACTGGACGAATATATTCAATTACAAAGCAGAACTCTCTGCCCTTATGATAGCAGGAAATAACATGAATAAGCTGCAAGCACCTGCAGGCAAGATGGTCTTTTTTTACAGACTCACCATCAGCTAAACAAGACCAGGTTATCAACCACCATAATACAAAACTTGTGTGTTATATTTTGGACACATGGTCAGAATGATCAACAATAGACTTTCCCTACAATCACTTTAGCAAGCACCAAAAAGGAAACATGAAGAGGAAGACCAAAGGGACAAGCTTCACAGAATGGTCACCAGAGACTATGGATCTGAACAGCATGAATAGTTTTTGGTTTAAAGTGATGTCACATTGTTCACACTGGAGAGCACCCATTTATACAGGTATTTGGTCACAAAATAGTAAAATAATGGAAGACATCAAGAATAAACTACAAGACAGAAAGAAATAGTGCATTTTTGTTGAGGACCTGTACTGAAGAGGAAACTGAAAGTATTATTATTACTATATCTTTCTTCCTTTCGTTCGCTTGAAATATTGTCTGTATATTCAATATTGTCTCTTGTATGAACTTCACTGTCTTTTTTAGCTCACACAGAGGTCAGTGTAGTTTTCTGTCGAGTGTTGTTTCGTTAGGCCAGTGAGTTTGTCTCAGTGTATCATATTCAGGGCAGTCTTGAAGTATGTGCTCTGCTGTCTGGTGTGCCTGTCCACATGTACACATGGCTAAATTGTCATCTTGAATTTTTGTATAATGTGGCTGCGGAGCCGATTGTGTCCTGTTCTAAGGCGCAGAATGACAACTTGTTCCAATCTGCTCATATTATAGTAATCGTCTTGTGTTGGTATTTGTGGCTTTCTGATTGATTTAATCATCCTTTTCTTTTGATGGCAGATAACTGACACATCCGGTTGCTCTCCTGCAGCACCTTCCTTGGCCAATTGGTTTGTTGTTTCATTTCCTGGTATTCCACAGTGAGAGAGTATCCACTGCAAGATGACACTGCACTGCTTGGACAGTTTAGACAGTAGGGTCTGTAGACCTGGTCATTTTCTGGACTGGAGTGCTGATTTACTATATCTAATTTCAAACTAAATAAAACTTCTTTTTTATTGGGCTCTTATCCAGTAGTGCCTCAGTGGATGGACCAAGATACGTTTGAAATGCGTAAAAACTATGAATTCTTTTGAATGAGAGCTGCTCTGAATTTGTTTAATTTAATTTCCTATTGGCTTTATGAAGGCTTCCACCATTTGGCTGCGATCAAGTGGGCACTACATTTTGATCTTAGCCAAAAGACTAAATACAAACCACATACATATTATATGAGTAAATACAAACCACATACATATTATATGAGTTAATACAAACCACATACATATTATATGAGTAAATACAAACCACATACATATTATATGAGTAAATACAAACCACATACATATTATATGAGTAAATACAAACCACAAACATATTATATGAGTTAATACAAACCACATACATATTATATGAGTAAATACAAACCACATACATATTATATGAGTTAATACAAACCACATACATATTATATGAGTAAATACAAACCACAAACATATTATATGAGTTAATACAAACCACATACATATTATATGAGTAAATACAAACCATACATATTATGAGTTAATACAAACCACATTCATATTATATGAGTTAATACAAACCACATACATATTATATGAGTGAATTTTAACTTCCTAAGTGTGCACTTGAAAAACAAGAATTGAGGGTCGACGTGTACAAAGATGCGGATGTATAAAAGAAAGAAATACATTTTATGGATACAAAAACTAAGAAAATAGACAAGTACTGATAAGATTCATAGTGATAAAACAGTTATGTCCGAGATTTTGGTCACATGAAAAAGATATCTCTTTGTTCGCCCTAAAATTGGTGTTTGCTACGTTGTATTGTATTTTACAGTGATTCTGTCCCTTATTGCCAAAACAAGTGTTTTCAGCAAACCAATTTTAAAACTGGGGTTTTCCTTCCCTCTTCTGTCCCGATTCACTTAGCCAGACTGCATCCTGTTACCAGGGCCACTATTAAGTGGATGCTCTTGAACTAACTTCTATCACCACACCCCCCGCATCTTAGGCTCCATAAAATGACAGTACACTCTACTTTCTCTTCTTTTGTGTTCAGGACATTGGCAAAGGATGTGCATAGTGACTGTTCCATTGTTTGCTGGTTATCAATCAAGTGCCATGCCTGTCGGCATAGGTGATCATGTCTCTCCACAACTCTCCTTCGTGCAGCTAATCAGATCTGATGTCCATCTTTTGTTTGTCGAACCACTTTGTCAGACCATCCAACATCCTGTCCCTCTTGTCTTCCACGACCTCTCCTTCAATGAACTTTACCTGTTGTCAACAAATGTTCTAAGCCTCCTTTTCGCATTACATGCCAGAAGAACCTTGATTGTCGGATTCTCATTCTTTTGATAAGGTTTCTTTGTGTGCAGGCCTGATTTAAAACCTCATCAATTGTTTTCTTCGCTGTCTATGAAACTGTCAGCATTCTCCTGTAAAACCACATTTCGGTGGCTTCCAGTGATCTATTGATTGTTTGTTCATAGTCCATGATTTGCTGCCATACATAAGTATTGCTGGTTATACATGAGTCTAATTCTCCCATTCCTCCCTGATTGCCACACATTTGATTCCAAACTTCTTTATTCTCCCTGATGATTCATCCATTGCAGCATTCTCATTAAGTAGATGCTCACTGATTGACCCATGATTGTATATAGTAGTAGCTAAGAAGCAGTTCACATGATGACAAGTACGTGAGCAGACCAACCAAGATTCTACTTCACTTCCAAGTGGTGCTACAAATAACAGAACGTACCCTTGCAATCTGGCTAAACATAACTGGTATGCAGAAGTCAAAGTGGTGCTACAAATAACAGAACGTACCCTTGCAATCTGGCTAAACATAACTGGTATGCAAGAAGTCAAAGGGTGCTACAAATAACAGCACCTTGCAATCTGCTAACATAACTGGTATGAAAATAAAATCTGAAATACTGTACTGAAATAAATGTTTGGGATGATAGGTAAGGTTACCAGCGTCATGATAAAAACTGTGTGCCACAATGTAACAACAACCCTTGTCAGACTGAACAAAAAAAAAAGAAGTATTTATAGTAACAATATGAAGAATATTATTGTCTTCTATGCAGTTAGAAACTATATCATCCAAAGTTCTATATATCTATATATATAAATTCTCATGTGACAATAACAATGTACAAGCAGATAAGAGAAATAAACTAACAATATGGATACACAGATAAAGAGGGTGTAGTAACTACAAGCAAACAAAATAAAATTTCTAAAAAAAAACTACAGAGTAAAAGTTTACAAGAGCAAGAACTGTCGTTACTGCATGTAATATAGCATTATAACGTGGTGTAGGACGGGGGGCATGAGTCTGGGGAATTTAATGACAGCATGGCTAGTGCAATCGCTGCAAAACAGTCCAGGTTCTAAATTTTATTTTTGCCATCGACAGATAAAACCTTGACATTACCATGTATTGAACATGGGGGCGCCTCTAATCCATTCGGAGCAAGACAACATTTTCAATGGGAAGCAAATGCCAAGATGTGGACAACTAGTAATCTGTAGAATGTACTACCAAGGCAAGAGAAAGAAAATATATGTCAGTATATCCAACCTTTCATCTTGAGATGGAACATTATCTAATCTGATGTCTTGTAATAGTTTTTTTACTTACAGAACTAATCAACTCTTAGGGTTTACTGTAATTATCTTCTGTGTTGGCATTTAAAATGTATTTGTTATGTTTGTGTCAGATTACATCAAGGCTGTCATGACTGTGTCTTTCAGCCACACGCATCAGTTTTCAGCAAGACATTTTTAGGACTGAGTTATCTTCACTCTTATATTGCTACTAGATTATACAGACTGCAGTTATGCAGCTGTTGTCAGGTCACCACTTGATGATGGAGTAGGAATTTTGTCAGTTGACCACTGTGAATCCACTGACCTCTCTATCATTCACTGCATCTTACATTCCAGATGATAATATATTATTGGCCGATGGTATTAAGCAATTTCTTAAAGATTTCAGTAGAAGCATTAAGTAAAAGTCTGCCTGTAATTACAGAAGTTATATTTTATCATATGAAATATGGAGCAGCTAGTACAAGACAAGTGTGTTAAGCCAATGACCTAGACCTCCATGATGAGCTAGCTGGGAGGTCAATAGAGCAGGCTATGAAAACTAGACTACAGTCAAGCCAGAAAAAATAATGTCTTTGTTGTTTGTTATGTAGAGGGTTAAAGCCTCTTTAAGCCAAGGCGTACCTTTTTCAACCTACGGACAAGCCCTTTTCGTTATATTAGAGAGTGTAGAGCAACAATTGTGAAAAATACATATCAACTCCTTGTGGAGAATTCAAGATAAGTATACACAAGAGAAACAATGGATAGAATTCCATTATATTCATCCAACTTTCGCACTCTTGGGTAGAAAAGAAAATCAACCAAGTTTCTTCACATAGCATGTCCTTTGTAGAATGTTGCTTTCATCCCAGCCTGCTTGAAAAACTCTCTTCATGTAGCATGTCCATTGTATTAACGATATAAGGGAAGACCGCAGTAAAACTATGTAGCAATGGCGAAACACGTAAAAACAAAGTACTGTAGTTTTACAAAATACAAAAACAATACATTTTATCGATACAAAAACTAAGAGAATAGATAAATACTGATAATATTCATAATGAGAAAACAATTAGTTGTGTCTGAGATTGTGGTCATATAAAAGAAGATATCTTCTTTGTTAGCCTAAAATTTTGTATTGTTATTGTAAAACTACAGTACTTTGTTTTTGCCTGTTTTGCCACGTCCTTTTCAACACAGTCTGCTTGAAAGACTCTCTTAATGTAGCTTGTCCTTTGTAGAATGTCACTTTCATCATATCCATCTTGAAATACTCAATCTCTAGCCAGCTCTCCATCCTCATGTTCAATGTTACCGTAATAATAATAATAATAATAGCCGCCCATCGCAAGCGATGATGACAACAATCAGAATTGTGCTGCTGCACCCCTCTGGTGTGTGCGGAGGTGACTGTAGAGTCCAATCCTAGAACACAATCCCGCACCACAGGTGGGGCATACATGATCAAGGTTAGACATGTGCGTGTTGTGTGTTCTGTCTTTTCGCCAACTCGTTTTTCTGTGCCTCACGTACGATGCTTTTCAGCTATGTAGGTTCCTCTTTAGTTATTACAGTGCCACATTTGGCGATCTTAGAAGGGATTCCTAACATGTGATGTCTATATCAAAGCATTTCAGAGACACTTTAAGAGTGTCTTTAAAGTGTTTTTCTGTCCACCAGCAGAACGTCTGCCCCCTTCAAGTCCACCATACATCAACTGTTTAGGGATGCATTTATCAGGTATATTCGAGCAACGTGATAAATGCATGAAACGCATGTCTGATCCATCTCCAGTGTCTCTTTATGATGATGTTGCTCACAATCTCTTGTTGACACTGTGCAAGCAGTTCTTGGTTAGAGATAATATTTGGTCAGAATACGGGTAAGATCTTTCACAGACAAATTGTAGGGAAAGTGTAGAGTTTGGACATAACTTGTTCTGTCATTCTCCATCATTCTGATCTGTATAGTAAAGTTGATAGCTTACAGGTGCAGTATATATTAATCTTGGTTCTGATGCCATATTGGGCTGATTGTCTGAAGTGTCATGGATAAACTTTGTGCCTTACCCAGCCGACTAGTAATGTCAGATCCAGCTCCTCCTTTGTAACTGATAAAACTTTCAAGAAATGTGAAAGCAGTTATATTTGGAAGGATTTTATCTTCTAGTTTTACTGGAGCTGGTGTTGCGATGTTCAGTTGTTAACTACTGTGTTAAGATATTCCAAATTTTCCAACATTTTTGACTTCATTATTTATGGTCAATAAGAGGACCAACTGAACACTCAAGAATACACAGTAAACCTAACTACAGAGCTAGAACCAAGTATAACACAATCAGAGATTAGAAATGCTGTAAACATGACTCCACCTAACAAAACACCAGGCCCAGACAATATCTCGGCAGACCTAATAAAAGCAACTAAAGAGGTAGGAATCAGCTGGCTCTATAGACTATTCAACCAAGTCTGGAGCACACAAGAAACACCAGAAGATTGGAGGAATGCCACAATTGTTCCCATCTGGAAGAAGAAAGGTAGCAAGAGGGGCTGCACAAAGTACAAAGGAATAGCGCCACTGAGCCACACTGGGAAAATATTCTGCAAAATACTTGAAAAAGGCTCCGCCACACCATCGAGCCACAGCTTAATGACTCCCAAATGGGATTCAGGAAGAACAAAAGCTGTACAGGCGCAATATTCGCCCTCAGGCAGTTAGTAGAAAGGACTGTCGAATCCGACAAACACCTACACGTTGCATTCGTAGATCAGGAAAAAGCGTTCGATCGCGTAGATAGGCACAAGTTGTGGAAAATAAAAACAACATATGGGGTTAATGACCACCTAATCGACCTTTTCAATAGCATTTATACTGACAGCCAATGTACGATTAGAACAAGTACAGGATTATCAGAAAAGTTTCACATAGGGTCAGGAGTAAGACAAGTTTGCGTACTATCCCCGCTGCTGTTCATCACGTATATTGACCACATCTGTAAAATAGCTAGCACCAGCAAAGGAAACAGCCTCGGAGAGCTCTTAAATTAATTTCTTTTTGCAGACGATCAGGCAATCATATCAACAACAGAAGAATAGCTACAACAACACATCAACAGACTCCAATTAGCATGTAACGAATACAACATGAGAATAAACATCGACAAAACAGAAGTAATGACATTGCCAGAGAGGAAAGCTCTACCAATATCTCCATCGATAATCACCTACTAAATCAAGTAGAAGATTTCACATACCTGGGAGCATTTTTTCAGCAAATGGAAGAATAACTAATGAAATTCAACACAGATGTAACAAAGCAAATCAAATGATAGGGCAAATGGCGCCAATTTTAAGATGCAAACACGTCACCATGAACACAAAAGAGCAATGTTCAACACAATCTTTCTCCCACATTATGTTACCAGTGCCAAACCTGGACGCTGACAACAAGCGATAGAAGAAAACTAGTCACGACAGAGATGAAGTGTCTCTACGCAGAATGCTGGGTGTAACAAGAAGAGACCGGTGGAGAAATGAAGACATCAGGAAAAAAGTGGGTACAACGTCAGTACTAGACTTCATCAAGAAACAACAAATTAAATGGTTCGGCCACGTAAGCAGATTACCAACAGACAGTGCACCTCAAAGAGCAATGCTGCTACGATACAATGGGTACAAAGCAAAGGGCCGGCCACGCAAAAGATGGACCTCAGAGATAACAGAGCGACGAAAGAGACTATTTACAAAGCACATACTAGGGCCCGTTTTAGAAATCTCTTCTTGACCTGACGCTGTGAGGTAAACAGGATTCAAGAAAGAAAGAAAGAAAGATTATTTATGGTAATTTTTAGTTTTGTCAGTGGACATAATCTTAATACCCAAGTATGTAATGAGAATCATGCCAACATCTTTTAAAGTTAATGTGTTGGTAAAAAATAGGTATTTCACTTATGTTTATGTGTTGATGACATCACATACAATTTTCACAATAAAAAAACCTTCACAATAGAAGAATACATTCTGAAAAGTCCCTAAATTTCAGCCACTGTACAGTACTGTACTTTTTATTATCAGAGACATGTCTGGTCAACCACTAGTGACAACTGTTATAAGAAAGAGAAGATGGAGATATGTTGGGCACACCTTGAGGAGAAATGATCAACGAATATCAAAGCAGGCATTGAAGTGGGATGCAAAGGGTTCAAGAAAGAGAGTCGACCTAAGGAGACCCTGAGCGAACTTTGCTGAGAGAGGCAGGAAATATCGGTCTCAGTTCCATGGAGGAGATTGAGCGAGTTGCCCAGGATAGAGCGGTATGGAGAAATTACTTTCAGGCCCTATGTACATATATGATCGAGAGGAATTATTATTATTATTATATATAGATATATATATATATATATATATAATAAACATATGCTGATATATGAAAATATATGAAATGGATATTACCATACAATATTGTATTTAATGGTCTAAGTATTATTGTACATTTAACATTTGTACCAACCATGAAATATATGAGACTGCAGTAAAACAATTTGATTGGCAAAACACGTAATCACAAAGTACTGTAGTTTTACAAATTACAAAAACAATGACAAAATTGTTTTGTAATTTGTAAACTACTACACTTGTGATTACGTGTTTCTACAACCATGAATATCTTTTTGCGTTGTTCTTTATGACCAATTTTAATCACTCTTTGAGATATATTTGATCTTTGCCAGGAACATGTATACGTTGCACATTGGTTTGGTAGGCCCCTAAACGCATAGACTTCTACACGTTTAGGACACATACATCAGATTTCAGCCAAACCTCCTTAGTCGCTTCTTACGACATGCGTGGCAGGTAACAGTGGTTCTATTCTTTACACCCCAAATTTGGGACCATGAATATGACATCTAATAAATAATAATGATTAATAATCTTTATCTTAGACAGAAGTTAAAATAGCAACTTTCAAACTACTTAATCTGCTCAAATCGGTATCTTACCCGTATGAAATGTAATTGTATTATCTCATACAACTAATTATGCATAATTAAAACGTGGTCATCATATAAATAATAATGTATTCATTTTAAAACAAGTTTTACATTTTTTTTTTTTTTCTGATCCAGAAGCACTTGAGTTTTCAGCTCTTCGGCTCGTGCCATGGACATCGTAACCCTTCAGTTCGGTGCCACGAACACCGTAAATCTGGGGAATCTGTGGCTTTTTCTGCCATCCGCGGAATTGAACCCGCACACACAGAGCCATAATCTGTGGTCAACAAAAGGATGTTGCAGATTCTGATAAGAGAAACACTTTAAATAAGGCGTCTCATTTAGTACGCCCTCAAACTTTAAGGATATAATTAAATATAGCTATGTCTTTGTTTACAAGTTGTGTTTTGGTGTGTTTAACAGAATATGTAAAATGGAAATACTTGTTTCGTTGTTTAAGTGTTTCGAGAAGGCGGTGCTGCTGTGACCTCATTTTCATGAGGAACACACAAATTGGACAGAGATAAGAGGTTACAGAGGGAGGGTACGCAAATAATACTTTTTCACAGTAGGAGTGAGCATTGTAACCATTTCCTAACACTTGTTAACTTTACAATACCGACCTGTAGAACTTTTCAAAAAAGTATTTCTTAAAAGTTTTAAATGTTACGAGATAATATAATATAAATGAACTTTAGAATGTGCTTCGAACTTACAGAACCTTTAGCAACTTACTTTAATTTTTTCTTTATAATCTAACTGAACTTTTCATGACTTTAACACTAATAACAGTACGAGTTTTCACAGTTTGCAAGACAACGAACATATACTTACCATCTGGATGACACAATTCGCAAGTACGAAAGTAGCATGAAAATAGAAACAACCCATTGGTAAAAGTAAATGTGAAAGAAGCCGCTTGGCAACAAACACCAAATGATCGATTTACTGTGACTCGCCTCCACTGCACTGCTTCGCTCACTTCTGTTTGTCGTACACTTCGCGGTGAATGCTACACTCGCAACTCATTGGCTATAATACTTTCAAGGGGAAACTAGTGTCAGTATTTATGGGACATAACTGCAATATAATTTTAGTCCATTTTGCGTCTAAACATGCATCAAGAAGAGACCAGTTTAGAAATGAAATCATCACGAAAAAAGTGGGTATAACGTCAGTAATGAACTTCATCAAGAAACAACAAATTAATTGCTTCGGTCACATAAGCAGATTATCAACAGACAGTGCACCTCAAAGATCATTGCTACGCCGATACAGTGATACATAGCAAAAGTCCGTCCATGCAAAAAGTGAATCACTCACACATAACAGAGAGAGGCAGTAAAAACACTAAGAAGCGCACACGAAAGTTCGTTCTAGAAATCTCTTCGTATTCTGACGCAGTTAGGCACATCAGGGTTAGAGGAAAGAAGTAGAAATAAAGCATATTTAATACACGGGTGATTTAGAATGTTTGTGTCATTTTCTGGACGACTTTCAACATCAGCAATCGAAGGAGTGACCGATAATTGCTAGACTAGTACGAGCACCAAATGATGAGATCCATTATAATCGTATAGCAGAATACGCAAAAATTAAATATAACATCAGGATATGGAGAGAATTGTAACTCATTATAGCAGTATGTGGACAGCTGGACCAAATTACATTATAATGTGAAAAGAGTTCGATCAAATTATATGCAATATATGGGTGTGAAGCATGGCCATTTAACAAGGCAGTGAAAAACATGTGAATTTGAATATAAGTGTTAGAGAAAGATCCCCCGAATGCCATGAAGTGAAAAAGAACATATAGATCTATCCACAAACTACTCAAAACCAACGAAAACTGATTGATGCTACAAATAAAAATGAGAAAAAAGACACGAATGATTGTAGGCATCCATTGTTAAAGGAGGCATCCATGCAAAGAGGAGAGTAGAAAGTCCACAGAGAAGGTGGATTCATGATGTAAGTGATGATTTGAGCATGGCGGCTACAGAGAGAGAAAGAAATTCCGTAACATGGGCGTTCACATACATTTTTCCAAGAAGGGGCAAAATAAAAATGTGGTAGTTTTCTACGTAGTAATGAATAAGACTAGATTCGCAATAAAACTGTTTTTTCCCAAATTATTTCTATGTGGTGCTACCCTCCCTTCCCCTCCTCCCACACAAACTTGCTTTAACTCTTAGTGGACCAGGGTAAAAGCCATGATAGAGTAAAAACGCTACTTAGTGTGGCTCCTGGTCCACTAGGAGTTAACGTATGTACGCTATGATTCCGTTGGACTGTTATGGCGGTAAAGTTATGTTCAGGACAAGCTAATTGATGAATGAAAATACTTGTCACATTGTTGAAGATCATATTGGAGAGGTATGGGGGCACTGAGGATAAGAGGCAACAGGACAAGGAAGTAACTTTGCTCGAAATTCAATGAAGCAAATATTCGATGTCTAAATGACAAATACTGAAATCCAATGCACCAAATAGGGAAAGAATGGATTCCAACAGATGGTAGCATGATGAACTATCTCAACGTTATCATTACTCTTGGAAGAGAATGTAGAGATTAGGGCAACATGAAGGCTGATCTCGCAGTTAAGCAGCTGATAGAAGATAATGCAAGGGATGATGATGTTGTTGTATATACCGATGGGTCGGTTCAACGTGGTGAGAAATCCGGCTCGGGTTTCTTGGCTAATGCGCATGGTAGGATTGTTGCAGAGCGACGTGGGGCATACAGGACAACTACTTCTAGTATGAGGATGGAGGTTGAGGCCGTTACCGCTGCCCTCCATTGGATTTCTGGGACTTCATTTACTGGGGCAGTTGTGGTATCTGACTCTCAGTCGATGCTTTACAAGATCCAGAAGGGCAGGTTTCGGTATGAGTGGATGTCGTCTATAGAAGTTTCTAACCTCCAGCGGCTTACGTGGATATACTGTCCTGGGCATGCGGGTGTTTACGGTAATGAGAGAGCGGCCAGGCTTGCATCAACAGCATCGATTGTTGGGGAGTTGAAGATGGATAAGGGGTATTCTTCGGTCTCTTCGAGACTCTCTGTTGGATGAGGACACTAAAATCGATGTTGAATCTATCAAGCGATTTAGGCAGTTTGGAGTTACCCGTTGTTCAAGTCGAACTGGATGCCTGAGAGGCAGAGTGAGAGGTGTGTTTAATCAGCGAGCCACGGAACCATCAGTATATTTACTCTTCGATATCTGTTGTAGGAGACTGAGCACCTATGGGTTTGCCCGGAGTGCAGTGACGTCAGTTTAGTAACCAATAACCAGCTGCTGCAATAAACTAACAGTAAAATATTTGGCAGCAAAGTATAAGATACTCATAACGGTAAACTCTAATAAAGGAAGCGTACATTATTTGAACATATTTAGGTTGAAGCATGTGCAGTGAACAACACCGAAGTATAAACATCATTTTTTTGTCCTTCGTCCTCATTATGTCCGTTATTAGATGACAACACTAAAGTCATTGTTATTATATCAGACTCCATGAATATGCTTCAAATGGTTGAATCTGAAAGTCTGTGCGGAATGGAGGAGGGCTGCAATGGGGGAAGAAGGGGTTCCTTCTCAAGAACCTGGCTGGGCTGTACTTACCAGGACATGCTGAAGTACAGGGCAACGAACATGCTGACTTTCTTGCAAATAATTCCCCTACTCAAGCTGACAGAATATGGACATAGCTGATGTCATTAATACAGTACGCACTCAGCTATGTGATATGGGCGAGTCTCAGACATTCCCAGCATTGTTGCATGGGGAGGAAATGTAGACAATATTTTCACCCCAAAAAAATTGAAAATGTAATCGAGGCTTCTGAAATATGATATATAAAAGAATCAGGAGAATATCACAGAAAGAAAAACGAATTAAGACGAATATATTGTGACGTCTCAATGACGAAGTGTTTAAGCTGTTTGCATGTCGTAAATGGACTGTGGATTCTAATCCGGACCGAGACACATGTAGAATTTTTGTTGAGATCCCTAGGATTGTCGCCGGAACTACGGAGTTCGTGCTTTGGACAATGCTCTCGGCAGATGGCACGCCATCTCTGTCAATAGGGACGGAGCCATATGGGAAAACCCGGTGCAATGAAGTTAATTCTTCGCCTTCTGACCCTTTAAACATTGTTACAACAGGCAAAATTCACTTTAAACATTGTGACAACGGGCAAAATTCACTTTAAACATTGTGACAACAGGCAAAATTCACTTTAAACATTGTGACAACAGGCAAAATTCACTTTAAACATTGTGACAACAGGCAAAATTCACTTTAAACATTGTGACAACGGCAAATTCACTTTAAACATTGTGACAACAGGCAAAATTCACTTTAAACATTGTGACAACAGGCAAAATTCACTTTAAACATTGTGACAACAGGCAAAATTCACTTTAAACATTGTGACAACAGGCAAAATTCACTTTAAACATTGTGACAACAGGCAAAATTCACTTTAAACATTGTGACAACAGGCAAAATTCACTTTAAACATTGTGACAACAGGCAAAATTCAGGGAAAGAGAGAAAGAGCTCAACAAAGGGGCAACATTCTAGATATTCTAGATAACATTATGGCACATCGCGAAAAAAAATATATACAAAATCATAATTAGAACAAGAGACAGAAAGTTGTGGAAGCGCATGATAGCCTAAACCTGATGGCATGGCACTAGACTAGATTATGATTTTGCTCACTTAACTTCAGTTTCACTTCTTCCATCATCCATTATTATATTTACCTTATCAACACAACTGCATTCTTGTTGCAATATCTTACTCGCTATTCTTATGTTCATATATATTTATATATATATGTTCATATATATGTTCATATATATGTTGGTTTATATTCTTATAATTTTGGTCTGGGGTAAAGCCATTTGTCTTGGGTTCCGAAGGTAATACGTTCAAATCTGGACCCCGTCATTCGTTTCGAGGTGCATTTTTTCGGAAATCACCAGGATTGCTGCCGGTGCTACAGAGTTCGTGTGCCATTTCTGTGGAGAGGGACCGAATTTCAGAGAGTCTCTGTGGCGTAGAGGTTAGGTGTTCGCCTCTCGTTCCATGGTTTGACACTCGGTTTGCACCACACCTCGTTGCACCACACTCGGTTTGCACACTCGGTTTGCACCACACCTCGGTTTGCACCACACCTCGGTTTGCATACTCGCTGGAGCTATCGGGATAATTTTCCAGAGATCCCTGGAGTGCTATCGGACTTAGACGATAAAACGTATTCAATATGAGCTCAATTTGGCAGCTCAATATCGAAATAAGCAGGCTGGAAAGTTTCTGCACAGGCAAAATTCATCAGAAAGATTAATTCTAATAAAAACTACAAAATATTTCACTAACTTCCAAAATACTTCGAGGACCCTCACTCCAGAGCTACGGAGTATTTTAAAAAAAACTTTTACAGGGGACACCCGGGTTTGAACCGGGGACCTCTCGATCTGCAGTCGAATGCTCTACCACTGAGCTATATCCCCTGACATACTAAGAGTAGTGAAATGTATATTTATACAGAACAGCTGAATGTTCTAATAATACTATCTAAATTGAGACATGTTTGTTCAGTACATATCTGTGTTTGTCACATGTGGTGAACTTTGACCTCCTTTACCACAAATCGTCTCCTGCCGTGTATATTTGACATACCGTTGTTGCTTCTGTTCGAAGTAGAATACAGACAGGATTGCGTCAAAGAACATGTTTTGTTGAGATGTATAAATGTTGTATACCTTGGCTGCTCCAGACTTCCTTGTTGGAAGAAGAGGCAACAATTTATGCTGAATCTATAGTGTTCTTAAAAAGCTCACATGTAAGGATAGGCAACGGTTGAAATTTAGGTTTGTAGTTCCTGTGTTTGGTAGTTTTTTTCTTTTGGAAGCCCTTAATACTTGTTCAGTGCTATTTATTGATCATATTCATTGGACTAGTGCTTTCCTTGGTTCTTAAAATCCTTATTGTATTGTTATAGTGTTTGAGAGAATTTGTAAACAGCGATTGTACGAGTAGGACTGAGCAACAGAGTACGAATTGTGTTAACAAGCGATCCAATTGTACCATCAGCAGAATACTTATCTTTCGTTAATTGTTTTTGGAGACTGAGCACCTTTTGCGAGTGCCCAAGGCGTTTTATGTCTGCTCAGTAACCAATACACATTAATACATATGTACATTTGTCTATCTGCTCCTTTACCCATCCGCCGTGTGTTGCCGGAGCTTGCAAGGGACAAAGAAAGTAACACTGCGACCTACAAGGTATGTCTCAAGAGACGACTGAGGTAGGGGCATGGAAAGTTACTCTAGTAAATAAAAAAACATCTCAGAAAGTCGGATGTGCTGGCCTACTTGTAGGCGCATAACTGTCACAGCGTACAATCACTCTTAGGCTCGGATCACATACAAATCACAAATAGTGGTCTAATAAGTGTTCGATATGGAGCGTTGGAAGAAAAATGACTCATTAATGTAATAGTTTATCTATCTATTCATACATCGGTTCTTCTTTCCATTCATTTATCGGTTCTTCAAGTCTATCCATTCATCTTTCTGTACCCTCATTTATCTGTCCATCTAAACTTGCATCCACCTGTCGATCTCTTCATTCATCTACCTATCCATCTATCCATTCATGCACATATAAGAATAAGTAACCATAAGAAGAGAGTATTGGAGGACATCAATTATATTAGACAGAGAAGAATTTCACTGAATTATCATATTTTTTTGTTTTAAAAGAAACAGATATTAGAGACAGATAGACTTAAAGGCATGTAGCTATGTAGCCTCCGTTCAAGATGGTGCGCCAAGATGGAGGTGTTTTTCGTCCGGTCTTGAACGGGAGTTCTTTTTTTTAGACGTCTTCGCATGGAATTTATGTTTGCTGACCTGAAAGTGATTGGTTTGTACACATGTGACCATTTGGACAGATTTGAAATAACGAAAGGAACGGAAAACTACCGTTGTATATCCTCCGTAGAAACTTGATCATGTCTCGAAACGTCGCTATTCCGGTCAGTGTAACACCACTAACGGCAATAGTTCGGTGACGGAGTTGATGCATTGTACCAGAGACAGACAGATGTGGAGAGACATCCGGCACTGCACTTGATTGAACTATGTAACATTTTATTTGAACAATTTTATACAATTATTTTATTTATAGAGTCTGTCAAAATTCAATATGAATAGAACAATATGAAGATTTACCAATCCAAACATTTTCTTCTTCTACTTCTACTTCACCCTTTACCCCAAGCAAGGCATAGGTCCACAACCAAGGCTTTCCAAGCCCTCCTATCCAAGACAATCTTTTAAAGATCTATCCACTCTCTACCCATTGTCTTGTAGTCCGTTTCCAGATCCCGCTTCCATGTGTTTTCTTGACTTTTTCCTTGCGTAATCCTTCTGGTTACTCGGGTTGCGAGCTCTTAATTTCCCTGGTTTGTAGTTTCTCTAGCTATCTAGTTTTTTTTTTACAAGGTAGAGTGGCTAGCACAACACCCAACCTTCTTATTCGCCGCTTACAACATTCGTGGTAAATAACAGTGCTTCTATTCTTTACACCACTTATTTGGGCCCTGGTAGCCGCTCAGGCGAATCCAAACAATAAGTCCTCCCATTTCCCTGCAAATGTAGGTAAAGATTATCCTCCACCTATCTGGATAAAAAAACTGATATTTAATCGCTAGGAGCTATGCAAAAAGATGGTCAAAACAGACTTGCTTTACTTCTTGGGATTGGAAAACTTTGCTACTAATTGTTAATAAGTATTGTTAGTTAATATTCATTCTTCTGCGTTCTCACTAGATTGGGATTTCAGATTCTATAATAAGGCAGCCGTCTGCTTCAGATTATCAGCCACGTCATACAGTTTGTCTTGAACGCTTGTGTAAGTGGGCCACATTTTTCTTCTCAAGTCTGCTTACTGGGGGCAGTTCTGTAGGATATATTTCCTATGATTTCTGCTTCCCCGTTTGTGCCGACCACTTCCCGCAGTAAGTTTTGGCCACCCTCGTGAAGGTAGGTCTGACATTCTTACTGCATGGCTAAATCTCCGAGGCAGATCGGTGACCGTAGAATCCGTTATCCCATTCCCCATTGTGAGGGGTCGTTGCACCATGTTATGCATCTTAAGCCTTGGTGCATCCATTTTCTGCAAACTTTTGTTTTGGGTTTGCATTCCCTAGCGGACGCATGCATCCGATTTCATCCAAACATCCTTAGTCGCCTCTTACGACATGCGTGGCAGGTAGCAGTGGTTCTATCCTTTACACCCCAAATTTGGGCCCCGGTAACCACTCGGGCGGTTAGTTAATATTAAAACAAGCCTCCTATAACTCTGAGAGTGTTCTATCTGTTCTGCTCAAATACACGACTACATGTTTATATTCTGTTTGCAAAATAAACACA